>JAWWMO010000083.1:83528048-83580935 GCA_035047845.1 Dendrocincla fuliginosa | reverse complement strand
CGACGCTCTTCCGATCTTGTTTTGTGGTGGGTTTTTTGTTTTGTTTGTTTGTTTTTTTTTTAAGCAAAGAGAAAGAAAACCACCATATATATAGATGAAATCTATGACTTCCAAGCTCCTTTGCTGTGGATTCACCTCTTCTTCTGTAAAAAGCAAGGACCTTTTATAAATATACACAGTGACAATAAGAAAAATTCCTCACACAAAACCTCTTCCCACTACCTTTAATATAAAAAAACAAACAAACAAAAGGCTGCAATGCTGAGATGCCCATTACAATGTCTCCCTCCTTCTCAGGCACAGTGAATCACTAGAGACCAAGGATGACCGATCTCCTTCCTGTCCTTCAAAGCTGAGGCACAGCAATGTTCACCAAAACTCTAGGCATGGCAGGTACTGATGCTGTTTAGCCCATACAGCCTTCTGCTTCACTGCAAACAGGGGCCCAGTTACTGAGATGCTATCAAGAAGCACCGTATCACTCAGTTGTAAGCTCTGTGTCTGGTCTGCACTGCTTAAAGGCACAAGTAATCAAATCTGTATCTGGTAGCAATCTCCTGTGCTATTTTGACATGCAACGTGAAAGACTGCAAGCCATTTTTGATCTAAAACGTGTATTACCCTAACTGTATAAAAACTTTTACAACCAGAACTAAGAAGTTGTAACTATCCACTGCTGCAAATGTTTATGTTATTATAAGTCATAGATTTAAGACACTGATCCTCACACGAGGTTTTCCAAAAAGACACAACCACATTTTTGCTTGAGACCATCTATACAGGACAACTGTGCAAGGGCTGCGCTTTCTGAAGAAAGGCAGAAAGCAGCCACTTTAAGGTTTATTCTGGGGAGCCCTCTACAGAGTGCCAGTATTTGCAATCTTGAGCTTTATCCACATGTATTTAGAACATAAACACATCTTTGGTAGATGCTTCACTGTAACTGATGGTGTATAGGTGCTGCAGGCAGTCTCTCTTATGTCCAAGCTTAGCTGAGTCATCATCCTTGACCCCTGGACAGCAGCAGCACTTAGAAAGGAAACAGAAGTAAAAAATGGCTTCAAAACTGACTTGATAGTCCCATTCTTTCCTCTCCAGGCTGGGAAGTGTGGAACACGGGCAGCTCCTGCCGCTTCTAAATCAAACATCCCATAGACTGTGGCTGCTGCCAGCCAGGGCACTTGACAGTCACTGCCCTGACACTGCTCCACTCCTCCCAAAAAACTGCACTCAACACAGAGAAGTACCAGGTGAGATGGGTAGAACAACTGCTCCGTTTCAATCCCACTCATCTCATCATCTTTTGATCCCATATTAAGGGATTGGAAGCAGAGAGCTCTCCAGATCTTAAGGCAAACATGGTTTTCAGAGTGGAGATCGGAAACTAGACTGTTACTAGATTTCTGTGCTGGCTCTCTGCACCTTGTCCTTACAGTATGAACACTGATTAAATCAGTAAGTTGAAAGGATGTGGTAAAGCTATGAAAGCCAACAATTTGACCTCCAAGTTAGACAGCAGTACCTTACAGCTTTCACCTAATTCTTTACATCTTTTCTGTAAGATAATCTAGTATTTGCTTACAAAATTTCTAGTGTGTATTTGTTTTGTTCCCATAGGAAGCTCACAACCACCTGAGATTATGATTCTCTTATTTTTCATAGGTAACCTACCCCCCTATCTTCTTTACCACTTCCCAGGATTTTCTGTCTTCTGATCCTAATAAAAGTAATATGTCATCAGTAATTTTATCAGCACTATTCTTTTGAGAGGAGGATGAAACATTCTGCATGCTGTACACAAAAGAATTGCAAGCTGTTCTCACCCCTCAAGCCAGCCAAGGGAAAAGGCTGGCTGCAAGCTCTCTGTTGCAGTAAACACGAAGTACATATGCATCAGGTAGTAACCTCAGAGTATGATTTGAAATCTACCTCTAGTTATGTGATCTTTTATCTCCATCTGTTTCCCTCATTTTATTTTGATACAGGAATCAAAGTTTTATGTGCAAGGGCTGACATTACTTTCAGAAGCAGAAGACTGTACAAGTTTGCCTTGCTTTCTCTTTCCCTGGAGTTTACACACAACTTCCGAACTGTGTTAGGGACAGAATGGAGTGAATTAATCTACCAAAACTATTTCCAATGTTTATTCAGTTTTAATGTTTTCTTTTGAGGTTTCTCTAACTGGCTGACCTGAGACCTGTTTCCCTCTGGAGCCTGTGTTGTGGTGCCAGCCCTTTTATTACAGCAGGTTCACATCTAGCGGTGAGAGCGGAGGAGGAGGAACTGCAAGCTCCCCGCTGCTGCATTTGGTTAGCAGCCTCCTCCTCCTCCCACTCTTCAGCAGATGTTTCTGCTGTTTTACCACAACGGGATCTTTTTATACCCTCTCAATTCCTAAAGCAAACAGCAGCCAAAATCAGAGACCCATCTCTAAAGAGCCACAACAAAAGCACTGACCCAAACTACCACCACAATACAACTGGAATAAAACCCTTGGCCCTTGGGAGAAGAGGAGGTTGTACACAACGTCACAGGGATGGTGACTAATCTTTGGCAGATCATGTGAGAAAGTCCTGAAGTAGCTGTAGCAAGACAGAACAGCATGAAAACAAATGGATGATTCAGATGTGAATAATATTCCTTAGAAGTGATATTATCAGAAGCTCACATAAAACATTATCCAATCCTTTTACCATTCACAAAAGCCAATGGCATTTACAGCCTCCTTCCAGATGTTGTGCATTTTCAGTTACATATGTGTCTGTGCGCGTGTGCATGAAGTCAGTGGGTTCAAAACAGGTGGGATTTCTGGAATCTCCGTTTTTTTAACAAATTCCTTCACATTGCTACATGTACATCTCACCGGATAGGACAAATCAACTTTCAGACAGTTCACTGTGCAAGGCTCTCGCAGCTGATGTTGAGTCCATGCTAGCAATTTTCTCAGAGCAACTGAACCAGACTGGGCATGAAACAGTTACTCTTGGGTTCCTCAGGGCTCAGTGACTGGTAGGTAAATAAGGAGATTCAATCAGATTTAAGTATAGCTATGTATGCCAACTAGTTATGCTACATTCCCTTTAAACTGCTGATGTAGGCTTGCAAGACTCAGTATCAAAGTACTCTGTGCAGTACTTAAGAGAGTTTCTCCCTATTTCTTGCCCTCCATCCCCAAAAATCCTAATTAAGCCTTACCTCATGTAGTAAGCAAGATTACTCCTATTTGTACATGCAGAAGTAGACATCACATTGCTTTGTCTTTTTAACTTGAGGGATGCAAGTGATCTGTGGCACTACTGTGGCAAATACAGTAAATCCTACTTAACATATCACTACTATGTATTTCACTTGGTCTGTTCAGTCTGGAGAAGAGGAGACTAAGCAGAGATCTCATCACAGTCTACAGCTTCCTCGGGAGAAGAAGAGGAGAGGCAGACACTGATCTCTTCTCTGTGGTGACCAGTGACAGAACCCAAGGGAATGGGCTGAAGTTGTGTCAGGGGAGGTTTAGGCTGGTTATTAGAAAAAGGTTCTTCACGCAAGGGGTGGTTGGGCACTGGAACAGGCTCCCCAGGGAAATGGTCACAGCACCAAGCCTGATAAAGTTCAAGAAGCATTTGGACAATGCTCTCAGGCACATGTTGTGACTCTTGGGGATGGTCCTATGCTGGGCTGGGTGGTGGTCTCAATGATCCTTGTGGGTCCTTCCAACTCAGCATATGCTGTGATTCTGTGATTTACTGCCGGAAGGTGTCTGCACCATCCAGTTCAGGTAATAACCAAACCTATGGCTGTGGCTGAGCTAAGATCTTTGCTTGTGCTGCGCTGCTACTATTGCCTGCTTTGAAGAATCCACATGTGAAATGCTATGAGGTGATGTGAACATTAACCAGACCTTCCATCTGGTTTCAAACGCTCCTACAGGCTGAGTGCATACATATGTGTGCTCATACACAGATGTTCAACGAAACTGCACAGTCTGGGTTGCGGACTTGCTTTGTTGCATACTCTGCTGCCATGATCTCCACTTAACACAAGAAGGGCAACGATGCTCTGCACAGGAGCATCAGTCCTTTCACTCCCACGAAACCAAAAGCCCACTTGCTCTTAGCCAAACATCTATGCTTTCTGCTGCTTATACACACATGCTTCCTTAGATATCTCATGTTTCCTTATTCTTCCTTAAGTATCTGCTTCTCTTTGATGTTTAGTCTTTCATCTATCACAATAGTGAGGAATCATCTGTTTGGGGAAAAAAAGCACAGTTCAAGATATTCTTAGGAGAGAGCATTTGGATGCCAACAGCCTCTACAGTGTAGGATGACTGTAGTTCAACAGTACGATTTTCCTACTGCTCTTTTGCCTATAGGTCGTAAAAGGTAAAATGAATGAATGATTTCCTTGTTCTAGTGACATTCTGTAAATCCTGTGTAAGCGGAACTATCTTTGACAAAATTGTGGTGAGCCTTATATTAAAATAGCAGTGGTGATGTCATTGACTGGGCAGGAGTACTGAATGCTTTCTACAGCTTCTGTTGAACTGTACTATGAACAACACACTGGAAAATTCTCCACGTTTCGGCCATCTTCCAAAGTCTGCAATTTGATTTCATCAATTAAAAATATCTGAACAGTTTCTTACATGAGCTATTTCTTACATGATGATTAAACTCAGAATCAACAATTTTTAAAGCATCAAACATCCGAAATAATACTAAAAGCAGGTAAGCTGAGTTTAAAATTGTGATTATGGTGAAGGAGGTTTATTCACAGAGTTTTAAGAAAAATGAGTTTTCATCATTTGCATTGCATAGAGCGGCTAGTGAAGAACTTGAATGGATTTTCTGAAAAAAATGCATACTAAGTATTATTTTGAGAACTTCGGCAGAGGAGAAATTTGAGAGCAAATGCGAATATTTACACTATAAATGCACTTTAATCTAGTGGCTCTTACTTTGAGGAACACATCAGAGTACCACCTAATCCATGGGCTTTATTAGAGGTCAACAACACAGCTTGGGATTTGAAATACTGCTCTTCACACTGGATTCTCACAAACAAGTTGGAGAACAAGCACTATCTGCAAGAATTATCCAGACCCTTCTCACAATAAATAACTGAAGATTAATATAATTTTAAAAATTTCAGATTACTTTATGTGATCTGTTTTCTTATTGCATAAATTCTTTCCAGAAGATTTACTAGTGTACTAATAGAGAAAGGGCAAAAAAGCATGTTCAGCACCAATAAAAGACAGAAAAACAATTAGAAAATTCTAAACAGACTTGAGGACTCATTAGCACAGAGAAATGAAAGTGAGCTGCTAGACGAAGACAATAATTTGCATCCAAGATATAAGCTATCACACAGGAATTCTTCAGGCTTCTTTGAAAAATTTGCTACTCAAAAATTAAAGCTCAACTTTTATTCAGAAGAGTGGAATGAGAATGGAAACCTTTTGTCCAAAATTCAAATTCAGTGTGTTCCTTAAGACTTTATTTTTCAATGGGTGTTGTACTTAGACTACTTGTTTGGGGGGTTTGGTTCATTTTTTTGTTTGTTTGTTTGTTTGTGATTTTGTCCTAAATCAGCTAAAGGTTCTCTCGGTACACCAGGGACACAGTTATATTAGAATAACTAATGTCGCTGAGGCTGGTCTGTTTCATTCTGTTTCAGTAAGGAGTGATTCCTGGTACAAAATGACATTTTTCAATAAAACTGTGACTATGTTTGGCAACGTTTTACCACAGTAAGCAGTTACATGGGGGTGCTCTGGGGATGTTTAATTATTGACAAAAAAGAGGAGTCTGGTGTCAGAGAAGGACTCAAATACTGGTCTATATGTATGTATGTATGTATCCTATGTAAGTACTGCCCAAGGCAGGTACACCCAGAAGGTAGTTGAGAGCATTCACCTTGGATGTCTGAAACTAGATTTGAGTCCATTTTGCACAAAAGATTTTGTTTCAGTAATTCTTTTTTTCATATTTTAAAGCTTGTTTCAACTGGCCTAGACCTGACAGAGCTGGAAAATAAAGGGAAATTTTAAGCACCTCAGTTTTAGGGACAAATCTCACAGGAATCAGGCTTCCAAAAGCAAAACACTTAAACTTTCTAAAAATTAAATGTTTAGGATTTTAAGATATTTGTGATGTGCTCAATTATTACTGTTTTTGCTGTTATTTTTCCTTTAACTGCAGCGTATTGTTGAAAGCAGAGTTTGTGGAGAATGATAACACAGCAATGGACCCAATTAGGAGATGGAAGGAAACACAGAGGAAATTCAAATTTTGCTTCAAGCCTAAAATAGAAGTAGCAAACTTCCAAGATAAACAGCTTGAGAGTAACTGCTTTGAGTTTAATTTGATAAACAACATTACAAAATTACTTTATAATGCTCAGCAGTTTGATCGCACTGGAGATAACTGGAAATGAGGATAATCTGAGCCTCTCATGAGAAACCTTCCTGCTGTTTGACATCTTAAATGGTGAAGTGAAAACAAGGCAAGACAAAAACTCTACATTCTGTCTTACATCCTCTACCCTTCCTCAGCAGTGAGTAGCAAAATGTAGTCAGAATACGTGGCAATGATTTTACAGAGATACTGAACTGCATTAGATTATATTTTTATGAAATTCTCTTCATTTGCTGTAAACAATGAATTTTTGAGACTTAAGATTTTTGTATCCACTGCTGTATATTCATGAAGTCAACCTTCCCTTTCTCCATATTAAATTACTGTCTCATGCAGTCTATGTGTCTACTCTGGCATAATGTTATGAAACCTATTTAACCACTCAGTGTTTTAATGATAAACCAAAAAAAGTTCCTCTAAATATATGTGTTTTATTTCTTATATTCCTCCTTTTTGTAAATCACACTGTTCTACAATATATTTTCCTTAATACACCACAACTCAGTTAACCACAGGTGAGTTTTGTTGATACTGGCAAACTTTAAGCTACCAACAAATAAAGAATTGTGTTTCCTCCAGACCGGAATCAGACAAAAGCTTGACACATGTTCGGCAAATTAAAAAGAAAACAAGGTGAACAACTCAGCCATGGTACAACTCAACCTAGTTGCCTGGTACTAACTCATCACAGAAGACTGGGGAAAGCCCCTTGCCACTCCAGATCACAGCTAACAGCACCAACACTGAGAGTGAACATTTACACTGGGTCTTCTACATTTCTCAAAATACCATCAGTTCCTGGAGTTTGTGATTATCTAAAACCATTTCAAGTACAGTATATTTGAGAGGTATTAACCACCAGCTTTTTGGCAACTTTAGACAGAAGCAGACCTCAGACACAAGACAGAGGCGCACACAGTTTCATTATGTATAGATAAGCATCATTATTTATGAAAATAACCACAGCCCAGCCTGAAGAGGCTGGCGCAAAGATGTAGTAGCATTGGGGTAATGTTTAGGTGTGCAAGAGTATGAGCACTCTCCTAGTGCCTCCACTGCTCCTAACTCCTGCCACCTAAGCACATCCTGGCTGGTTTTTTGAGGGCACATTTGCTGCTGATGCATCTGCTATTGCGTAGGTTTAGGTTATATTTCCTGAAAGTAAAGAGACCAGTTCAAAAAAGCTGCTAAATGAAATATTATTACTATTAAACCACTATTAAAATATCACCTAAAAAGATTTGCAGCAGCAGGCTTCCATCTCTGTCTATTTACGTATTACTGAGTAGCCCAAACTCCTCCCAGCACATTTTACCAAAGGAGAACCAAAGTACATCATCACCTGGATCATACAAAAAGATCCATGGTATTTTATACAAAGTACAAAGAAGGGATCTGAATGATGAAATTTCTAAAGTTGTTATGAGGTCGGGCATCTTTCTTTGTTGCCTGGACCTCAGAAGACAGAGTAAGTGAAAGTACAAAGAATAAACAAAAGTAGAAAAAGTAACTGTCACAAAGAATTAAGGCACACGCAGTGCCCTGTTCTGTATGATGACTGATGCAAGTAACGTGTGAAATACAACCAGAGAAAATTAAAACTGACAATAGCAAGCCTGCATTTTTGAGCCATTCAGCTACTTAAGATGTTAACCAATTTTTTTGGGTCATCCCTGGTGTTCATTATTTCAGCTTATTCTTTTCTATGCCTAACTACTATTCACTGGGCAGCAAACAAATACAATAGCACACAGGAAGCAGCAAACAAAAGTCCTTTTAACACTCACACCATTTGCAGCACATGCCAGGGCTGCCCAGAGTTTACTGGTTTACACCCAAACCCAATTTTCTTAAACATATAGCAGAATAATGTCTCATTCTAGAAGTCAAGAAAGTGGCTATCTTAAAACTTGAGGGGGCAGGGGATAAAACTGGCAAAACCACAGTACAGACACAACTGGGTTCTTTTGTTTTTTCTTTATTTAAATGGCCTGAACATTCCATTGACTTTTCACAAATGGTTTCACTGGAGACATTTGACATACATTTGCTCTGTATTTACTTGATCCTCTGCTAATACTGACATTTCTTGGTATTAAATAATTCTCAAAGATGAAGATATATCACAGGCTGCCTGTTTGCTTTCTGGGCTAAGCTCAGGGAAAACTCAGAAACCAGCCACACAAAATACTCCCTTCTCTTCATACACAAAAGAAATGAACTGATAGGTGTATTTAACAAAGTCACAGAGCTGTCCAGATGTCCATTCTGCAATTTTCAGAATTTGATTTAACTACTTCCAAACCCTCCCTCCCTCCTCCAAAAAATGCCAACCAACCAACAAACAAAATGACAAAAAACCCCAAAAATAAAACAAACAAACAAAACCAAACTGTTGGAATTATTACTAAAGTTGTATAGTTGTAAAAAGAAAAGAATTTATTTTTCAGTTTTTCTCAAAGCAGAAGCATAGTTCATCAGTACTGCACACACTCCCAATGGAAACTCTCAAAGGCTTCATAAAAACATTTAATGAAAGGACAAATTTCACCAAGTATGATTTGAGAGAATTTAGCGCTTTGAAACTAACCCATCACAGAAATTTCTCTTGCAGCCTATACTCAGAAGCAACATTACTGAGTGCAGTTAATAGAGCAGGCACCTGATTCAGGTTGCCATCCCATGCCAAATGCTTTACCCCTGCCAGGTTCCAGCTGTAAATCTGTCCTGCCCCTCACAGGAGAAAATGTCAGTCAGGGACACACACTGTCCCAGTTTTGCTGGGTGAAGTTACAAAGAGAAAAAAGGCATTTGCGTACTAGTTTTTTAAGAATTGTTATAGCATCTTTTTGAAAGGGAGGGAGTATAAACGAAATTTTAAAAATTGTTTTATTTTTATATTGTTCTTAACGACCAACATGCTTTTTCTTTTTGTTTTAAATTAACACCATCAATACAATAGCAAACCATGTATCAGCCGTCTGGAATTTGTTTTAGATTTTTTTTCCCTCTCTGTTCTGTAGGTAATAGCCAAGCACCAGCAGTGCAAGTCTCATCCTTACTCTGAGGTTACTAAATTCTTTTGGAAAATCTTGGTACTTTTTAACAAAGGAGAAAATTAAGGAAATTAAAATGGTGATGGGGTGCAATAGCCAACAAAGTAAGGAAGACCAAGGAATAATTTACCCTCTAACACAGGACACAGATGAAAAACAAGATCTGGGCAGAAAGACTAATCATCCAGTAAACAGCTGCACCACCTTCCCATTTATGTGCAAGATGTTATTTCAGCCCAGTAGCTCCGAACATATTCCACAATGTGCCACCAACAGAATAAGAAAATTAAAAAGGTTTGGGGTTGTTTGGGTGGTTTTGGTTTTGTTTTTTTAGTTCTGTAGAATAGTTTTTCATTTTAAGGCTCTTAAAAAATAATGTAAATCACCAGTGAAGTAGGCAAGGCTATAAACCCATTATTAAAAAACATTTCACAGACAATCAAATTTTACCACATTGTAATACTGGTTTGTTTTAGGAGAAATGCTGTCTTACTTTTAACCCATACTGTCTTGAGACTTGGGTGAGGGAAAAATCAGACAGAAGAAATAAATGTCTCCAGGAGGGAGGGAGGATAAAAAAATTAGACCTCAGTATATTGCAGCAACAATAAAACCACAAAACATCTTACCAAAGCACATTCTGGTCCTGTAAGACTACCTTAATTCAAGCAAGCATCAGCGGAGGGGAGAAAATAGTTAGGAGAGAAGAAATACTACTCTTATCCTAAGAACGTGAATGGCTTTGTGACAAGGCACATAACCCACCTTCTGGTTGTAGAAATACATCTCTATTCACTGCAGGCACTTGGCCAATAAATCCCCTAAAACCCGTTTTACTTTTCAAAGTTATCTAATGAAGTAGGCAAAAACATATTCCACCTGCTCTCTTTGTGCCTGATTTCCTCCCCTTCCATTCCTCTTCCCCCTTCCCTGGTTTTATATAGATGAAAAAGTCATGTTGGAAACCAGCACATTTATGTTAGCATGAGAGGCACGGAAAGCACTACCACAAAGTCTTTAACTGAATTATAGTCATGTGTTTCAAATAACAAGGAATGAGAGCAAAATACATGGTTAGGCCCCAAGCCTCTTTCTATAAACACGAGTGGAGCCATGGTATGGCATATACGTTTCTCTAAGACCCTACACAAACATCTGGGATGAGAGGTACAGACAAGCAACTCAGCAGGGGTGTGCGGACCTGGCACTAGTGGGAATCTCCTGGTAGATCCACTATCACTACAATACCCATGTAAGGGCCAGGCTAAGGGCTCCCTTACCAACCTCAGAGGGACTCATGGAAAACGAGGGTCAGTATTTGTCTTCCCAATGAAAGTAGGACGTAAGAAATATAAAAGAATTTGTAGCAGATGGCAAGGACATTTATGCAGACCACTGGAAAGCCAGCTGCATTCAAAGCACCCTGAATCCACAGAAAGTCGAAGGAAAGTTGGCTGACATGCAATAGTTGAAGACTTTTTCAAGAAATACAAAAAGGATCCTGGAAAAGAAATTCCATACAGAACGAATCTTGCAGAATTCACATGCTTCCCTAGGAAGAGCAGCTTCAAATGCATCTACAATAAAGGTGAGCTTTTACAAAGGCAAACTCTTCAAAGTCTTGCTCATTAAATTATTCTCTTCACTTCAAATTCATGCCAAATCTATGTCAGTTCGTAATTCTCTAAACACTTTTCATGGCAACAAGTCAGTCTGCCCAGAAAGCCCAGACCTGAGCTGTGACACCCCACTTAAACACTTCCACACCAGCATTACACCATGAGTAATGGGGATGGGTGAATGTCCAGCTCGTGTACAGTACTTCCTTTCTCCTCCTTAAAGTAAACACCGTTAGAGAAATAATAGGAAGAAGCATAAAATATTACTCAGTTCTTTTAAGTACACTGCAATTAACATGGTCAAGAGCTCATTCTCTCTCTCTCATACATACACTCAAGTTACTTGCTAAAAATCTGTAAATTACTTAAGGCTTATGTTTCATCCTCTAGTCTCTGGAAAGGTTAGAACACTGTAGCATAGTAGAGTTGCAGTTTGAAAAATGCAATTTCAGGAGTGGTTCATCTGTTATGGATTATAAAGTCCAACTATGTGTCAGGTTTTACAGAGGACAATTTTTTTCTGGTCAGTTCACCTTGTGCAGTAGCAGATACAACGTGAGCAGGACTTCTCAACAAACCTTCCTTTATAGTTAATGAGAGGTGCAAACACTCATCAACCTCCTTGATATGGAGCCAGGCAGAGGGGAAAGGACATGCCAGCAGTGTTGCTGAATTCCTTTCCTGAACTTCCTCTCTTCTCTCTGCCTTCACAGTATTTCTCATCAGCTCTATGGCAGGTTAATCACACTACCCCATTTTATTCCTCTCCTTGCCAGGGAGGGAGAAAAATAGTGCAGAGTTATGATGTGTCAAATCTTGGCACATAATATTTCATTTCCAGAACTGCTTGAAATTGTAAAACACCCCTATTGTTCCTATTGTTTTACCTTATTTAGGATTTGCATCTTTCTTTCTACATGACAAGCAGACACTGCAGTTTCTAAAGTCTAGTTGGATGAGTACACTTAAAACTGTTCCCGTTCCCACACAGAATTACTGGAGGCAGGAAGATGACACAATCAACTAACAAAATGGGTATTCTCAGTTTCTGGCACCACAGAAATAAATGAAGTAAAGACTTCCAAGCTTTTTTACTTAAGTCACTGCATGTGAACAAACTGACTTGAGTTTTTGTTATTAAAATATAAATCCCTTCCTCTTTTCAAAAATGCACTCACTAAATGTGAGAAGCCAAGTGAATAAAACCCCACTAGAGGCTAATCAGAGGTTCACTACAAATCACTGCTGGATCATTACTGCCTTGTCTTTGCCTCTAACCAGCCATGGAACCTTTTCTTAACATAAGAGACCTCTTGATAAACAGGAGGTACTAAAACATGGGTACGATAATAATAAAGACGATAAAATGGAACAACTGAGAACAGAAGACATTTTTACTCAGGAATCTGAAGTTTCGGTACTTTTCACATAATTTTGAGCAGCTAACAACACATTGAAAAGAAAATGCCAATTGGTCAAGCTTATTTCTCCTTCAACTAAAGCAGAACTAAAAAAACACCTGAAGAAGCAACTCCTAATTATCTTCACAGAAGTCTTCTTATAAACCAATGAATTAACTATTCCTGGTATTTAGACTAAAAATAAAAAAAAAAATAATAAAAAACCCTCAAAACAAAACGAGAACAAATAAAAAACAGAATTAGCTCTGAAAACAAATAAGCAAACAGAAGACTCTATCACAGTACTTTGCACAAGTCAGCCTAAGTGCCACATTTCAGAAGTCCTTTAAGCAGCCCTTTGCTATCTGTAAACAGACCAAGAAAAGAAATGGCCACTTAAATGTTCCATGTGCTATCTTACTGAAAGGTTACACAGGCCACTCAAAGGCTTGACAACCACTTCCCCAAGTTTTTGTTTATCCTGCAGATGGTGCATACACACACACCCCACCACAAACAACACAGTGACAGCTTGCAGGACATTTGAAACTGCATTTTCAAGAAATTTTACGTTTTCATAGAATCACAGAATATCCTGAGTTGGAAGGGACCCACAAGAATCATTGAAGTCCAGCTCCTGTTACAAGAATCACCTTACATTAATTGCAACATATAACAGTGTCTCAGAAAGAGATAAATCTTTATCCAGATTGTCACACTTTCTTAATGGATATTCAAGATAGCTAGCACAACTTCTGCTATTTCATGTAAAATATTTTGAAATAGGTTTTGAAAATCTTTGAAAGGCATTTAGAGAATAATGCAATTATTCAACACAGTCAACATGGCTTCAGAAAGGGCTAGTCTCTTCCAACTGAACTGTTATATTACATTATATTAAAATATTCTTATTGTTTGCAGCATTTTGTGGCCACAAAAAGAGGAGGAATCCCAATACAAACCAACAGAAGAGTATTATTAACATCTTAGCATAGCATCCTAACAACAGAAGCCCAGACCACAGAAAACTAAATCAAACAGCTGAGCTGTGCTCAAAGAATAACCTCCCATCACAGAGAGAGGTTTCTCATTCAGAGTCTGGTTATGGCCCCAGCTCTCAAGGTGACCCAGTGGAGTCAGACACAGGTATAAACAGGAAATGTGAAACAGATGCTCCCCAGAACAACACTGTGATCCATGAATTAAAAAGGATTACAGCTTTGAACCAACACCACGGTGCAGAAATATGAGCTGTGTTCACTACTCAGTGCAAAATCTCAGTAACAATTCTCACTTGGGAAATCACATATGCCAGAGGATGCCACGACAATGCAGCTGTCCATCTGCTTCTTGCAAGTCAAGACGGTCTTCTGCCCCTGAACTTCTCTTCACAGAAATTACTGGAGTACTGCAGAAACCTACCCCTGGCATCATAGCTAACTCTGGAATACAATACAATGGCATCCTACTGATTAGGCTGTACTCTGAAGGTCCACAAACAATATGAACAGAAGTTATCAGACAAAATAATTGCTATCTTTAAAATTTAGCTTAAAAAATGTAAAAGTCATGGATACAGAGAAGGTTATTGTGCAGCCTTCAAAGCTAAGGAAAGTACAGATGAGCCACATATTTACTAGAATGTAATAAACATATAACCATGGGCCTCTGTCAGGGTCTGACTTCATTCAACAGTAAGAAAAATGGGAAGATGTTTTGGTTTTTTTTTAATTTTGTTTGAAAAGGCTTGCCCTGTGTCAGACTGAGGTTTTAAATATTAAGTTTCACCCTGACAAGCACTGTATATTGTGGATTTACAACAGTCTCTGAAGCAGGACTCTACAATGGAAGCACCATAAAAGTGCAGTACTACCAAGGATGATTAATCTTTGAGAAAGTCTGCTTGGAATGACTTCAGTCATTCTTTGCAAGAACATGAATGCATGATGCTGACCCAAAAGTCAAACATGCACTCCATAGTGGGCTCCAGTATGTACAAAGCAGGAATAAGTGAAATGAGATATCCACAAGCTACTTACAGACAAGCCTGAAACCCAGGCCCCATGTCTGTCACTGCAGACAAGAAGGGCAAAGACACTTTCTTTACTGTCAATGCAAGCACTGCTGCACAGGTTACTGAAACAAGCCAACAGCAACACAACCCCATCCCTGTGCACTGGGCTTGAGCCACATACACCTACCACCAATGTTAACTGCTCATCAGTACACCAAAACTTCCCCAGTTTGGGTTCTATTTCTTTTTTTTTTTTTTTTTGGGGGGGGAGAGTTAAGCAAATATGGGGCAAAAATTTTAAGAGGAAGATTTAAAAAAAAAGCAATGCTTTTTTCATAAAGCATCCATTTAACTTCAGAACCTCTTCACTTAAAACCACTTGCAAGACTAGAAGCTCTGAAGACACAGAGTTGATCCTGAATTTATGAAAGTAAAACCATAATACAGACCAGAATACATAAACAGGCCTAAAATTACTTATTTCAATACCTTCTCATTCCCTACAAACACAAACTACATCCTACGCTTCATTATTGACCTTGTGTCTTCACTGTAACCTTCTCTCACAAGCTCACACTGAAATAAAAACACACAAACAGCATCTGCATTTCTTTAAAAAGAAATTGTTACATGGAAACTTTGGTTAGCAATATATCCAAGATCTTAATTAAAGAGAGACCAATCCACTCAAAAGTGTGACCATTCCCACAGGATTAAGAAAAAATACTCCCTACTGAAATAAGAACAGAAAAATAAAATGGAATTCGTTCTTGTTTCTGGCAAGAAAGGAATTTTCTAATCCCACTTGGTGTTGTAATTCTAATAGCTTCTTTTTTCAACACTACACTGAAGTACATGTTTAATCTTTTCAAAACTCTGGCTTTTTCAATGTCTTTAACACATTTACATATGTATTTAACATGAGAGAATATCCATCCATACAAAACATCCTACTTAAGTTTGTCAAATAAAGGAATTGAACTAAATAACACACTGATCTAGGAATTCAAGGAGCCCTTAAACTGTGAAATCAAACCTGCTACTACTTGATCAAATAATGCTCATGACCTAACATTTCAATCCCCACCCTTATCTGACTGATACTAATTTTACACTGGCATCCAAAAAGGTCATGATTTCTGTTGGAAATCACCTAAGGACTTTTTATTTTTTGTGGGAACTAAAGACACTTAACTCCTTTCTGACTAGTACATACAAATTGAAATTCTTCTGCCTTTAAAGCATCACCATAACTTGATCTCCACAGCCAAGTTAATTGACCGTTATTGATCAGCACTCAAAGAATGTTCATCACAAATAATAATTTTCATCATTCCTGAACTTTGGGGCAAATGGGAGGATCTTTTCAAAGAGAGGCTCAGCAGAGAACTAGGAATTAAAAGCAGCAAGTAATATTCCAGGGCTGACACCTACAAACTGTTGCAATTTTATTTATTTTTTAACTACCAGCTAATATTATAATAGAAATAAAGTGCAATGTGTGATTTCTTTCATTTTTCGCTCTGAATTTACTATGGTGTCACAATACTTAACGATGAAATAAGACTACTAAGAGAACAGATAGAACATTTTTATCTAAAGCTGATTTCAACTGGTTACAACATGAGCTTACAGAAGAGTTTCCAGCCCATGTGTTTTGTCATGTCAACGGTCTCCAAAGATAATAAATGCTCTTCAGCATCATGCCTGGCATAACTAAGCCTGTGAGCAGACTGCTAAAATTATATAGAGAATGTACGAGTGAACTCTTCAAGCAGTTCCCTAATGACTTCAACCCAAGAGCAGCACTCCAGCGAAACGGAGGGATTTGGGCAGGAATGCAGACTATACAATAGCCAGCCACAAATAGAAACCAAACTTCGTCACAGCGAGCATTTGAAGCGTGTCTTCACGTTATGCTGCACAATGCTGGCTGTACCTCACCCAGCGCCAGCCAGCACTTCCCAGGGTGGGCACAGCTATGCTACACTCTGCTGTATTTACACTCTACTGCAAGAGCTTTGATGTAGATAGATAGATAGATAGATAGATAGATAGATAGATTAGATAGATAGATTGACCGACAGACAGATAGATACATACATACATAGAGGCTATTTAACATTTTCTGCATTTTAGTGGCAATTTTCAAGCCCATGGACCATTTGAAAAGGATGCCCAAACAACAGGGAAGGGAAAGCAAGGCTATCGATAAGCTTAAACTCACCATGCAGATTGCCACTCCGGGCTCTGTAGCATCTTCAGAGGGTAAACCCTGTACACAGTTGTGGCATGGCCAATTCCTCATCAGCAATGACATAATGTGCTTTGGAGGCAATCCTGATAAGTTTAAATTATACATATACATATACTAATGAAATAAACTAAACTGATGAATTTCGCATAAAATAACACAGAGGCAAAACCCCAATACAGAACTCAGGTTTACTACAAACAAAAATTTGGATAAACTTTTTCATACAAGTGAGACGGCCTTAGGTAAGATTACAATGTAGCTGAAACTAAGAGCACAACATTACAACCCAATGAAACACAGCACTTCACTCTTGAGAGAATATTCTTTTCCTGAAGTTTCAGTTCCTGCAATCCAGAAACTGCACATGAATTTTGGCTTTTGTTTTTAAAAGTAAAATTTTAGCTTAATTAATTAGAGGCATAAACAAACAACCAACTAAATAAACAAACAAACAAAGACACCTCAACCCCTGAACTCGGGGGACTGAAGACGTGTTATCTACTTCTGATTGCGCGCAAATACCAATCATCCAGCTCCTGTGAAAAATGCCCAAGCAGGCTTATGAATACTTTATACACAATTTACTGTGAAGCCTTAAACTGGGCATCCAAGGGGCACTCCAGTCCCATGTAAGAACTCATCTCAGGCTGAATTTGACCCACTGCTGACAAAGGGTTCCGAAATGGCTTTCTCTGACACCATGGTCTCCTTGACAATATCTTAAGGGAGTTCAGAAATACAACTCCCTGAATTTCAAAGCTTTCTCAGATTTAGCCTTTCTGAAAGCTGATTTTGGAGGGTCTGATCCAATGCTCAGGGAAGTAAGTGGAAAGACCAACTAACTTCAGTAGCCTTTGGACTGGGTTCTGCAGCTAGAAGAACTATTCTTCATTAGGTTTCACATTAAATACAACACATGCCACAAGAGCATTATGATCATACCGATCAAATGACACAAATTAAGAAGACCTTAAGACAAAACTGCTATTCAGGTACCTCGTTCCTTTGACATTTAAAGCATTCAAAAATATTACATATATATTTTTTTTTCTTAGTTTCCTTTGCTCTTTTCCTTCTCTTCCTTGGCAAGCATCTCCCCTTACTATTACGTTTTTAAAATATAACACCCACCCCTACACAAGAAAAAAGTATTAATTTAAATGATCTTGAGCTTTATAAGAAGTCAATACTGTACTTTCCAAAACTCATAGTAATTGAAGGCAAGGTAAGGTCTTAAAAAATAGAAAGGGCAATATTTGAAACCACTGACAAAGTTAAATTTCTTCCACCTTTTCCGGAGAATTACAAACCACGCTCTTAAGCATCGAATGGCCAAAAGTAACCTGTCAGATATATATTATTACAAGAAAGTAGCAGTGCCAAAACCTGATCTAAGTTGCTACAGTCTACTGAAATATTCCTCTTACGGGCTTTTCCACCTGCAGACTAAGAAAAACACTGTTTAAGAAAGCATGGGTTAAACCCGTCTTTTTCTCCATCCAAAGAAATCAAGAAGGGCAACATTTAAACTTTATCCCACCACACACAGCTGTAAATATGACACCACTGATCCTCTCCCTTCACTCAAAAATTTTATACAAAAATAATCGGACAGACCACCACCAGGAACTGCAGCTCCAACAAACACCTTCTTACTACATCTTTCATAAGAGAAAGTTTTGAGCACTTGTTCCTCTTTATTCATTTTTCTTCAGTGCTAAGCCCAAAGCAATGAAAAAGGAAACCTTACTAGATGATACACACTTGATCACCAGCACAGGCAATACTATATTCCTCAACCAACATTAACAAATGGCATTTAAAATGGTTGACTAGAAGATAAAATCTCTAAAAACAGGCACCAAAGCAGCCAGCAAATACTGTTAAATAATTTGAATTCTACATGCAGCAACTCAGAGAATCCAAGCTCAAAAATTACACAGTGTTTCTTGATTTCTATTCTAGATAAAGCATCTCCCAAAGGTTTACTTGTTCAGATTCAATGGAAATGCATTAGCATGTCACACAGCTAAGTGTACAGTTTTGGGGATTTTGCTCCCATTTACCTTGGTCTAAAATTAGTCTTAGGAAATACAAACTTTTTTTTCCTCCTCAGAGGATAGCACTTAATTAAAAACCTGGAATACATAGCATAAATATCACCCCAGAAATAAAATAAAAAAGGTGGAAAGCAACATTCTCCAAGCTTTTGTGACCAAAACTAAACTAGTGAAAGAATCTTCTCCACAAAGAACATCCCTAAAACACTGGAATTGTTCTTAGGCTTGACTCCAGAACCTTTTCAGTGGTATCTTAGCATACTCATGGTTGAACAGGTTTTGACAGCTAAAAAAACCCATCAACCACCAAGCTTTGTGAGCTAATTGAAACTTTAGAAAAATTGTTTCCACTGTGCAAGGCAGAACGCCATCCTTAAGAAAGTCTAGACTACAAGCACACTGCACAAAGGGAAGACCTGATAAATGTGGACTGCATTTTTTTCACAGGAACAGCTCTGGCTGCAAACTACAGCCAAGCCACGTTTCTTCAGCCTAACCAATACTCCAGGTGAGCTCAGCAGAGATGCTGAAATTCTCCTCTGGTGAAGTCTCTTCAGACACAAACTTATCTATATCACAGTTCTGCTATGAAATTTGATTAATACAGTACATTATAAAAAGATACTAGGATTTTTAAATATTGCCATGCAACGGTTTTCCTAATTTTTTTAAGACTTATGAAATCATGTAGCTGCCCTTTGTTTCTCTGTCTCGATTTCAAAGTAACTGAAGTATTAAGGGGCTCATCTCTACAACATCTAAGGTAGGCTTATGAAAGAGCAACAGTCCACTTCCAAACCAAAATTGTTTTAAAAATCACCGTTAATAAATCATATAAACTTCAAGAAAACATTTATAGTATCGCCTTTCAACCAATTTTAGATTCATTTGTTTTCAGCGATGGCGTAACTTCCTCATGGAGAAATACAGCCAGCATCCTGATCCACGTGCAGTGTTTCTCAGGCTGCTCCCTTGAGTCCCTGGTGCAGCTATGTGACTGCTGATGGGGCTCGGGGTATAACAAAGCCCTGACTGCTCTTGCTGCTTTCCCACAGCCCTCTCTGTCAGGGTTGGCAAAAGCCTTTCAGGGGGTGCTCGGGGACTCCCAGCTGCTGTTTGACATGCAAATGGCAACAAGGATCTTTCAATCCCACCTCAAGGAAGCAAGATAAAGGCTGCGGTTCCCAGAGGAGCTCAGCTCCCAAAGCAGCATCCCTGCACCTCTTCAGGATGCTGGCACTACTGAGCATAAAGAAAACATCCTTGTGGTTATGTGAAAGGCTTGAACAACTGAGGGGAATTAGAGAAAGACACTTCAGGCTACAACAATTCTTCTCAAGCATAACAACCGAATATCTTAAAAACTTCACTTTCATTTGCTTATATACACACACATACTGTAACTCCAACATTTCAATTTTATTTAGAGACCTAACACCAATGGTCAAATTCACACATGAATTACAGGCTCCAATTGCTTCTTGTTTCAGTCCAGCTTCATGTGCTAGTACAGTAGCACTGTAGAGCTACCAATTTCACAGATCCCTAAATCATCCCACAGGTAGCTTACAAGCTTTTTAGAGTTTCTACTCTTATCTTCAACCCTAACAGTTATATCCCTTCTGTCATAAACACACCCAAAATCAAAATGTGGGGGGTCTTCCCATCCAGTTTAATATGTTTTCAATTTGGAGGCTGAAAATTTAGCCATTTTCGAAACAGAAGTTGAGTGATTTTCAGACACCCTCAAAATACAGAGATGTGTTCCCAACATTTTAACCAGAGGAGCACCACTGGATGATCCTCGTTTGTAAATTAAAGCTATTCTTCTCAGGTTGCCAAATAATGATATCAATATGTTAAATAATAATGTTCTGAAACTTAACTTCAGAAATACAGAAATACATAGCAGCAAATCTAGGTTAATTAAACTCCGCAAGCTGGAAAAACCTGTGGAAAATATGTAAGTGCAAAATTAAAAAATGGTGGGAGCAGGAATAGAGTGCATGAATAGATCCTACCCAGCACAGTGTCTATTAGAAAAAGAGCTTGCAACTCTTCTCATTTTCTGTGCTTTAAAGGGAATCTGTTTTTAAAATGCATCTTATTTGTACATTCATTTATTACTCTCAAATCCTGGTCATTGTTTTCAGTCACTGAACTGTACATGACATGCTACTCAGTAACATTAACATCAAAATCAGATGGCAAAACAGAATGTAACACTAAATATCAAAGAGCACATTTCGTCCTTGCTCCCAGTGAGATAGATGAGATATAAAAGTAAATGATGTATGTGTGAAGGTGTACATCTAACAAAAATCCTTGTTTATCTCTCAGCTACACAGGTAACCTGCACAGTGCTGCATAAGTAACATTGTAAGTTACCTTAGCTTTTCCATAAGACACTGATTTTTCTTTTAATTAAGTTTCATTTTGGTTAGGAAGTGTGAAATTGGATGGACATCCAGAGACTGCACTCTCCTCCACAGAAGCATCAAACTATCAAGATCTTCTTCAGAACCTGTGCTCATACAAGGATGATTGTACATAAGGCAAACTAAAGGTCAAATTATTCACACACTGTATTAGCCAGAAGGAAATGAAGCAGATAAGCACTTTTCCTTGTAGTCAGGACCACTGACAACTGTTTAGTAGCTCACAACAAAAACTTAGCCTGACTCACCATGTCCTTACATTACATACTTTTCTCTGCTTGTGACATGCTGCTTAAGGTAAAACATCAAATATAATGATGACAAACTAAGGAAATAGAAACAACAACAAAGAGGCCTATACACCTCGTGAGGCATCCAGCAATTATGCTGAAAGTCAAATGTACATTAGTGATTTTGATGCACCAGCTTAAAAGGAAAGCCTTTATAGTAACTTCTGAATTAATATGAGAAGGATTTTTTGCTTTTTGCATATATGCAAGCATGAATATTTGATGTTTTGCAGATGCATTTGAAGCTCTAATGTTTACACACAAAAGGGAAAATTTAAAATTAAACCACAGCAAGGAACTTATCACTGTAGCCTACTGTCGAAATTGATACAGTGAAGAGTGAGAAGCACTGATAACTAAATATGAGAATTTCTAGAGCCTCCTTATTCAACATGTGTCCTCCTATTTTCAAATGACTTAAAATTGCTCTTTGCATAATCGAAAACACTTCTTTTTCCCTTCTGACATGAGCAACTTGCCTACAAACAAGCAAGAGCTCTCTAATTCTAATAGTTCTGAATCTGACTGTAACTTGATCATTGACTTGACTGACCAGGACACAGATTTTGCTCCAAGGAGTCTCCTGAATTGCCAGCCATAAAGACTTGCCATCTACCAAACATTTGTAGCAAGACTTTTCTCCAAATGGCACAATGCTGAGAGTACAAAGGCCTATGGTTCAGAAACTTAAACCTAGCAGAACTGAAATGCTAATTTTGCACCCAAAAAGTGTACAGCAGACTACACATCTCTCTCACAGAAAAGGGCACACGTACTTTGGATGCACACATGAAATACAGTATAGCCAAGCAACTCCCATGGTCACCAGAACAGGCAACCATGCTACTTATATAATATATATATAATATATATATACTTATATATAATGTTACTATGCAAGCCAAGTGTGTCACCTCTCCAGAGCAATGCTCTTTATATTCACTCCAGCCAGTAAGAAAACTACACCATTTTTACCTTTGAAAGGCAGTACCTACATATTTGCTAATAAAATAAACTCTACGGATCAAGTCAATTTAGAAGAAATTTTTCCCTTTCACTTTCCTCTTTAAATTCAAACTTTTTGCCATCCCACCCATTGAAACTGACAGCTCAAGTCTAATCAGCTTGTTTTCACCAAAAAGTACTACTAAAAGCTGATACACCCCTGCAGATTACAGAAAGTCTCTAACTTTTCCTCTGATTTCTATACTGACTGTGCACACCCTGGTATGAGTCACAATGGTACAGCTGGAAGATGCTCCTTCCAGGAAAGTTTCTTTCTATACAGGTCCTTCAGACTGAAAAAGAGAGATAAAGTTGTCTGGGAGCAAGGAGAAACTACAACAAAATGCCTCACTAGAAAAGCACCAGGTAGGTGCATAGGAAGGAGTCAAACACAGGACAGTTGACACATCTCCTATTTACAATTCAGGCTCCAGCCCTTCCACAAGCTTTGAGATTGCTGGACTTGGGCATCATATTAGCACTGCCAAGGCAATGCATAATATTTTAAACCTACAAGCAAATTCACTAAAAATGAGAAATTCAAAGACCTTGACATTCTGCCTAAGCATCACTGTTCATATATATTTCTGAAATAAGTCTATGTGAGTCTGAATTCTCTACAGTCACCAAAAAAACCTCAACCAATAAAAAAAACCCCCATACAAAATGAAAAAAAAACAACAAAACACCACCACACCATCTACCCCTCCCCAGTAAAACTAAAACTGAAGTGTGCAAGAGCAAAGCAGGTCCAGAATTTAGGAATGTAGTCCTTTTAGTTACAACTTCTTCCTCATTTCAATACAATTTACACATTGCACATTTATAGACAGTGCAAACCACAAATTAAGACACTGAAGAAAGGCAACAGCAATATTTTTCAGAATAATAAACACAACAGATGTGAAATATCTGGTACATATTTTTTCCTCACATGACAGACTCACACTTCACATGATACGTATTTATTTGAAATTACAGAGGTGCTTGATTTAATAAACTCCCAAACTTCTGTTTCTATTGTTGCACACCATGCAAAGAGGAATTCTGTGGAGTTGAGTACAAATTCTTTATTCTCTCAAGTTTCAGAAGTCAAAACGCCGTCATGTAATTAAGAGCTCAGTGCTATATAAAGGGCAATACAATAAGCATGTCAATGCATATATTGGAAATATTTTTTAAAATAAATCACATAAATTACTACCAAGGGAGAAAATTCATGAGTTTGAAGGCTGCATTTTCATTATGAAGAAGTATGCTACACACCATTCAGGTTTAGGCATTTGTGGGTGCTATAAAGCAATACTTTCCTCTTGAGAGGCGTGGGATTATTGGAGTTTGGTGGCACGTTGACTCCACCGAGACCCTGGTCCAAAGACCAGCAAATGCAGCACACGAGCACAGTGGGTACAACTGCTGAAGTCAGTTCGTATGCTTAGGGTTATTTATACCAAACAGTTCCCTGGGGATTACGCTCACAGTGTAGATCACTTGCAATCTCTCTGGGTAATTACATAGTGAAATGACAACACCTACTTCACTTGAAACAGAGAAACTTTTGGGCATGTTCAATATTATTAACCAACACCAACTTCTGTCTTCTGACATAAAGCTGAAAACAACTATCTCATACCGCGTTCCAATTTTTTAATCCTTTAAGAATGAAGTTGATGTGAAAATAGAAACATAAATTTACTGTGCTATTTTGAGAGATTTTTGCTGCAATTCTCATGTTAATACAGAAATATATGTGTAGTTAAAGATCTGCTTTGTTGAATGCAGGAAGAGTTAACAAAAACATGAAGAGAAAAACCTGCTAGTAGAGGGCAGGTGCTGATACACACCCAGGTTGCTTTTACATAGCGCATTAGGCATACAGGAAACATCCTGAAACATCACTCCAGTTTGTGTACTTGCATTTCCAGTCATATTGCTTAACCAACAAACACAACCCACTGCCACAATCACTAGAAATAACAGCCTGGCACAGAAAGGTGCAGGATCTCCCTTTGGCCTGGAGCCTGACAACAGCTGTAGCCAGAAATGTAAATGAGCAGCACTTCTCTCTTTCACTTAGCCAATGGCACCACCTTGAAAACAGCAACAGAAAATTTTCTGGCCGATGGCAAATCATTACCATACCCCCAGAAGGAAAGACATCAATGGCAGCACTTTGTTGAAAAGCATTTATTTTTAATTTGTTGCATAAGCGACACTGCTAGATGCGACAGGCTAGATGGAAAACTACAGCAAAGCATTTCCATCAGCTGAATTTCTGGAACCTCTCTTGACAACTACATTTGCTTTTGATAGCACCTGCAGTCTGCTTGCTGGCACGAATCATTCATTGGTTTGGTTTACAGAGCAGTTTTGGTGCATGCTAATATATTCCTCCTTTTGAAGAGAAATTAAACCAGAAGTTCATGATCCAGCCACACAACAAATATGTTCTAACTCCTAAGGGCAAAGTGAAAGTCCAGATCAATGACTGGTCTTTTATACAGCAGTGAGTAATACAAACATTAGGGTGAGACAGTCCAGGGGAATAACTAAATACAGTTTGAAGTCTATGAGCTATATACAGTACAGAATTAGAGGCCTCAATACCAATCATATCACTGTCCAGTTTTGAATGTATCTCACCAAATTACTCATTAATTTGCACATAACTAGAATCTGGATTCTAGAGACTCATATATTCCACTATCAGCCAAATCAATCCCTGCACATTTGTAGCAAATTCTGTAGGTCCTATAGCTTCCCAGATTTTGGAATCCTTTGGGAAAAAAGGATCATAGCTGTATACTCTAAGTGTAAAAACATATACCCATTTCCCTCTGATTTCTTAAACCTAAAGAAATAAAAAGCCCTGGACCTGTTTTCTGGGCAAAAACACATAGGAGACACTAAAAACTCTTGGACAAGCCTCTTGTTCACCACTCCTCTACAGCTGGACTCATGCTACCTACTGGTCTCTAGGGATTCCCATGGCAGTACATGAGAAATTCCACCTACACTTGAAACGTGTGCCATGACAGACTGAAACTGTCCTCTCATCCCACCCCTTACGCAGCTCTCTCAGAAAAGAAACCATCCATATTTAAAAGTGAAAAGGTTAAATGTGAAAATCTTGCAAGTTAAGGATAGCTTCTGCTGAGATTTTTCTGGAAGGAAAGGCTATATACTACCACTATGGTTGTTTTCTTACTCCAACCACCATCTATTTTCCAAGGGAAACATTATTATTCTTTTACTGTTACTGTATTGTTGTGATTGTTCTTATTGTTGTTATTTTGACACTTATTATTTTTAAAGAATACACAAAGGCAGGCAAAGCTTCTGAAAACCCTAACTCCCCTATTAGCATCTGCCTTTGCCCCAGGTTAAACTGCACCAGCCTAGCAGAACACAATCTTGAAGTAGCTAAAAATTTCAGAAAGAATCAATTACAGACCAAATGAAAAAAATTTCTCTATCATGAGTTATTTTCATTTTGTGAGGCATTTGGGGCTTCCTTATCTACGCCGGCAGCAAAACAAGCATTTGTTAACTAGAAGTATTCACATGAGAAAAACAAGAAAACTCACAGTTGCATGTGTTTGATGTATACTTTTCTCCAGTGCAGGAGAAGAGAAAACTGAATGTAACTTTTGAGCAACACTGAAAAGATCTCTGTTAGCCTCCATTCAGTAACAACAGACCTGAGACAGCTACTGCTCTGCTGTTAAGGTATTTCTAAAAAGTGTTACCTACTTGGTAACTGACTTGCAGATTACCAATAATGCATCATACTATTTTCCCCCTTAGTTCTTCTATTCCAGAAAATTGTTTTGCCCCCTCAACCCCCTGCCTGGGCATGAGGTTATAGCTGCAGTGCGACAAGGGAGCTATTTCTTAAACCAAGTGATAGGGAACATCTAAAGATAGTAATAACTTGGGATTTAGATATCACCCTTCCTTTGAGAGGACTATAAAATCAAAAGAGGAGACATAAACTGCTTTTCACATACAATTAAGTTATATATGCAACACACATCAGGAGGCTACACTTTCTACTAACCAATGTAAAGACAAAAAAACCCATACATATTATGGAATAAGTAATGTAGCTAAGTGCAATGCTGACACTGTACAGGAAATAAATATTCTCAAAATGTCCATACAGAAATTAACAACTTAAGGACACAGCCCAAAATATTGACCTAAAGTAAAAAAGCTACATAAAAACTCCTGTTGCTGAGGGCTGGTCAGGCATCCCACCTGTGCTTAGCCAGGAAGTGGTGGTAGGCAAGCACCCATCAGCCCACCAGGGGTAGAACCTTTCCCGGTCACTATCCCACTGTGCCATCAAAAAAAAAAGATCATCCCCACTTTGTATTTGAAAAAAAGCCTTCCAAACTTGCTGACCCCACTTAACCCCTACAGGCAGATTTCAGCCTTGCATCACCTGCACATGGCCCAAGCTATAGGACAGACTGAGATCTAGGGATGCAGCCTGTCCCCACAACTTCCAATAGTCTATACACAGTCTCAGCCACGACACCATCTGTTTTCGACTGGCACTGGCAACATTTGAAGGTCTCTCTGCCCCAAAGGAAGACCTGACATTAAAAACTGATGTTTGGGCAGAGCTCTGCTCCTGAAAACGGGGCACTGGGACACCACTGGGCTGTGCTGATTTCAGTTCAGGAAGGAAAGGGCAGATGCTGTGGCTGGTTTTAAAAATCTTGTTCTACCTTTACCCAATTCCTTTAGATAGAGTTGCTAAGAACAAGCTCTGTTACTGCTTCCATATCCTTTTGAGCTCACAGAGCAGTTGTACCTGGCATTTCAGTGACTCTTAATACCAAGGAAGAAAACAATTCCATTTTGTATGCAGATCACCTGTAAAACCTGTTAACCCTTATGGCAGCATTTCTATATCTAAGCTTGTGAGTGTCACAAAGAACAAACCTATTATAAAAGAAGATCTAAGACAACATCAGAGCTGCATCCAACTTTAACCGTAATTGAACTTTCCTCCATCTTAACCTGTTTCTATTTACACAAGAGATCTGATTTCCTTTGACAGACAGATCAGTGCACTAGTACCCAGCTAATGGCTTCAGCAAGAAACCAAATCTGACTAGGTACATTTGCTATACAAACCCTAAGAAAGTAAAAGGGGTTCAAAGGAAAAAAACATCATATTAATTTAACTACTTATTTCTGCACACTCTAATCCAGGATGTATTTCACTGGCCTGTAAAGCTAATAAAGGAGGAAGCAATTTAGCTCTAATAGGCCTCTCTTGAACTTCAGTAATATAATTAGCAGATAATTAGGATGCCTGATGTGTGGATTGACAAAAAGAAAGCTTCAGAGAATTTACCTGTTGAGTATTTACAGGGTTGTGGCATTGCTGCGGTACACCAGTATATAGCCACTCCAAATTCAGAAGCTCATTGATTTTGAAGGAGCAACAAGTTCTCTGACCTCCTCAAAAAAGAACAAACTATTTCAAAAAATGGAGACATATCTTCACCTGACATAATATTCTATTGGCATACCATAAAGTTTGTTGAAGTTATGACACAAATAAATCAGCGGATTTTACAAAACATAAGGTACAAGATAATCACAGTTGATAAGTAATGACACAAAGTTTAGAACATAGTAGTTACTTATTCCTTACTTTTAGCAATCAGGCTCTCTTACAGTTAAAAATGCTTTTTAAAATTATATGCATTAAGCTTTTCAAAAAAGAAACAGACAAAACAAACAGAACAGTAAAAAGAAAAAGCCATGTTGCTGCATTACTGTTTTTTCTGTAAGAACTTCTCAAAGAGCTGAACCTAGCTTTGGTTGCTCAGCTCAAGAGAAATAGCTCAAGTGCTTTTAGACAGTGCCAACAAAAGAGAAGGCAAGGAGCATTTCTCCTTCAAAGTCTGGTATTTAATTGTGTCCTCATTTATTGATCTCTTTCATTGCTGTCCCCTTCTGCAAACATGAGCACAATACTTCCCATAAGGCTGAACATGGATGTCAACACAATTGTGTATGCTATGTGTACACACAGACCCACATAAAAGGGTGATCTCTTTTTAAATGTCACAACCCATCCTGTAGGTGGATAAACAAAAATGCTACTTCAATGAATTTGTATCTTCTCTCTGATTCCCAAAACATGATCTACAACACCATTGTATCCTACAGCCAAAAGAACTGAAACTGTAATAGTGTAGTTGAAGTGTGCTTAGGGTAAGAGCTTCACTATGCAGTTGCTTCAGCATAATGACAAGTTGAGTAAGCAGCTTTTATAAATAGAGCTTGGGGATCCCCTGCCTTGTGGAGCTTGATTTTGATTTGTTTCTCTTTAGGTTGTTAAGACAGAACTAACATGGGCAGGGAAACAGCTGCCTGGAGACAACAGCCTAAACTTGCATGCCACCCTAACTGACTGACTGTACTTATGCTGTCCAGGTGGTCCAAGATGATACTTAACAACATGATGAAACACACTCTGGGCTATGCACTCATCCCAAGAGAAGTAACTCATAGCTCAGCATACAGCAGCACACACGCTGTATGCCACACACAAATGCCATTCAGCAATCTCCAACAGGTTGCCAGTCTGGTCACAGAAATGTTTCAGAGCTCCAGTCCAGCTCCTTAAAAATCTTTACTCAATCAAGCCCCAGGAGGATGACTGCTCTTTCAGAGCATTTTCCACAGAAACACAGCCTATGGCAGAAGTGAGGAAGGAGCCAGCCCAAAGGGGGCTGCAGAACACAGGAATGGCAAGACACCTATAAAAAGTTTGCCTTAAGAGTGGAAATTAAGCTTTGGACAAGTAAATCAGCTTCACAATGCCTGTAATCATCAGATTGCAATACAAGGTTTTGCATTTCTACCAGCCTCCTATTTAATACTTCCACAGAAATCAGTTCTTTGAAATGTTCCATAAAGCATTTCAATTGAAGTAGAAGTAAAAATGGAATGGATATACACACCAGCACGAACCTTTCCTGGAAAGGGGGAAAAGCTGAATAGATACAATGAGATACCCAAACAATTACTGAGCTACTAAAAACTGAATACGTAAAGTCATCATATGACAAAAAGAAAAAATAATTAAAAAATTAAAGCAATATAAATAGGCCAAATTTAGATGGCAAAATCCTTAGCAATAATATATATTTACATTTAACTCTATGATCTCACACACAATTGCAAACATTTCAAGTAATGATAAAGCACCTCACCTTCTCAATGTTGTAGCCCTGTCTAGAAGAGCACATAAAGAAACTAGAAAATGATATTTTAAATTTACTATATCTTCACTCCTGGCTGATTTGCTATACAGGAGATAAAATATTTATTTATTTTATTTGAACTGTACTTTGGCTTTTTGTATGTCAATATAAAGAGAAAAGAGACATGATTGTGAATCTAAGAGTGGGGAAGTGATGGGAATGGAGAAAGAAAAGTAATAAACAAGGTTATCGTGAATTGGACCTTTGAGGTAGCACACAACCTATACAATGGCCACCTAAAACTGCAAATAGGAACAATAAAGTCCACAATCCAATGTTTGGCAACTCAGGCACATGTTTTAATGTGGTACTTTTCCTGCAATAAATTTCCTGCTGGAGATACTGGCAGTCACGTATGGTATATCTCCACAAGAAGTCCTTGGCAATAATCACCTTTTGTAAAGATATTCAAATAACTGAATATTATCTTGAAAGTTGACACAGAAAAATATTCAAATGCGTATGTTATTGCTAAAGCTTTTCTTGCATCGCCGTTATCCTCAGTGGGATAATTTAGATTTTTTGATAACTCCTGTTCAAAAAATAAAGGAGAGGAGAAGAGGTCAACAGTGCACCGTCTCAACCAACTTCTTTTCAGGAACAGAAATGTAAGAAAGTTAAAATTACATTTGTTTAATTGCTAATTAATGAAAATTTTGTCCCTAGACCTACATGTTGATGGAAGAAGCAGCAGTTTTATCGGTCATTCTTAGCAACCTCTGAGTGACATTTCTATTCCAGAACATCATCAGTAGGTTAGCTACAAGTCAGTCTGGTAGCTTTGTCTCTTGTCAATGTTACCTAACACCTATTATTGTAAGAACTTACTCTTTACTGTTGGTTTTTTTTTACCCAAACTTTAGCCACCTGATCTGCCATCTCTCCGCTCTTCTCTCCCTCCTGGGAGGCAAAGAGGCAGTCAGGGAAAGAACAGGGGGAAAATGGTTCTGTTGCAGAAGAGAGAAATGGTGCTTTCTTGCTTTTCTCCTCTACTAGTAGACAGAAAATATAGCTACCAAAACTGAAAAACTTGTGTTTTCTAACACACATTCCCTCCAGCACATGATGTTAAATCTGAGTTTGTCGATCTTAACATACTTTTGATGCCAGCAAATAACAGACAAAACCATGGGCAAAATATTTTTCTTGTATGGATTTCCATACAAGACCTTAACCTTTCCCTGTCTTCCACTGAGGCAGTACCAAGAAGTTCATGACACAGGTTCACCGAAGTCTCCCCAAAAGCCCTGCACCCAGCCCAGGATGACACACTGCAGAATTTGAGAATCCTTTCCGGAAAGCTTTGCAAGCTGAACACACCTCTGAGAATTCTACGGCATGCTTAATGACGACACATATAACTGTGCATCTGGGAATTGCACTGCCCATCACTTCTAGGCTGTGATTACATCTTTCAATACTTCACCCTTTAATTACATGCAGGATGGTGAGAAGTGTGCCATGACCCACCATACATGCTTTGCAGATCCTTCTCACCCAGCATCTAATCCACATATGGGCCTGAAGTAGCAGGAACTAAACTCCATAAGCAGTTATCCTCATTCAGCCTTTTCTTCTTCTACAATATGTATGACCAAGAAAAGATACGCGAAGAAAAAGCTCTGAAATATATCATAATAAAAGCTTTGAAGTCTACCATAATTCCACTGTTCCTAACTTTTGAAGGTTTAAGTTTTAACCTTGACTCTTTCAAAGATTTTCTGGATGTGTAATTAGGCATTTAAATGACATATACTTTGTCTATTTAGTTTCCCTTGCCCTAAACTCTTTCTGCATTTATCTAGTCAAAAAATGAGTGCTTTGAAGCAGAGATTATTCTTTTCAAGTATTTGGAAAGTCCCTTGCATGTAAGCATATAAAGAAATAATAACAGAAATAATGTTTTGTTTCCACTTTTATACTCCTTCCTTTTGGTGTTACCGCCAAAGACCTCCAGGAAGGTAACTGCTGATTCTAGCTCTATTCATTGTGTGATGTCATGCAATATGCTTGTCTCCTGCCCTAATTACCTTACTCTATTTCAATCTCTTTCCCAAGCAGTTGTCCATCTGTTGCAGAAGTATTTTACCTCTGCTCAATTGACCCGTCCTCTAGGAGTGAGCCCGTATTGAATTAACTCAGCTTCGTTTCAACCCAGGTATCTGTTTACAGCAGCACTGAAGGCTTCCCCAATAACATCATCATTTTTTTCCTAAAGCAATGAGGAAATCCAAGTGCTCCTTTTGGATATAAAGGTGACCAAGACCACTCTAATCTATATATACACCTACTTACACATTTCTCATCCTCAGAAACAGGCATTCCCTTAGAGAGGGATGGGAGGGAAGGGTGAGTAGGTTGGGTTTTTTCCTCGAGTTAGCTTAGTAGCCTTCAGAGTATTTCTATATCCTCAGATTTCATTGTTTGTGCCAAATACCCTACTGTAATACCGGGGAAAGTCCTCAGCAAATTTAACTGCCTTCACAGCTGCTCCTTTGGAAATCTGCAGGGTATGGAACATGGCAGCATCCAGCAGCAATCCATATCACAATTTGGTCAAGATGAATTGCTCAGATTCAGAAATTCAAGACTCAGCTACAAACTCTTAGCCTCTTCCTTCCCACCACTCTAGACATTTGTCTACATGCTTCTAAAGTTATCAACATTCAATGAACACACACCACATAAAATACTCTGCTGATTAAAATCAATGTAATGAGAATATACTCAACATGAAACAAGTTTTGCAGAATCCCTTGAGGAGAACTGTCGCTGAACAGAAATGTTCCACCTGAAATTTGAGCAGGACACCTTAATTACTCTTCGACTGTTGATCTCTACCCCAATGCTGTTTCTATTAATTTCATTCTACCCTGAGATTCCACTTTGGAGCATCTTGCTTTTTTTGAATGCTAAATCTATAAAGCAACAACAAAGGTCAGCATAAGTGTTTCACATCTATAAGTGATGGAAATGACATATAGGCTGTACCAGCTTCTCAGCTGACTTAAATTAGTTTGCACAGGCTGAAGATCTGATTCAGCACAGACAGCTGTTCCCAAACTCTGGACGCCAAGTCAGGTCAGCAGTAATTAAATATCAGGCTGCAGGGATAGCAGAAATTCAATTTTATCCAGGATCTACAGAGTGAATGTAGCAGTTTGTAAATGCAACTGAAAGCAAAAAGTGTGGTTATTGCAATGCTCATGTATAGCAAGTACTAATTTTATAGAGGAGACAATGTAATGCTGGATAGCAGAGGACTGCTCTCAGAGGATGCCCTTTCCAGTCTCAATTCCCTTCATAGAGACTAGCCAAAAATAAGTACCTGTCTAAAGGGATTTTTATTAAATGTGATGTATTAAACTAATTTTAATACAGAACAGTGCAAAATAGCACTGATTTCCCAGAGCACACACTTTATAGAATACAGTTTTGAAAGTGTGCACAAATTTTCAAATTAACAACCATAAACACCCTTGTGCATAAAAACTAAAGCTGCAGAGGATTTTTTCTTCTTGTGGAAAGCAATGCTTATACCTCCTGAGCAGCTTTATATTTCTGATATACCTAGCAGATTTGCAGATACTTTTTGGGAGTTTCCATGGTAAACTGACCTCTGTATACGAGGCTGTCTCAGCTGCCCTCCCTGTTCATGGGTAGTTGTCCTCAGCACCCTCATACTCTTTTGTGCCACTGTGGGACAGAATTACACACGAAAAGAGACTGTGCAGGTTTTTAACACATTTCAAATGGGAATTCACAATTACTGAGCAACCAAGTAATGAAACTGAAGTATCAGCACACTGCCTGCTGGTGAACAAGTACCCGTAACTGAAGTGCACAGCCCTAAGACACTGCACAGCAGAAAGGGGGAAAAAACCCAGCGAATCTTAAAATGATTATTTGACAAATAAAGGGACTGATTTTCAGATAAGCTAAGCTCCCAGAGCTTCAGCAGAAATTAATGAGTTTCTGGCTGGAAATGGGAAAAATCTGTCCAGAGAGCATAAAGAACAGGAGGACAAAGAGATCAGAAGATTTAAAATGTGTTTAGATAAAGCAGGACTAGGAAAAAATTCTCTCAACAGAATATTTTTACTTGTTTGGAGGTCATTCACATTTTGCACAGGTGTATGCAGATTGCTTTTCTCTAATTCTCAGAAGTTTAGCATACCTGAAAAACACCAAAATTTTGTTTCTTTTTTTTAAAACAGGATGCTCATCTTTTGCAGTTAAAATTGAGGAGTGTATAAAACATCTTATAGCACTCTATGCTTAGAGCCCATCTCCCTCCTGTGCCAGGACTGGGGTTACTCTCAGGATTCTGGTGATTCAGCAAGAACCAGAGTCTAGCAGAGATACCCACAAGACTGAGAGGATGGAAAAACATGGTGGAAGGGCAGGAGGCAGCACTCAGCAAGCTCCCCTTGGAAACCATAATCTGAATTGAGCTAGTCCTCCACACACAGTGAATCCTCCAGCTCCCTTTAATCACCAAGCTGAGGTAGAAAGCTGTTGCTGTACTTTATTTTGCTCCCTGTATGTGTACAAGGTACGACACTGGTGGTTGCGACACCACACTGACCCTTCTTACACCCTGATTATTAAAAAGTCATCAACAGGTTCAACAAATTGCTAGACCTTTCCAAACAAAAAGCCTCCTCAGCAAATTTCTGCAGACAATTCTTGCATTCAGGCCTTGTGAGTGTACCACCATGAGAAGAAGAGAAAATCACCGCCAAGCGCTGCATCTTCAGCAGTTCAACAAGAGGAGGGGAAAGCGCAGTAAAAGAGGAGTGGTGTTATTTCTGATAGGGTAATGAGCTCATGCAGCAAAGACCTGTTTTCTGTCAAGTATACTAATTACTCTTACTAAATAATATTAATTGAAATTTACTGGTCATATTCAAGCAATTTTACCCAAATTATCTCCCATCTTTAGCCAAACATAGCAAACTTTTTTCTTGAGTCTCTTATGAATACATGAACAATAAGTGACAAGCAAGCAAAAAGAGGTATTAGTTACATTTTGATTAGAATGAAAAACAGATGTGTGGTCATTAATCACATTCAAGTTAAGACAAGCCCACCCTGGCACAATGAACATAAGGGTTAGTTCTGGTTCCTTCAATACACCTGAACATGTATCAGGTTACACCTTTATTTTCACATCAGAAGAGATGTATTTGGGCAAACTCGGACTTTCATTAACCCTTCAGAAAGTCCAGAGCTACAATTATATCCAATTTATACTTACAAAATTTTAATTCAGGGTCTAGCTAACTGATCTGATACATGGACCCTGAGCTGATCACCACAATCATAAAGAATGTGAACAAAAATGGTACATGAAAAGGGAGAAAAGTTTGAGTAGCTAAGACTGCACAAAGAAGGTAAGAATTTCAACTGTGAAGAACTGCCAAAGGAGCATCCAGTACCAACTGACTGAGTGATAAAAGTGACAGAGGAAATTCAGTGCAGATAAGTGTTACATATTTGGTGTGGGTTTTTTTTGGTATTGGGTTGGTTGGCTTTTTTGTGGGTATTTTGGTTTTTATGTTTTGGGGGGAGGAGTGGGTTGGGGGGGAGTTGTTGTTGGTTGGTTTTTTAAATTACCCAAACCTTCCACATAATGACATCCTTGAATTGTATTTTATCACTCAGAAGCTGCTCAGGTAATACCAATTCTGTAGCAATGCTGCTTTTTAACTGTTTCAGAGCAAAATGATCCTTGGAATTATTTTTAAAGGAATACTGCACAAACATCATCACAACACTTTAAAGAAATTGTGTACCCATATTTTCAATAGTGAGTATATATGAGATCCTCAGTCTCAAACACTATACATAATTCTCTATCTTTTCCACTTTTTCCATTAATCAACGTTGTCATAGCAGGCAACTGTGGAGATAATTTAAGGAAGTGTAACACAGTAAAGACAATCCAGCTTCCACTAGAGGAAGGGCACATAGGCCATTCTTAAATCATTTACAGGCATTTCCCATCCTTTATGGGGATTTCCACCCTGTAAAGAGATAACCTGGTGAGAGTGTGGGAGGGGAACTGAGAGATGGCTACTGAGCTTTCAGCAGAAGGCGAAGAGTGAACTGGAAATTTCTTTTCCAATACAGCTACAGGGGATCGAATTAAAGTTTCAAGTCCAAAATAACCAAAAAGAGCCTCTCCCTTGCCCAGATGCAGTTGAATTGTTTGAACTCATACCTGTGATATTATCTAAACACCAGAAGTTTGAGGGGTGTCTGAAACGCAGCTGGACAAGGCTCACAGAAGGAAAATTGACACAGGGTGACCAACTGTGAAGACACCACCTTTGTGTCTCTGAAGCACAAAACGCCAGAAGCTGGAGAACACTCCGGTGTTCTTTATATTCCTCACTTCAGCAACTTTAACAGCTGTTGCAAAAAGGAGGAGGATCAGGGAACTGGCCTAGATAAAACTTCAATCTGATCTAGCAAGGCTATTTTGTTATATAGCCCATTTGTGATTCATTTCACGCTTGCCCACTCTTTTTAAAAGGTAAGATGAAAATCTATCAGAAGTTATCCATCGGGAATAACCTAATTAATTTCTGTGAAATAATCCTCTACAAAATAAAGCAATCACCTTCATAGTTTCTTTTGATCATTCAGGATAACATAAATTAGTTCTGCACTTACTTGCACTGTACTTGTACACCAGATGTGCTTGCAAGTCCATTTCATCAAAGCACAACAGCAAGACTATTGTATGCACAACTTCTCTACAAACAGCTGTTTCCTGCGATGCTGGAGTTATTTACCACTAAATTACTATCTTTCCTAATCTGCAAACCAATGCTGCAAGGGTTGGGTAGCATAATATTCTTTTTACTTGGTTGCTAGGGGTTAGAAAGTGGTTTCCTTTTAGAAAATAGAATAAGTTTTTATCTCACTTGCTACCAAGGAATGTGCCCCCAGATCCTGCCCATAGACTCCCTGCTTTCTACCTGCACAGTAGTCTCCAGGCAAGAGACAGTAACAATTTTCCCACTGCACATGTGATTCATCTGCAAAAAGGAAAAGTGTAAAAAGTTTCATGACACAGCCAGAGATAAAATATACTTAAAGAAAGGTGGCATTTAAAAAAAATCCAAACTGGAATTTTCCTGTGTTAAAAAAAGAGAATCAAGTATCTCTAACTAACCAGCATTTGCTTGGCAGCTGCCCAGAGCTGTTCATTCATTTTCTGGGAATATAAACAGCACAACACGTTCTTCCTAACTGTGGAGCAGCCAAAGTACCAGGCAGCTACTCAGATCGAGAGAACATGGAACAACAAACATAAGATTGAGATAATTGGACTATTCACTAACAGGTCTTCAATGAAACTCTTCTGAATCAAAATGGAAAAGAAACATCCATTCTCAGGAGAACCCATTTTTCCAAGAAATTTAATGTCCTTATATTTTACCAAGACTGTCAAGGAAGTGAACCTGAGAACTGTAATCCAAATTACCTCAAAAGTAAAGAACTGACCAGGTCAGGCATATTTGAGGAATCCAGAGAACATGAGCATCACCTTGTTCTCCAGCATATGTTTTTTCAGTCTCATTAAATCCTCTGAAAGCCACAAGCACACTGCTCGCTTTAGCAGCTACGCAGCAGCAGCTCAGGAGTCTCAGGTTCAGAGGAAGGAGCCAAGCACTCCACTGCACACAAACTTCCCTCCGTCCCAGGAGAACCACGGGATTACTGAAAAAGCACTAGGCCAATAGAGAGAAACAGACACAGCTGCTCAGGCCGCTGCTGGACAGATCAAGGCAGGGGTGAATGCTGAAGGCGGTGATATACACCAGTTTAAATCAGCCAAGAAACTTCTTTGTAATACTGAAGCAACTCAATGTCCGAATCTGATATGGTGCTCCACAATGACACACACACATCCGCAAGAAAATACTTCATCTGCAACAGCTACTTTTGCTCTGAAACTAGAGGTTGACAAAAGCAAATATAGGAGTTTCCTTGCACAATTATGATATTAATCCCCAAGGAATTAACAAAAAGAAAGGGTGGTCAGATAGGCATTTGGGCTCTCCGTCCAAGTGGTGCTACTGTTTTTTTTTTTTTCTAAAGAAAACAAGCTAACCTTGAAAAGAAGTACTAAGATTGTCATACACTTCATGTACTATCAATGAGGTAAGAAAAAAAGAAAAATTAAAAGCAATATGGTCACGTATGTGCAAGCACATAAACCACAGCAGCCCAGAATCCAAGAGATGCAACAAAGTCACTGAGATGTAGTTGAATCACTGTAATGCTGGCTGTGATATTACCTAATGAAGGCAGAACTGACAGGTGTAAGTCACCATTTCGCTATCTAACAAGACAACAGGGTGAAAGGGGAGAATGCTGACATGTGCCACAGACACCTCCGATAAGTTATCTCATTTAGATGCCCAGGACATACAGCTGTCCTGAAAACAGATCCCTCGTTTTCTCAGTAGGGAGAGAGCAGGTACAGCTACAGCCCACAGAATGACTCTTTCCTTCCTCCTTTTCCTTGTTATTCACAGAAAACATGGAAAAGATCTTTTCAGTTGGGAGCTAAATGCCAAAGTACAACTGGCCAGACCCTCAGAAGTAGAGGCAGGCAACAACAGGCTGTGTGCACGACGCCTGGGCTGCCTGACCGCCTGACACGGATCCATCCATCAACAGGGGGCACAGGCAGGCAGCAGCCGCCTCCAGAAGCGGCCGGATGCATGGCATCAGGCTCAGAAGACAACCAGGCAGTACAAAAAAGTAACAGCAGAAATGGGAAAAACCCAAAAAAAAAATAGATCCTTTGGTGTTCACAGCTTGGCACATAACAAGGCAGGCTCTGCAATGCAGGAAGCTGATGGCTTCCTCTGAGAAAACTTTCTTAACTTTCTCTTCCCTTGGGAAGGGATGCACCTGCACATCTGATCGCTGGGAAACTGGGTGGTACAAAGTATCAAAAAGCACCACCTCATCTGAGCGCAAGACTGGTGTTCCATAAGGGTAGAACAGACCAAGGTTCATCCCAAACCATCTTACAGGAGGTGAGGATTTGCCCAGAAAGAGTCTTGTGCTCCAATGTTGTTAATTTCTGCCTCAATCCTAGCAAAGAACTTGGGTAAAAGTGCAGAGCAGACACATTCTCCATTTGCTTCTGCCTATATGATGGGCCTTAGAGCTAGTGGAGCCTGAATCCCTGAATCTTACTTGTTCCTACCAAACTTCATCCAGTATAACTACAGAGGAGTTATTCCAATAAGTAAATTTACATATACAAATTACATATTAGATCCTGACAGAAACTAGGGAAAATAAATCAGTCCAATTATATTCAGAGCTTGGCAAGGAATCAATTTTCGATAAAAAGTGCTGTAATTCAAGAATGACTATCGTGATTCTCAAGAAACCAGAAAAGGACAACAGAGTCTCAGGCAGGCAGATCCTCTCCCTAATCTGTTCCCTTTATGGAATAAGAGCAATCCAGGACAGGAACAGAACTGAGATGCTCTGCCGTGCCCACTAGGCAGGCTCTGCTCCCCGATGACAGAGGGGACACAGTGGCTCGCGCAGCCACCAGGCAGCATGCCTGGCATGACTGGGAGGCTGACAACAATAGGGTTCTTGGCAGTGATAACAGCAGCAAAGCTTCACCTAGAAACAGTTTTTACCTACATAGTCGAGAGCAGCTCAAGCAATCTGAGGAAGAAGAACTACATCCAGTGCTTTGAAGCAACCTGTCAGCTGAATTAGGCTTGCAAGAGTCCTATCCTTTTCCTGGCACAAAGAAATAAGGGGAGAACTAAGTCCACGATGTTTTCTTGTTGTTCAGTTTGGGTTTTTTGCTTTGGGGGGTTCTTCTGAGGTTTGGCTGTTTAGGTTTTTTGTGGGTTTTTTTTGGTTTGGTTTTTTTAAGAGTAAGAATAGGGGTTCTCAGTCTTCATAAAACAGATACAGTTACAAAAATACTTGGCCTGTGGAGCACCTCCTCCTTTTCTTGCATTCTGTTTGGTCTTTGCCTACAGAGAAATTTAGGAACTGGTTTTGGGCATTCCTGTGTTTGATTTGCTCCCACTTGTTGCTTTTCTGACAAGCATCCCCAGGGGCCAGCTGGAAACAGTACGCAGCGCCCCAAGGTAACAGGCAGCTAGTCAAACAGGTACTGCCAACTCACAGATGGTCCTCTGGGTCCTGTTACATTGGTACTAAAATTATATGTATTTGACTGGCTTTAAAACACAAAGATTCAATCTTGTAGCTGTTAGGTAAGAAAAGGAAGAGAGGTCCTGGTAAAGATCTATAGATGACTAAATGTCAGCCCGAAACATGCAACATACAGAACAGAAAACCACATGCAACATCAGCAATACACAATATAATACGGGAAGACTGTGGTGACAGCAATGTGCAGATCACTAACCTCAGAGTGGAAATGCAGGAGACCCAGTCACTGCTACCAGAGTGCCCCACAGTGTGTTATCTAGGGTAACCACTGCTGCTTGTGTACTCATCACTTGCACTAACCTCTGGTCAAAAGCACATGTGTGCTCACACCCAAGGCTGCAAGGGGCTGTTCAGAGCATCCATACCGTTCCCCTTTCCCAGGGTACACCAACCCCGAGAATATTGCAGTAGTACCTGGCTATTCCAGCAAAGATACAGGGATGATTTTATTTCCTCATCCACTCTTTTCAGATTTCAAGTATTTTTTAATATGCTGGGAATTTTAACATACTCTTATTAAAAAGAAAAAAATGCAATAGTTTTTAATATATTGTTGTTGAAGTGAGTAACATGGCAGAACTTTCTTTGGAGGGCTTTTTTAAAGGCTTCCTGGTTAGTTACATATGATGTTAGACGTTTCACGCAAACATACTCATGTTTTTTTCTACAGCAAGTTTTTTCCTCAGTGCAACACCAAGCGTTTCAGCATAACAGCATGGGAAAAAAGAAAAGGAAAAAGGTAGGGGAGCCTCCCGATGTGTTTCTGATGGAGTTCAGGAAACCACTCATGCATGCTCTGAGCAGCAAGAGCCAGAAAGGCAGTGACAGCTGGCTGCCGTCTTGCCAGCATCATCACCATCCTCCCCTGCCCTGAACAGCTCATGTGGTCCCCATACCCTGCAGAAAAAGCTCCATGGTTAAAGGTCTAAGGAAAACTCCAGCCCTCAGGCACAAGTGAGATCAGCTCCAGGCCTCCTCCTGTGCCCAAGCTGCCGAGAAGCTTTCCACACTCTCAGCTGTCCCTATTTTACACAAAGTCAAGAAGTAAGCAAATCTGTCCAGTGGCATTTGATACTGAACAGGCTTTTAAGTGATCATGGAACCTAGATTTAGAATTATGGGAAGAAGTAAGGAACACATCCAACATTTTTATGTCACTCTTCAGCACAGAAACAAGTTAACGTGACACACAGACATTCAGACATTCTGGAGTTATAACTGGCCTTAAAGATGAAGAGTAATCTTTGTTGGAAGTCACAGGGAGAAATAAATCTGCAGGAACAGGGACTTTTTTTAAGCACAGAGTATACCAACACACTCCTCCTCATGTTTTAGTAGTAAGACCAGAGATAAATATTTAATGCCTGAAAGGTTAAATGAAACCTGATATATAACTTCATACATACCAGACTCATCTCAAACTGCTAAATATGAATTGGCGTGGCTTATGACATCCTACATCTTACAATAGCATGCTGCTCAGCCACTGTAACTGCTAGGGTTCTAAATGAAGAGGAGCCTCTTTGGAGCCTAAATTTTAACTTGCCTGGTTCAGTCTTAAGCAGGAAAAGAAAGACTTAAAGGAGCTGATATTATTATTAAAATGCAGATGCTGTATATAAAAAAAAACCCTAGCAACCAACCAAAAAATGAAACCCCCACGCCAAGAAAAAAGGCAGCTTGTGATTAAAAACACTTGAAGACATGAGAAGCTGTAAAGTTAAGCTAGTCTTCTGCATTACATAATATTGCCAAATAAACATTGCCATCTCCCTCTCTCTTCGTTTTTCAGACCACTATTTCCTAAATTTCATCAAGCTTATACAAGTACAGAACTATGAAGACAATGAGTGGTGCTTCTTCCACTGCTCATGAGTACATCTGACCATGGCAGTTCTAAGCCCAACATGAGGATTTCATCCCACTGCTTCCAAAGATACTGTCACAATATTTTGCATGATAGTTAACGCTTTATCCTTGACACTCATTAGATTTGGTGGATACTCCACTTGAAAGTCTTAGAGAAACCAATGTGTATTACATCAGGGTACTCTGCCACCTATTTAAATAAAGCTCTTCAGTCTTTGAAGTATTTCTTTCAAGAAAGACATTGAGAGGAATGCAATTTACAAATTAACCATCTTAATTTCTACAGAAATAAAAGCAGCTGCACATGAAAAAGATGAAAAGAATATAAATGAAAGAGGAATAGGATAGCTGAAGGCAAGGAAAGAACATTACTTGAATGCCACAATGAAAATCAACAACAGAGAACAAGCATTTCTTGACTGCAGAATTACGATATGCTGTATTTACCATTACATATCATTGTGAAAAAAAGTTAATAAACTTTATGAAACATCAGTCCAACAGTATCATTAAACCCCATGTATTTTATATTACCTTCCACTGTGAGATCTTCTAATGGCAACAAAACTTAACCTTCCTTCTAGTATGTGTAAGGACTGAAACAACATAGCCCTGGTCTGAAAATATGACACCCAGATACTTGGACTAGGAACAAGCTCACGAAAATTTGGCAACTGGCACTCATTTGAAGCATCACTGACCATGAGTTTGCACATTTTGCTTACCATTTTAAAAAATAAACATTCTGACAATGTTCAAACAACCATCTCCTGAGTTTTCATTTCAATGACATACATGCATTCTCTTTTTTAAGCTAATATAAAATAAACCATCATAAGACATCAAAAGCATTACATGCAATGATTAATTTGGAAGAGAAGGGAAACCTTCTTTCCACAGTAGCATGATTCTCTTCTTTATGAACTAACACCACTTCTATCCTTTTATTACACTACATGTATAGGTCCATGCACCTTAGAACATCCCAGAGACACAGCAACTAAACCTACCCTAATTCCACTTGAGCAAAATTTGCATACATCTGCCTTCCTTACAAACAAGGCTAAATCAGTGGCAGGGATGAGAACAACATCACAGTGAAATACCAACATTTTCTATTCCAAACCCACAGTTTTTAAGTAGCAGTTCCTAATTTCTCCTCATAGTTTAGGTGCTTAATTTTGTTTTGCTGTTATAAGTTCTGCAAGGTAAAGCTTAAAACAGGACAGAGTGCTGCAAAGTTTCAAGACAACCAATCTAACTCAAATTCATTTGTTTGGTTTATATCTTCTCTATAGAACAGGTTTACATGGAGGCAGAAAACAAATCACTCTGCTCTTTTCCAAGTGTAATGTTAATTTATTTAAAGCTATTTAATATGATTTTTTTCCCTAATTAATGGCTTGAACATGCTGTACTTCAGTCTACAGCAAAATGAGTTCAACAGTCTGAATGCTGACCACAAGTGGAAGGACTACTTTGTCTGTCAATACAAATATCTATAAAGTAAGTGGGAATATCTATATCTAAAAAGTGCAAACAGCTAAAAATGGAAACTTCATGAAAACTAACAACAGCTATTGATTTAAGAGGTTGGAATTTTTTATTTTCTTTTTAAGGAAACTACGCAAACTCCTACATTTATTGAAATTTAGGATACCCCTGTGATAGTGACACCCCATACTAATTTACTACTTTTTAGGATATCTCATACTAATTTTCCTTCCTTGCTTTATTAGGAGATGGCTTCCTTTAAGGTACAATTGAAAATAATTGAGGAATTGTTGTTGTTTTAAGAAACAAGAAACAAGATTTGTTTTAAATCTCACTGTGTTTTCAGAGTCAAAAGTAGATTCCTTCTCCCTTGCAGATTTTTACACACTGGGAGAAAAAAAAAGCTCAAAGTTGTAAAAAAACCCCCCATGTCAGAAAGAGGATACCCCAGTTCAGACACTTCACACAACTTCTGCAGTACTTCCTGGTGTGAGTCAAGTCAGACAAGCTTTCACATTTTAACACAAAGCTTCCCAAGACAAGAAAAGCATCCCACTAGCACGCTCCACAGCAGTCCTTTCAAACCTGGAACAACCCCATCTAAAGAAGGAATCTATCACTTTAATGTGACAACCACTGCTAGCAGAGGTTTTTTCTGCTCTACAGCTTCTTGGTTCTTCTTGCTACAAAGTCTATTTTAAGTATTATAATTTAAATTAAATATGTAGAGACGAATCATGGAAATGTACCTGCTTTGTCTCAAACACCTTCTGAGATCCTACAGGACTGGCCCAGAACTTTCTCAGTGAGACAACCAAAGGAAAATCACAAGTTATGGGGAAGTACCATGGTTCATCCCCACAAAGGAGGCTGAGTAAACACATGTATGAGGAGTGCAACAGAAGTCTAACATTTCAGTTTAAAGAGGTGTACATTTTTAAAGCAAACCCACAAGTTATTTATATGGATAGATTTTTCACAAAGTAATCTGATCTGGGAACTAGGGGATTGCACTTAAAGCATCTGTGTTCCACATTCTCAGGGAAGAAAATTTAAGTAATCCTAAAAAGCTGAAAAAGGTATTTTTATCATAGCCTTTGCAGCTATTTCACGTTTCACTCAAACTGAAACCTTGAGAGCTGAACCAGATATCTCCAATCACATCTGGAAGCAGGCCACAGTAAGTACTGTGTGCACTGTCTTGACTAGAACTCAAATTATTCTATTAAAAAAAGGCTAACCCTTAAAAAAGAAAATCCCCCCAAGCTTTGGCATTCATTTAACGTTTTTTCAATTTGTGTGATGTCAGTTTACATCTAATAAACATGTTGTTTATTATCTTCATTTAAGTCAGGACTTTTACCAAGTTACAGCAAGAGTCATAGGAAGCATATCATGATTACAAATCCATAATGCATGCAGGATGCCTGTGTAGCACCATTAAATCCATTAATCACAGTCTTTTTGGTCCCAATTATGCTAAGAAGATATTCGATAAAGCAATTTCAACTCACCTCTCTCTCTCCCTCCTGTTACCATCAGTGCAAAGAAAGCAAAACCACAGCGCTTCCGACAAATTCTCAAGGCACCTCTTTTGTTCCCTTTAAATTAAATCCGAATTGGTTGCACGTTTTACTGAACTGCTAATGCTCTCCACATGTTCCCTCTCTCAAACTGAAAATGTTTTCTATTAGGAATGCCTAACACTGAACATAAAACTGTAAAACGTCCTTCAAACAACCCAAAGTTCCACTCTTTCATTGGAACATATCGCTACTTGCCCAAATGAAGAGCTCACAGTTCCACAATCTAGCTTCCTTTAGGAAAGCTTTTTAATAAGACTTCTTTTCTTAGTGTGTTCAGACACTCCCTGACCAAAAGAAAACTGTTCATTTCAAAATCTATTAGTTATTCTTTTCAAAAATAAATAAATTTAAAAAATCAAAGTTTTAAAGCATGAACTAGAGAAACGTCACATTGTCCATGGCCATGAAAAACCTACTCTGGCACTCAGCCCACAACAAACACACATATGCCAGACAGATGAAGTAGGGTGAAGACATTTGCAGGGAGAAGCATCTCATGTAGGACAGTACCAATAACATGGGCTGTAGGCACAAGCTTAACTCTGCTCTCAGAGAATCAAATGCAACGTGGTTTCACGTTTCCTTAACCAGAATAGCACTGGCTTCTCTACACTTCAGCACTCTACTCCTAAGAGGACAAACCACATTTTCTTCCCCCTTCAGTCCATGTATCTTAACTTCTCTGCAACAAAGGGCCAGGTACAGTTACAGATGCAAGACAGGACCTTTTGTTCATGAAAGCACTGAGGTTCCACCAGGGAGGAACTTGTCCCTTCACGTGCCTGAGGTGCAAGTCCTACCAGAAGGTTCAACAGATGCATAAATAGTTGCAGAGCGTAATCATATCTGCTGTAATATATGCAACAAGTCCACATAATGGATAACAGAAGGGAAAACTGTACAAGGAAAAAAGGACAAGCTGCATAGTTCAGCTATTACAGGACAAATAAAAACAGCTGGCTTCTACTAGCCCCCTAGCTACAACTAGCTTACAGCTTTTCCCTCAGGTATCCCAGAACAATACAGGCTCAAGCAGATATTTATGGCTACATTTCATAGCTGATATCAAGAGTGAAGGGATATCAAGAAGATAATCCCAAGAGCTCTGTGGAAAGGCTGGGTTATTGGTGCTAACACTGCTGGCTAATGCAGATGGCCTAATAAGAGGGGCTAGAAACAGCCACTGTGCAGCACAGCAGCCCTTGTGTCACAGCCTTGGGAATAACTTGCTGCTGAGCACCTGTGGATGGATGGGGAAGGGTGGGCATGATGCAGATCACTTAAGCACTGTGCTCTGGTAGCTCTGCCAATGCTCATGTGCAACAGCCAATAGAACAGGATTATAAAATGGTTGTAACAACCAATAGTGAAGCTATATTATACATTTAGCAAGACTCTTGCAATAATATACTTGCACACTGTTTAGAGCCCTCGCTGGGTCAAATTATGAAATGTAATATACATAAATATCTATGCAAATTATTTTTAATCTATTGATAGGTAAAAGAAAGACTGCATAAATATAGGAAGGGCTATAATCATACAAAAATGTAATTTTATAATGCAAAAACACTTTAAATAACTGACTGGGGGGACTGTTTGTTTGTGTGTGTGTGTGTGTTTTGGTTGAGTTTTTTTGTTTGTTTGGCTTGGGCTTTTGGAGTTTTCTTTAATAACAAACTGACATGAAGAGGTAGTACAATTTAAAATACCGCTTGCAACATTTGCTGACCTTCCAAACTACAGTACTCCGAGTAATCCCAGGTCAATATGTGTACTCGGAATCACATCAACTTTTGTTATTTGCATTCTTCTTGTATTACATTGTATTAACAATTGAAGCTTATGTCAAACTTCTTTTGGCAGAATCATACTAAGTCATTGTCATGGATCCCTGTCCAAACATCATTCCCAGTACTGGTTACAATGCTCCTGATTCAGCATCACAGGCGTAAGCATCCTAGAAGAGGACGTGGGTCTCTCTTGACCTAAGTACTGCATTCAGATATGTAAGAACAAATGGTGTCTTTTCTCTCAGAAATCACCTCAGATTTTGAGAAAAAATTACCAAGCAGGAATGAACAGACAAATGATGCAGGAGTTGCAAACAGAGCTGTCCAAGCAAGGAGATAATGGTGAAACCAAGTTACTCTGCAGGAAAAGTGGAGCTTGTAAACATCTTCAAAGCTTCATTGTCAAAATATTGCTCTGACCAAAACCTTCTACTTATTTTCAGAAGCTAAAGCTTTTGACACTGTTGGTGTTCACTCTATACAGCTACATTCTCATTTACATTAAACTTTATCAAGGCTTCAGTTGAGCACTGTAACTGTTAAATATATACAAACTAAAATTATGTTAAGAAATAACTAAATACAAACAAAGTCATATGGTTGCCAAAAATACTAAAAAGACTTTTCCCACAGGGGTATTAACTTGCAATAAATGTGATTTGAATAAAAGGTCAAATTTGAAAGCTTGTGGGAAAAAAACTCCACAGTTGACACTATCTGATTTAAAGATGTGCTCACAGCCCAAGCAGCCAACTGCATCCTGGGCTTGATCAGCAAAGGAGTGGCCATCAGGTCAAGGGAGATAATTTTCCCCCTCTACTCTGCCCTGGTGAGACCCCACCTCGAGTACCGCATCCAGCTCCGGGGTCCTCAGCACAAGAAAGAAGTGAACCTCTTAAGAGTGGGTTTAGAGGGAAACAGAGATGCTCCAGCCCCCTGATCATCTCCCCTGTGAAGACAGTCTGAGAGACCTGGGGCTGTTCAGCCAGGAGAAGAGAAGGCTTAAGGGAGACCTCAAAGCAGCCTTCCACAGCTTAAACGGGGCTTACAGAAAGGGGACTTTTTATATGGGCAGACAGCGATATGACAAGGGACAGTGGTATTAAAATGAAAGAGGGTAGATTTAGATTAGACGTTAGGAAGAGATTCTTCACTGTGAGGGTGGTGAGGCACTGGCACAGGTTGCCCAGAGAACCTGCAGATACCCCATCCTGGATGTGTTGAAGGCCAGACTGGATGGGGCCCTGAGCACCCCAACCTAGAGGGTGGCATCACTGCCTATGGCAATGGGGTTGGAACTAGATGATTTTTAAGGTCCCTTCCAATTCTCCCCATTCTATGACTTTATGATTTCTCTGCAAAGGTCTTTGAACATCAACAAATACAAAAATACATCTACTGATTTCCAATTTCAATTAGTTATGTTCTCTGAACAAAACTGGCTTCAGCAATAATCTTTTGATATAAAAAAAATCTAAATACTGAAGTTTGTATTAAAACCACTTAAATTTATTGCCTACTAATTAGTCCTCATAATTTAATCAGGATGAAGCCAAAATGGGAAAAAAAGTAGAGTGATATTTAAAAGAAAATTTGTTCCTCTGTGCTGCAAGTAAACATAAAACAAGAACTTGAACTGAGAGAAAACAAAAGAAAGTATTAATTCATTAAATTGAGTGAGATGTTTAAGAGTGACTGCTATGCAACAGGACAGAAAATACCATCAACTTCTGCTCTCAAGTTATTAACCATTATTCCTCCCCTGTCCTGCTTAAAAAAAAAAAAAAAAAAAAAAAAAACCAAAAAACCCAAAAACAAAAAAAAAAAAAAAAAAAAAAAAAACAACAAACCAAAACAAAACAAAACCTACACCAACAAACAACCATCCCATTTGATATGGGACTTGCTAAGTCTTCTCAAGTGTCAGAAAACATTAGCCTATAGTCAATACATGCTCTAACACTAAAGTCCCATAAATTCCTCTGATATCTGAAGTCAGTAACAATGAAAAACTTTATCTGGACATCTGAACACAGACACTTTTGTATTTCCCACAATTTTAAAATACAATGAGTTAAGAAGAAGGAAAAAAATATTGATCCAACTTCCAAACGGAAAGTTTATGGCAGGAAAGCTATTTCTTTACACCTCTCAGCTCTTAAGGGCACAGTAAAGCCCTGAATGCAAAGACAACAGGAGGCTGTGCAGAAAGGTCACTACATAAAAACCCCATCCTTTAAGAAAGCAGCTGTAGCTATCTTTTGGGGACTTTGCATCACTAACCACAATGTTTTCCAAGGATATTGTGAAGACTGAAAGAAAATAGTCAAAGCAACAGTTTTATTCCACATAACACCATCTCAGATTCCTGTAGCTCCTGGCTTCTACTCCAAATGTGTAACACATCTTTTAAAACCTCTAAACACAATGGTTACATTTCCAAAGGGGCTTTAATAGGCAGCTGATGTGCACACACACACAAGATGAAGAGAAGCAGTACCCTCTGTGCCAGTGAAACAACCCTATTTCTGTGACAGGTTTAACAGCCAGACACAGCTCACCAAACAAGGCCAGCACTAAGGAACACAGGGTGTCCCCTGACTCTTTTGAATTACCTCATACCAAAAAATAAGACACGTTTGATATGCAAAAATTTAAAAAAAAAAAAAAAAGAGAGAAGAAACTACATTACATCAATCTATGGGCTGAAATAAAAGCTTACCCCAAAAATCTAAACTTCAGCAGGGGGGATGGAAATTAGAACCAGAACTTGCATTTGGCTCTTCTGCCTATAATGAACCAAGCCAAAAGCCCATATCCAAACACACCTCTTCTCTAGGAGTTTGAAATCTGGACTCAAGTTTTGCAGCCTGGCTTCCTCTGCACTCACTATTGAATGCATCACTGCTGCCAGAGAGTAACAGCACCGGACAAGGGAATGCTCTTTCATACAAGAACAATTAAGATACATGTACTGTAATATGCCTAATTGCTCACACGGAGCTTGAATGAAAACATAACAATGCAACCACATGCGGAAGCTCAGAACCTGATGTGCTCCAATTCCTCGATGGCTGCACTCTGGAGAAAAAATTTTACATGAAAATTCTTTTTATAAAACCTCAGTCCAGGAAACAAATCTTGTCTTACTGCACTGCTCTGTTTTGCCAAACAAATTTCCAGACCTAAGAAGAACAATCTTCTCCAAGCTGTTTTTAATTTCATGCACATTTATAAAATCAGCTTAGACTTTGCAGCATCTCTGTTCCTCCTCTAACACTTAACACGTAGGCTTGCTCTACTGTACTTCCTCAAGTGGATGGTAGTAGAGGGGAAACTGTTCCTGCGTGAGGCAGCCTAGAGATCATTCTCAATGGGAGGTATTTGAGGAATTCTGTAGGTTGCTTATGCTCAGTTCAAATTCCCCGAATTGCCATTTCATAACACATCCTGGGGGCAGGAGAAAAAAGTTTAGCTGTATTTGAAGTCTGAATCCCCCAACAGCAGTGTCACTGTAGAAATGACACAAAACCTTGACTTTCTCCTTCCCTTTTAAAGGAAAATATCTATATTTCAAGGCTTTGGCTATCATCTTTTGAAGCAAGACTAACAACAAGTTAAACATTAGAGTGCTGAATCTACTACAAAGAAGCTGAAAACAAAACAGGAGGCTATGGCACAGACAGACAGGATTTGTTTTTTTTTTTTTAAACCAGCCTCCCATCACATCTATCACAGTATCACCACAACATGAGCATTAGCTTTGCCACTAACACTCAGTGAAACACTCTGCTCCATGGAATGCTCAAGAACGTATTAACACCATCACAGTACATCATCCTCTGTTCACGCACCCTAAAGCTCTTCCGACACGCACTTTATGACTTTCATTAGCCTTTTCCTCGTGACAGCATTTTTTTAACCAGGGGTTTTTTTTGTCACTGACACTGTGACAATGACAAATACGCAGCCAAGATCTTCAAGATGTGAAGTAATAAACTTTACATGCTATTAAAATGCATTAGTTAGCTGTCAGCCAACAATCTGTCGAAACCCATTCCCAATACAGAGCACAATCTTCTTTGGACACACATAAAGGCTGTGACAAGACAGATAATCAAAGATTCCCCAAAGCACCCCCCAACCATCACACTTTACTGGCAAACATTAAAGTTTCCTGGGATGTTTAACATGCTTTAAGGGTAGCATAACTAATACCATCTAATTTCAGCACAAAATGAACAAAACAAAATAAATTCTCAATGCATTTGCCATTATCCTCAGCGTGGAACACAGCAAGTCTGATTGATACTCCCCAGATTTGCTTCTTGGAAATCAATTCTGTTTATCTGTTCTCTTTCAGACATGTGGAAGTTCACTTACCAATGCAGGCATGGACTCTCACTGACAGCTGGGTCCTCAGAATTATACTGTGCTTCTTGCCCCTCCTAAAAAGAAAAGAGAAGAAAAATATATAAAGGTGTTTGTAGGGAGGAAGTAGAGGGCTTGGGAATGAAAGAATGAAGTGGAGCCTAGGAAGAAAAGGGCGTGAGGTAAGGGAAGATATTACAAATTATTTGTTTCTCACAATCCACTTCCATTTTAATTTGCAATAAATTATTTTCCTTAAGTCAACCCTGTTTTGTCTGTGAAAGTAATAGGCAAGTGGTCTCCCCATCTTTATCTCACTCAATGAGTCTTTTCATCTTTTTTTCCCTCTCTACTGTTGAGGACAGGGAGCAAGAGAGCAGCTGGGTGGGCATCTGGAAGCTTGCCAAGGCCAAATCACCACAATGCCTCTCTAGAAATATGTATTAGACAAGTACTAAGTGATGACTGCACATTTTAATTCCCACAGAAATACTTTAATGCTAGGTATGGTCAAGCATTTAAAGAAAATGCAAGTTCAAACAAGAGGTTGCTGGCACTTTCACAAATCTGCTCATGTAGCCTAATCAGTCTTTGTGGCACAAAGATAGCTGTGTTTTCCAGGCAAAGAGGCAAAACTGAGTCCTCCTTCACTCTTGCTCTCCGTTCTATACTGAGATTCCACTAAATGGAATGAGCATTTTAATTAGCCGCTACATATCTCATTTGTTTTTCAGACAAATTAGTATTAGCCGCACTTCTTCAATCTGGAAGTGAGCACTGTCCTTGATTTCTAGGTGCTAATCTGCAAACTAGCATGAGGATGTGGACAGCACCTTGTCTCTGCACCCAAACGTGCTCACCTGATGGAAGGCGGGAGGGTAAGAAAAGCCAAATGTCTTTTCTGTTTGCAGAGCAGTATATTCACCCTTTCTTCTCTGAAACTAAAGATGTAATTCCTGGACAAGTGGCTCTAGGTGGCCCAGATGACCTCCAGAGGTCCCTTCCAACCTCAAGCCATGTGAATCAGTGAATTTATCACGGGAAAAGATGCATTAAGACAGCCTGGTTTCAGAACATACTTAGGTGCAGCTTAGTTCGAGTCATGTGAAGTCTAGACCCACTCCTCATATACAGATTTGAGAACAAACCAGCACAACCTTCCCCGGTTATATACTTTGCAACTCTGTTGAGAGTTTTCTGGGCCAAACACTTCACACCAGCAGAATTTCTACCACCTGTAATTTAAAAAAAACCACAGTCTTCCAGTAACAATAAAGGTTCTTCCCCACCTTATTGGTTTCCTGCCCACAGTTGTTTTGAGGAACAAAAATATTTTTAAATACTTTTATGAAAAATTATTTTCATGTTTTAGGTCGTTTCCCGGAAAAATTTGCAAGGGAAGGCAGGTCAGTGAGGTACTGACATGTATTTTCAGAAGAATATTGCTCCTGGAAAAACGTAGGGGAAAAAAAAGGCACATTAAGAAACTGAAAAAAGTGGTTAACGTGGAACTATGTATCTGCTAATAGAGGACTTAGTTCCCAGTTCAGAATAGCAACATTCTGTATAATTAAAAAAACATTAATTAACATAGATTTAAAAAAAAAATAAAAAAAATAAAAAAAAAAAAAAAAAAAAAAAAAAAAATGAAAAAACCTTTAAGGAAAATTACCCTTTAAGGG
>JAWWMO010000083.1:83505631-83526689 GCA_035047845.1 Dendrocincla fuliginosa | reverse complement strand
TTAACGTTGAACTATGTATCTTCTAATAGAGGACTTAGTTCCCGGTTAAGAATAGCAACATTCTTTATAATTAAAAAAATATTAATTAAAATAGATTTAAAAAAAAAATAAAAAAAAAAAAACACAACACAAAAATGAAAAAACCTTTAATGGAAATTACTCTTTAATGGGTCTGCTTGAACATCATTAGGACAAAGTAGGCAAAGTACAGCCTTTCTCTTAAGGACTTTTGAAGTGTGTCAAGCAACAACATGCTATTGCCCCAAAGGAGCTGCCTGTTGTTTGGTCTGTAAAATCTCCTGAGCAGTTCCAGGTTTAGGACTGACTCTTTGACCACCTAAACTTCTCCTGTCATTCTGGTTGGACAGTCTTTGCCTGTGCTCAAATCCTACAGATTTTTAACAGGTGTGTGGTGCTCTGCTGGAAGAGCAGAGAGCAAGCAGTGCACAGCCATCAGAGAGTGAATGACCAATAGGACCTAAGAAATCAGCACCATTTTAAGGCCTGTAGAGATTCAGGCCCACTACAATTTAATAGTTTTTCTCTCTTTTCTAAAAATCTAATGCATGTTTCTCAGCATGAACAATACTTTTTTTATGCTAGCTCTCCCAGCTTCAACAGTGGCGCTACTTCCACCTCTACCTCACCTCCCTACAAAGACCCCCGAAAACCCAAAGAAAAACTTGGAGCAAGCTCCCTTCTGCAGGTTCTGTTCTACACTATCTTCCTTCCTGTTACACCTGTTACAGAAAATTTTCACATAAACAAACATTTTTATTCTTATCTCCCCCTGGTCACATTGGCAATTTTTCCAGTCTACCAAAATCAGTATGACTCAAACCCCAGAAACTCACTTGCAGTGGTGCATTCCCCCACTGCTTTCCAGGTTGCACTGTGAGCATTGCCATAGAGGCACTTTGTGTGGCTTAGATGCACTACCTTTACCATACAGAACCTAGCTATAATAACACCAGTAATATGTAAAGCTCCAAAAATTATGCAATTTCCCGCTGAATGCTTTTGACTATCACACAGCATGAATAAGACTTTTGCGACATGAACATCACCTCTTAAAATTATTACATTCGTGATTATACCCACACCAATTTTGGGGCAAGCATCTTACAAAACTAAAGGCCAAAAAAAGGAGTAACTTGGAATCCATTCATGATTTCACAGACTCATGAAGTACTGGCCAAATAGCATCAGAAATCATACCTGTAGGCAAGTTTGTCCTGATACCAGGGTGGGACAGACAGACATTTGCATTAAAACCAAAATAAGTTAAAAAATACACTGCAGAAAAGAATTTCCAACAAAAAAACCCTTCATTTTTTAAAACCAAAACCTAGACAAGCAACAAAACTTGCAATTTACTCTTAACTAAGGCTTGTAGTTTTATTGACGTGACTTTTTTAAAAAACAGTAAATTTTAGTGAGTGCAATTGGCTACTATTTGTAAAAAAAAATGCCAAGAAGTATTTAATAGATTTAATAGCTGAAATTTGCAAGTAGTAAAGTAGGTAAATTTAACATATCATGCTGACATGGCATTCTGATGATCTCTATTGAAATCATAATCATTATTATCACTACAATATTAACTTCTAGTCCTTGGAGTTACCAAGATACAAAATGTTTTCTATATTCAACTTCTCTTATAAACTAATGTAAATAAATACCTGCCAACAGCTCACTGAGTGCCTGTCTTACACAATATAAATGCTCTGTCATTTTTATGTACTGCATTACAAATAGCTTCACTCAATTATACATTTCCAAGACTATTTTTAAATGACGTTTTAAAAATAGTACCTTGATTGGCTGTCTTAAACAGTTACTTGTTTTGAAGTAAAGTCTATGTCTGAGCCAAGTAATCCCTCAACCAGAAGAGAAATACCAAGAATATTATTAGAGGGAAAAATGTTATTAAACAATAATAATTTGAAAATCAAAACAAACCAACCAACCACACATAAGAAGAAACCAACACTACACACAATTTTCCTCTTAAAGTTTCAAGGAAATTTTGCAAGGAATTTTTAATATAGCCTATTTTATTATTACACTGGCATCCCTTTTCCTATACTGAAGAGTTGTTGTATAAAAAATGGGATTTTTATGTAATTGTATAATTAAGATTCATTGGCATTATTAGCAAGGCAGAACACAATCACTGCCCTGTCAAAGCTCATCTTTGTATAATAGGAGAATGCATCAATTAACATACATTTTCTATTTCAATGTTTTCTTTCTTTCAGGACAGGCAACCATTCTGACTTCCTAATATTTCTCTGAAAGCCTAAATATTTCAATTCAATAAATCTAGCCTCATTTAAAACAATCTCCTGCTTTCTGAAAACACATTATTTTTATCATTTAAAATGAAAGTAGAAAATTACTTTTCAAATGTTCTTAACGATTACTTAATCACTCAGTAAAAAAATGCATTAGATCAAGAGTGTTAATTCTACAGAAGGCTGTGCTGCATCCTCTGGGGTCCTCTTATTCTGTCCCTTATACTTGACAACCATGGAAAAAACCATAGTTGCACAGCACAGCAGCAGATAAACTGCAGTGGTTTTAATAACACTCTCCAGTAACATAGTTGACTGTCAAACAAACTTATTATTCTTCATTGTATTTGCTCAAAAAAACCTATCTGGAGCAGACACCTGATTCACCAAAGGGCTATCCCAAGCAGAAGTGAAACCTGGTACTGCCAGAAGCCATGATTTTATCCCATGAACAACTTGGAGCTTTTCAGTTAATGTAGATAAGAGAGTGTCTAAGGACTGTTCTTTCCTGGGGTCTATACATTCTCTATTCCTGAAATATTTAAAGAACATAACCCCCCCCCTTAACCCCATAAAGGCAAACTTGGATCTGAGTCTTTCATGAAGTGCTACACACATTCATGTGGCAACACAGCAATGACGAGTGATGCATCTTTTTGGGGTGCTTCCAGTTTTTTGTTTTCTTTTTTTTTTTTAAATAAATAAATCTATTATAATAAGCGATCATATCCAATCTTTAGAGCAGTTTTAAACAAGCATATTCCCACAACCCTCATTTTACTCTATTCCAAGCAGGGATTTCATCCATTAAGATTAGAGTTATCAGTCAATTGTAGATAGGGCCAATTCTCAAGGATAACTCGGAGAGAAAAATCACTAGCTGTGCTAGCAAGGACAATTACACAAAACCTCTGAAAATTGTAGCAGTTTCTTTGTGCATGTATGTGTTTGTTATTTAAACTAACAAGTACCCTTTCCCTCAGATCCCAGCCAAGCTTCCAACAATACAGCCTAGATGTGGTGGAAAATTGATTCCAAAAGTTTCAATTCAAGCTGGCAATAAAAGTAAAGGGATTGTAAATCTGGAGGTCCAGAGCACGGACCTTATCTTTCCCACTGCACTGGGCTAATTGCACAGTATACACCCTTCCTCATCCTACTTTGGAGGAGCATGGTAAAGAGCAACTGGTTCGCAGTTGCAGCCCGCATGGAATTTCAGAAACTCAGCATGAAAACCTACAGGTTAGAGAAGGTTTATCCTCTTAAGTTTCACTGAACCAGGGAAAATAAAGGTGAAATGTACTGACCAACCATATAGGTACCTTGTATTTTTATAATTCAATTGTTATTCGATGGGAAGGTTTCCTGCTCCCCCAGCCTACAATTCCTCCCATATTCAGTTTTTCATGCTGCTGTTTGGTGCAATTTCAGTCAATCACCCCCAGCAAGGCCCACTTTGAACCAGGTGATAACAGATCAGCTAGGGACACGTTTACCTGGTCCCAAACATCTCTTGAAATAATTAGATTATTTTTCATGATCCTTTGCAACCACTACCAAACCAAACACAACAGGTTACTGTACCAAACTAACACTATGAGCTGTTGCATGTTTATCTCAAAGAGGGCAGAGGCTGGATGCAAACTAACCTTAACTTAGCAACACTGAAAATATTTTCAGTCTTGAAAAGCATTTAATATCAGCCTAATCTGACAATTTAACCTATCTGTACCCAGTTCTGCCTGATGTAACAATCTAACCATTATGAAAACCTAGATGCTGCTTTCAAAGTACACACGTGTAACACATGCTTCACATTTTGTTGCAGCCTCTCACAGCACTCAGGTTTCTTCGTGGACCATTAACCATCTCCAATAATCACATTCATGTTCTCCAAGCGGAGTAGCTTAATGAGAACAGCATCCAACAAAAATTCCTAAGCTCAGGAAGGAACCACTGACTCCCACAAAAGAAACCTGGACAACACTATGCCACCAGATGCAAGCACTAAAATGCTCTAGAGTGCATTATTCTTAAAAATGGTTTCCACATTTTCATTTCAGAACCCATGCATTTTCATCTTCACTTGCACACACGTTTCAGGGAGTGGAAAATGCTTCTGCAGTGGGGTATTGCCTCACAGTCAGCTGCTTCATAGTTTAAGGTACTCCACATCACCAGGAGAAAACAAACTGTTCCTTGTTGAATGCATAAAGGATGAAACTTTTGCCAGAGTTCAAGCATTTGAATCTATCAGGGTTTCCCTGAAAAAGATCTGCAAGCCAGCACACACACAATAAGGAAAGTGTTTCTTAACCTGCTATTAATCAGACAGCATAAATCCTAAGCTTTGATTTCAAAGCTGTTAAGATATGGTTTGACTGCAGTTTCACTCTGATATGCTTCTCCATTCAACTACAGATTCAAGAGATTGAAAAAAAAAAACCTGACACTTTTAAAAAAAATGTTGTATAAAAGCCAAGTCTCTTGAAAGTGAGAGAGTGAGCACATGTGCATGCAGAGAGGAATTGAGAATCTCTCTCAAACTCATCCGAAAATCTTATCCAAACAAATAACCTTTTTGAAGTTTTGTGGTGATGATTATCCAAAGATCTAACTGCCATGTTCAAGGTCATGTTATTCACACTGAATAATGAAAACAAGGGAGCTCAGGAAGTAAAATCAATAATTACAAGTAAGTGTTTTAAATGCTAAGATTCACTTCCAATATGCTTCAAATGGAGGACAGCACTAGTAATATTATCTGGTATACAGCAGGCAGCTGGAGGCAAACACACACACGCTCATCCTCACAAGAAGTTTGTGGACTTGTCACTCTTACCTCACTTTTTCCACCTAAAAACTTAGTGTGAAGTCAGAATGTGTCTGCATCCTGTTCTTGCAATACACTTGCAAGTCATCTATTTAGCATAGTGGTTTTATTCAGAGCATTCCTGGATCATGACACATTCACTAAAGTAATCATTTGACAAGAGTGGACAAAAAATAAGCAGAAAAACAGCAGCTATTTAGATGTCTGTTCACACTTCATTTAAAAAAAAATATAAAAACAATAAAAACTTTACTAATCCAGGTAGAAATAATCCCAACAGCATATTCCCTAAACAAAAAATGGTGAGGCAAAATCTTGCCAATTATTAGTATAAGCAACAGTATAAGAAGCTGAGATTTGTACATGTTTTTTCCCTGCAGATTATTCTAATATTATGTTCTGTGTTTGTCAACATGATTTTAACAAGCAACTGCCTCATTCCCTACTAAAAACCTATAAACCATCAAAAAAAGTTACATGTGAACACCAACGAGAACAAAAGCGTCCTGGCTTGTCACAACATTGTCCATGTAACTATGGAAATAAGCACTGCCTAAAGGCTGTCCCTACAAGGTGCTGGGTTTTTACATCCCCCTAACTCTTCCCAAGTACAACATTTACTAGGCAGGGTTGTCATTTTTCCTTTTTTTACAGCTTTTAAACCAGAAACAATATGGGATAGAAGCAAAAGCGGGAAGAAAATGAGAAACTCAAAAGCATCGAATGAAACATTCAAGGGATTCACCAAGTATGCATTATAAGCCACATAAAGAGCACAAAATTGTTTATTACTAACATATTCTGAGTATATGTCAGTAAAGGTCTGGGTGGAGTCTTCTGCGTACCTCACCACAAGGCAATGATTTTTGCCAAAAGACAATGAATCAGTTTTACACACTGTGAAATGCAGCAAGTTCAAAATGGGGAAACATTTGTTCCATTTGTCCTTCTTAGTAGTTTCTGTGAAAGCAAACCTCAGAAGCTGGAAAGTGAGAATCCCCTCCCCACTTCTTCCCCCTACTTTCTGAATCATCATGCTCGTTATTTCTCAGTTGTTAATGGCTCAATTTCCACACATTAAAACAAAAACCTTCTAACAGCCCCTCAAATATTTGAGGGCTGACTGCTGCCTTCACAGTCAGCAAATGACCATTTTTCAAGAGCTGTCCTTATTCATGAACAAATCCATGTCCTCTTGCCATCCCCAAAGCTCATCCCATATATAACTGTTTTCACTGTGAAGTTTATCCTACCACTTTGTGAAACACTGATAGCATGATCAGTTAAAATTCCATTTTACATTTTTTCTATTAAAAACCCCACAAACTTTACGAGTTGGCAAATGGAGAAGAAAATTGCATTAGAAGAGCTGTTTTAACAATAATATTGCTTCTGGGTAAAACAAAACCAAAAGCATCATTTCCACACTTCTTGTCAACCTCGCATCATATTCTTCCACCGAGATGACACATCACTTGACCAATGCTTTCCAGTTCTTAGGTTATTTATTTCCCACTGCTGGCAGTAGCTCTCAAGCTCTGGCTGAACATTTCTCACAGGAATCTTTACACTAGGTAATTTCTAGTCATGTAGATTTGCTATCACCTGTAGTTTGGAGTTCATGTTACATTAAGATTTTCATTTAAAACCTTTTCACACTTTGCAAAACAGATGCCTTGAAGTATCAGGACTTTTGAAAAAAAAACAAACCACTAGAACTGAGAACCTACAGGACAAGGAGGAAAGTAAAATAACCTCCCCCAGTTAAGTCACTTTTTGCTTCCATCTCTTCAGGTAAAGGGTCCCTCTAGTGCTCCCAGCCACACTGTGGGACTCATAGCTTTGGATCCACGAGAACAAAGTGCCAGACAACTTTGGGTGGTCGGGGTGCATTAGGAAGAGCACTGCCATTAGGTTGAGGGAAGTGATTCTGCCCCTCTTCCCAGCCCTAGCAAGGCCACATCTGGAGTGCTGTGTCCAGTTCTGGGCTCCTCAGGACAAGAAAGACATGGAGCTTCTGGAGTGACTCCACCAGAGAGCTACAAAGATGATTAAGGGATCGAAGCACCTCTCTAATGAAAAAAGGTTGAGGGAGCAGGGCCTGTTCAGCCTTAAGAAGAGACAACTGAGAGGGGATGTCATCAGTGCCTGTAACTATCTGAAGGTGTCAAGAGCATGGATCTAAGCTCTTCTCGGTGGTGCCAGCCAATAGGACAAATGGCAAAGGGCAGAAACTGATGCACAGGAATTTCCATGTGAACATGGGGAAGGAATTTCTTTACTCTGTGGGTGACCGAGCACTGGAACAGGCCGCCCAGAGAGGCGGTGGAGTCTCCTTCACTGGAGATACTCAACAAATATCTGGACACAATCCTGTGCCATGTGCTCTAGGATGACCCTGTGTGAGCAGGGAGGTTGGACCAGATGATCCAATGTGGTCCCTTCCAACCTGATCCATTCTGTGATTCTGTGACCAACTTCATTAGAAGTTCCATAGTTGCAGAGCAGAAACAAACGGCACCTGCAGAATAATTTTCATTGTCACAGACCTCTGCTGCCTAACCTGACTCCAACTTGCAGAAGCCAGATAGAGAACTATTTTTTTTTCAAAATTAAAATAAGCAAAACACTGACTTAGTTTGCAAAAAATATTCATAAATTTGCAAAAAAATAAAAAATTCATAAACATCTCCCTTCTACCGGAAATCATTCTTTACTGCCTTAAGGGGAAAAAAACCACCTACCTTTTAAGATCTTCCAATGTATTTGAAGATAACAAACTGAAGATATTATCCAAAGTGACATTACACATTTCAAAGCGATGTCCTACTGGCTTAATTGGCCAATTATGCTTTCTCAGAATGGGATTAATTTAACCAGACTCAGCAAGAACTATTTTAAAGCTGTCCTACTTTGCAGCAGAACAGGCATATGTGTAAGTACATAAAGTCTCCTCTGCACTGATCAACATAATACTTAGTGTCTCTGCTTTTTGGAAGTTTTCCAATAGCATCATATTTGGCAAGGGTTTCTTTGTAACGTGACATACAAATTCTTAAATATAAACCACTGCCCTCAGGCCACTTACTTTTCCATATTAATTCCACTTAGGAAATGGGTTTACATTTATTGCTGGGCCATCAATGCTTTTGCTAGCGAGCACAATTACAAAGCAGTAAATGTGAAATAAATTACTATTTTACTATGGTCTTAACCCTGGCAGTAGTCACTAGTTTTCACGCCTTCATTACCGGAGATCCTGGGCTAGTCACAGATTTGCAGTGGTTTAAGCTGTTAGCTCACAACTGGAGGTTAAATTGGAGACATTTTTATCAGAAGCAGATTACCACCTTAGTTTAGCTGGTGGTAAAACAAACAAACACACCCCACACACCAAGCTCATAGACAAATGAATTCCCATGGGATAAAACAGAGTGTGAGCATGGTTGCACAAACCTCCTCTGCATATACCACAGGGTAGGAGCATGCACAGGAATAGCTGCCATGGAATAGGAAGTGTAGCTAGTTCACAGCTTTCACTGATTACCCAGCACAAACTCAGAGAGCTGCCCACACGCTCTGGGCAATTGCACCGCAATCCTACACCAGTTTGCACCAGCAGACGGTGAGTGCGCACGGTGCTGCTGTTGTTCCACGACTGGATTCCCAAATCAATGGTTTTATTTGCAACAGGAGCTGAGTTCAGTGCAGTCCTACAGTGCTTTCTGGCAGCCCTACCTGAAGCCCTGCAGACGATCTGTTTATGGAGAGAGGAAGGGATTTCCTCCTCACAAATTGAAGAGAAACACATTTCCAAGCCTCGAGAGCTGCTCACTTAGCTTACAGCCTCGTCATCGAGGAGAAGGGCAGAGTGCAAACACAGCTATTAAGGAGCTTCAATGTTAATAAAATTAAATGGTTTTAAATAGAACATCTGGCATCAGCTGTTTCCATAAGCTGTTTTTATTTAAGTTTCCACCATAAAATATTGGACTTCTCAGCTATTTTCACACGTAAACCTGAATGCCAAATTCGGCTATCTTTAAAAAAGTTGTCCAAGGAAAAACTGTAGGAATTATTCACACGCTTTTTGGTTTGGCACTTTATTTGGTATGTAACAGGCCAGGAAAGAGCTAAGCACAACATATTTTTGCAATACATTTTGCAGTGGAAATGATTTTTGAAGAAAAGCACTCTTACTGCATTCATTTGCCAGCAGTAATCACTAAAATTCAAAAATAGCAAATCTTCAAATCTTTCCACAGGTACCTTGGTGCAGATGCAGATTTTCCCTCGACCACAGAGATGTCTGAGTGAATTCTGGGGCAAAGTGGGAGAAATATAGACAGAGCTATTGCAGTATTGACAAACAAAGGCTGTAAAATCATGAGTCAAGCTCTATCTCAGAAAAAAAAAAAAAAAGACCAGAGGAAAACATCCTCAAAAAAAAAAAAAAAAAAAAAAGAAAAAAACACACAACCCCTGAAAAATGGCCACAGGACAAACCTAATCGCAGGAACACTTCAGCACTTGGTATTTGAGGTGCTGTCCCACAGTCTAAACTCCTTTCAGGCACATGGGTTAAGAGGACTCTGTTCCTTCATATTTCACAAGTGTTGACTCCAAGAGCTGCCCACGAACTGCCCCACTCAGGTCTACCAATCCCAGGCTGCTGCTCCCTCCAAACCAAAACCATGCAGAGAGAAAAGAGCTCGTGAAGACTCCTCGTTCAAGCCAGAGAACGCAGTAATATGGATGCTGGTTCCTTCTCAGCTGGAAGAAGTGTGGTACAGTTTCAAAGACTGGGGCACTTGGAGAAGAGCAAAACCAACTCTGCTTCCCTGTGAAGGACATGTTCAGCACATCAGTCAAAGTTAAGACTGTGTATTATTGCAACCTTTTTTGTAGGCTACTTGACTGAATATTCTCCATCTAGACGGGAATGAATCTGTAAGGTGAATGGACTGCACCTCCATTTTACAGCTCCAGATTTCAACTACACACCACACAGAGTTGTGATCACTGTAATTTCTGTGCTTACTGTCACACTCCAACTTCCTGCTGGACAGCCAACCAAAGCAGGGTTTCACAAGCCCATGGATGTTATATTTTGTGTCTTTTGGTGTAAGCAAAGTGGCTTGTAGTGTCTGACCTAGATATATGCAGAAAAGATTTACTTCTACACCACCAAGCCAGGTTTCAAGCTGAAACTACATAAGAAAACAAGCCTTAAACTTCAGTAAAATTTATTGAAGTTGGCTACTATTTATGTAGATGCTTGTTTACTAAATACATTTTCCATTCACACATCAGTATTTATTCTTAACTACAAAAGCAGTAGCTTTTCACTACAAGGAAACCTTAATTCGACAACCATTTATTCACAAGATACTGTATCAAGGAGATCCACTGACAAGAAATCCTTATCTCGTAAGTGTTCAATAATTTCCATGGTAGAACTTTCAACTGTTCATTGTCTAAAACCTACTTTCAGAGCACATTTGTCAGGCCTACAAAGTATATGCACATTTGCACAATTATTTTGATCACATGCTCTGGAAGCATGAATGCTCAGAGATGCTCTGCCTAGTGCTCTCTAGCAGGGAAAGCATAAGGGACCTGTAATTTTATTTCATTTTGCTGTTAAGGGTTATCACAAAATAACTATGAAAGCAAATTCCAGAGTTCCACCCAAAGATTAATTTCAACTTTCTATCTAATTTTTTTCTTTTATACAGAAAGACATTTTATTAGGATTAAAAATTAAGAAGTTAAAAAGCTGCATAAAGTATTGAAAACATAGGTAGTAACAGCTATTGACCACCAACTGTGAGAGAGAATTAAAAAAACATCAACTTAGTCAGAAAAACAATGTATTTCATTCGGAATGTGAAATCTTAAACTTTATGGCCATTTATTCTGCAACAATAAAATTTTAGCTAAACATTCACTTCAAAATGTGGTTCAACATTGTAATCTGATGCATTATAGACTGAAATACTGCTATCCTGTAGAAAGTCTTACACCTTCCAAAAATTACCATAACCTCTCAGCTCAGGTTTTTTGGTTTGATGTTTTAGAGGGTTGGGTTGGTTTGGGGTCTTTTTCTTGCTTTTTTGCATGCTTTTTATTGGGACCATCCATTACATTTACATTAGTTTTGTCAAACTAAGAACTAAATATGACAGAAATCAAAATATTTGGGTGGACTAATACATTATTCACAACATGAGTAAATAATTTCAACAAGCAGTTGCAGTCTCTACTGTTTGTAACAACACAATGACAGTCTTCCACAGGCACTCCCTTATTTTTCTTGCTGTTGGAACTGAGAAACATTATCAAAATGACATCATGAAAAAACATGGAGAGAAATCTGTCAAAAATTGTTCACTGTTGGAAAATGCTCTCAAACACAAATACACTTTCTTCAAACTAATACAAAATCAGCATAGAATCTGCTAGTTTGCAGTACTGCTTCAAGAAAGGAGCCAAACCATTTTTGTTAGACAAAAACCAAATTAATCTTCAAATGCATCCCCAACTTCCATACGTAAACAAGTGAGAAAAAGTTTTCGTGCTCACAACTGTGCTATTTGCAAAGTCTAAGTGGGCAAAATACCGTTCATAAGCAGGAAAAGAGTATTAGAGATCCCTGCCAGACTACATTGCCTTCAACAGATTCTGAATCTAGCCCAGAAGGAACAGCAGCACCAAGAAGGAAAAGGTCTGCCATCCCACTGAAATGGCTCAAGATAGGGAGTCTAGAAAGAATGCAAAAACATTAGCACTGAAGTGATTTGTCAGAAGTATTTTAAAACAATCTCTCTGCTGAACATAAGTCTTGAAAACATATTCCCTGAAGAAATCTCCATTGTTCATAGCATTCTGTCTGAAGAAAATTAGGTTCTGCAGTTGAGAACTACGTTACCTTGTAGGCTACCATTAGGGCCAGTTAAGACATGTCCATAAAGAGACCATGGGCAATTATATGGTAATTTAAATGCATCAACTGCTTGACAATTCTTGCTTGCTCTGTAAAATCACAAGGAAACAAAGGAAAGCAACGTTACCTGGCATAGACACCTTAGCAAACACCTTAACAGCCATCCCACCTAAACTACCTCCACAATTAAGCACCCACAGAGTAACTTGTGTTGGAAGCAAGAGGAAATAAAAAACAATTAACCAACCCAACAAGCAAACCATTCTCAGCTTGAAACAAAAGGTAGTTTTCCTATATGCTCTAATTGACTCTTTTCCTGATCGCAACACTTCCTGCAGGGAGAGTGTCATTATTTGGCCAGATCCTGACTGCTCCAAAAACAACCCCCATATTAAAATTATCTGATTCTCCTGAATCCCACAGCTATTCCCAAAGGTGCAAATGGCAGCAGCTAAAGTTGTGGAGTCAAGAAAGCAGTCCCATCCCCAGCCACATTTTTCTCAGTTAGCCCTACAGGCTATGAGGCCATGTGTGTTGGGTTTTCTCCTTCCCTAAAAAGAGGTTTAGATTCTGCTGGAGTGGATGGCGACTACCAAATGCCTCTTTTCACTGTATTCAGTAACAGAAGGGAACGAATTTGAAATTGCATGAGTGCATGTGTTTCTTATACTGGTTATTTACAAACAAACATTATGAACCCCCAGCCTAATTGCTACCATCCTCTTCTTTCCTCTTGAAGAAAAACCCTTCATGTTTTTCAATATGCTCACCCAATCCTTCCCAGAGAAAAATACCTGCAGTCTCTCAAATCAATAAAAAAATTTTAAGAATATATTTTCTGCTTGCTTTATTTTTCTTGTAAATCTCCTTTCAACAATGTTTAAAAAAATAAGTATCTTGATATTTTTCTCTGGGTAAAGAGGAACTTTTGGCAAAAAGATGCTGAAAACAGACAGATTGAAAGACATTCTGGTCACTTTGAGTAGGAGTTTCCACAGCTGAGGTTCTAAAATGTAAAAAATGCCATGAATATCCAGCTACTAAAGCCTTCATTCAAAGTTCAGCAAGCTTCAGTGATCCTGATGAGCACAGCAGCTTCGGCATGGCAGAAAGGCAGGTTCTGAGGTAGCCTAATCTCAGAAAATTAAAAGCTTTGAAGATTAAGAGCAGGACCTTGAAATGACCCAGACAGAAAAAGAGAGACTAAGTGGTTTCTGCAGCCAGTCCCTCCCAGACAGGGCTGCTGCTAAGCTCCTGAGGTCTGCAGCCAGAAGCTCCAGTTCAGGAGCTCTCCAGGCTCAGTGTTTTAGTCTCAGAACTACAAGGCCAAAAAATGGAGTTCAGGTTCCTAGAAACATGGGATAGAGAGAGACATTACTGAGTGCATTTTTTACCCTATGTCTAAAATATTCCATTCTTCTGAATAACATCACATGAGTCGCATTTACCCTGAAGATGCTACTAAGTCATACAGAGAAGGCAGTGCACGAATTTCTAAAGCTCTGGTTGTTCTTGTTTATCTTTTCTTCTCTCGCAAAACGTCGATAGAAATGGGATGCAGAAATCCAGCTGAATCCTCACCAGTACTGAAGACACCAAGTTCATTGCACTTCAACAGGTAAATTCCTGCTTTACGCTCCAGGATGATCCCAAACCTTTATCACAGCAACATATTCACTGATTCGCTTTCAGCTCACAGTTCCCAAAAATGTCACATCCTTTTCCACCACACTGCTGACAAGTGTGCTCCCCTTTCTTCATTTTCTGCTTGACCAGTACTTGCTTGTCCTTAGCCAATTACTCCTAAAGGCAAGGTTTTGTCCTTCACTGACCTGCGTCCCACAGTAGCAAAGCCCTAGGATTTCAGGATTCCAACATGCAAGTTACCAGGTGAGATAAGATAGAACTAAACACTCTCAGCCTCAGAACCATCAAGTTAAAGCTTAACGCCCGTACTGTTGGGTTTGCACAAGCTAGAATTATTCAAGGCAACCGCACTGCTTGTACCTGCAAGCACCGCAGAAAAGGTGCTGAAGGTACCATCTTCCCTGAGCGATCTTCCCCTCTTCCCTCTGCAGCAGGACACATGATTCTTTTTGTGCTCCTATGTGTTTCACTTACTGATTTACTTCCCAACACCTCCTTCATTCTTCATTCCTTCCATTTTCACCACTTCAGCCTTTGCACCTCCCCCCACCTATGTAATTTATCATAAAGGTAAGGAAGCACAGTCTGGAGGACTGTAGTGGGAAGACACCAAAGAAAGATGGTTCACAACAGCTACAATGGCAGCATCTAACACAGCCTGCCCTGCTGTTGCAACAAAGCAGGCAGACAAAATGTGAATACACAGCACATCCTATTAACCCACAACCACCAGTGGAAGGGACAACTTCGGAGAACAAGGCAAAGGCCATTGAAGGTGAGGGCTACATACATGACAACAACAGAGACAATAGTAATTCTCTTTCACAAAATTAATTTCAAAAAATAATTACAATAATAATTTGTAGCCCAAGCTTTTGTTATGCCCCACGGTTTCATAATTTCCCTATTCACCTTTGCATAGGAATGAAGGATGTCAAGGCAGACTTCACATTACCCACCAGGACAAGCCATTGGAAGAAGCAATTACTCAAATGACAACAGATTGCACAACTAAGAGGAGGCTTGTGCACACATACAAAGTACATAAAAGTATATCCTGATTTTCAAGCTCAAAACAACACAGTAGACACGCAGCTCCAAGCAGCACAGTCAGTTCCACGTTTTGTTTCTTTTTTCCTACGATAGCCACCACAGACAAAATTAGAATCAAGAACAAATCATATCATTGATTTTATATGCCCAGTAGAAGCATAGAAATAAACAAGGTGGACAGTAGCTTGCCACTTCAAGTGCAAAGTCTGACAGTAAAAGCACCAAGTGGTCTCTGATGTGCCAAATTGCTACTGGGGAATGTCAAAAGTAATGAAGTTAAAATTACTAGAATTATCACAGAGACGGCAATGGAAGGGAAAGAAAATGTGACTTAAATATACTGCTACAAAAAAAAAATTCCAAAAAAAGTTTTTCTTCATCTTACTTGCTTTCAACTCATTATAAAGTTAGCTGGAAATAAGAACTTGCTTTCTTTGCAGTGATTTTTATCCCCCTCTGCATAAAAGTGAGGACTAAATCAACTTTTACACTCAATACTCCTATTGCATAGGAAAGGAGGCTCAGTTCGGCCTTTATTGGCTACTTATGTATTGAAGAACTTTCTTCTAACTGGTTTCCAACAGAACAGTTTTTATCTTCCAATGGTTATAAAAACATGCCTCAAACTGGTATGTGTGAATAAGACATGAACAAGAATATTTGTGATATATTATTTAAAATTCTTCTCCACATAAAACAATCATCAGAGGCACAGTTAAAATTTGTAAGAATTATTCATCACAGGCAAGACAGCTACCAGAAAAAGTAGAGGAAGCAGTATAAGCAAAAGTGGTGCATCTCTTACTGTTAACAAGCCCTGACCACTCAGAATGCAGATAATTATTAGGAAAAAGTTTTTCACCCAGAAGATGGCTGAGCACTGGAAGAGGCTTCTCAGAAAAGTGGTCAGAGCACCCAGCCTGTCTGAGTTTAAGAAGTGTTTCGACAATGCTCTCAGACACATGGTGATTCTTGGGGTGTCCTGTGCAGGGCCAGAAGCTGGAGTCAATGATCCTGACAGGTCCCTTCCAATTCAACATATTCTGTGATTCCACAATTTTATGAATTTCCTTCTGGCACAGCTACATGACTCAAATGTGTGAAGCCCATGCCAAACACACCCATAAAATAATTCCAACTATCCAGTCCAATACAGTAAATAGCAGGACAAAAATAGATCTAGACTGTCTGTTCACTTTACATCTTAACCAAGACAACAACTGGAAAGGTCCAGAAAAAGGAAATTCTCAAAAAAAGCAAATTGTATATATGCATTCACGCAAACATGCACTGTTAACTTTTGTTTTCATTTTCAGTTCTCAGGTGATTCTGGAAGGCTGTGTCATAGCCATCCATGTGGGCCAGCAATAATTTAAAAAAAAGCAAGAGAGGAGAATATGCAAAAATAACACACACCTCTGGGCTGGCTAATTCAATTCCAGGAGTAAAAAAAGAAATCAATATAGGTCTTTTATCAAAAAATATAAATGATAAAGACTTAAATATCAGAGCACAAAGAAATTGACTTTATAACTTCAGAAGCATCACCCCAATATATCCTCTACACCAACTATTATCGTAAGAAAGACCTCAGAGTTCTCAGAACCAACCATCCTCATTTATCGGGTTCCAAAAAAAAAAAAAAATAAAATCTTACTAGGCTACTCAAGACACTCATATTGATAGATTTCTTTACAGTATGCCACCTTCTTTTAGAGAAACCATAAGAGTAAACATAGAGAAGTCACAAAATTCTTATTCATATAAAGGGGCAGGCGTCTGGGCATATAAAGGAAAGAATTTTATCTTTTTATCTCTTCTGTTCCTATGCTGACCTGAACACACTCTCCTGAAATCTCACTGCTTATTTATTTAATTTTAGTAAACATTTACTTACCCAGCATCCTCCTGGAAGCCTTCTAATTCATCTCTTTGTTCTGCTAGGGTGGATTCTAGATCCAGATAGGTACCATTGTGAGACAATTGCAGGGTGCAGTCATCAAGCTGTAGAATAAAATTCAGACCATTAGATTATAGCAGTCAATTCTCAGATATCACCTTCCCATTTTCTGGGTCCCCAGAAAAGATCTCCCTAAAACAAACCATGTGTTGTGAGCAGATAAGAAAAATGGATGCTCTTTGGCAATTTCTGTAATCCCAAATCCATGTTCACTAGAGACTGCTTGGTCACAATATAAAACCAAGAAACAAACACAGAGAAATTCATTTGAATGTATAGGAAGAGACTAGAGAGTTTTAGCACAGTGTCTTTAAAATGCAACATGGAAAGAGAAGTTAATTTAAGTGTATAATCTAGGATATGAATGACTGTTCTCTGTTCTTACAGTACATTTATGAGTTTCTGGGCCTCCAGATGAAGTAGAAGGAACAAGGAGCTTTTCTGTGAGCTATTGAATGATCCCTATGAAGAAGGATACAACCAAGAGACAGTGCAAAATGTGCCAGCCAAGAGGTGAGATGCTGCAGCAAGGGGAGTACAGTCAACCAAGACATAGATTTTTCTGGCATTCTGCTTTCAGGCCCAGGCACTAACTGGCCTCAGAGATTGCAAGAAAGACCTTCCTAGGCACTGTGGGGGCAAGACTGGAAACCTGTGCCAACTTCCTACAAAGGTACTGAGAGAACCAAGGACCAGATCCGCAGGAAGGAACCTGCCTGCAATGATGCTTAAGAGTGAGGGAGCAATTAATACACCTTCTTAATACACCTATCCTGTCTTCCCTAAGTTTTCCATTAATTGTTCCAGCTGTTGTTAAAAAGAGCCAGATTTATCCAAAGTTAAAGAAGAAATTTTCTGGGGTTTTTTTGCAGGGAGCTCATCACACAAGAATAAGGGCCAGCAATCATAAGACTTGTGTGATCAACTCTCAGTTGCTTGTAGAGTATTTTGTCTGCCTGTTCATCTTGGTTGGATGGTCTGTAACAGACTCCTACCACCATATCGGTCCTGTTGGCCTTCCCGCTGATTCTTATCTATAAACACTGAACCTTATTATTATGATTGAGACACTCCTTAACATGCAGAGCTACCCCATCACCTCTCCTTCCTTGCCTGTTCCTTCTGAAGAGTTTATAGCCATCCACTGCAGCACTCCAGTTGCACGACTTGTCCCACCAAGTCTCTGTGGTGGCAACTATGTCACAGTCTTCCTGCTGCATGGTGGTTTCCAGTTCCTCCTGTTTGTTGCCCACACTGTGTAAAATGGTGTAGATGCACTTCAGGTAAGCAATCTCACTGCCTTTTCAGGGGGAGAAGCTCCAATTGCTGCATGACCATTCTCAGGCACTTCTGCAGCTTCTAGCACACCAACAACCCTGGCATCCTTGCTGCCACATGATCTCCATCCCATACTTCTAATCAGACAGCAGACTGAAGGACCTCACTAGGACAGTCTCTCAAACAGCAGACTGAAGGACCTCACTAGGACAGTCTCTCAAACAGCAGCATGCTGCCTCCAGTCTTGTCTTCAGTGATCAAGATTTTATCCCAGTCCCCCTGCAAATCTTTTTTAAAGCTCTCCCAATGAGTGAGACCTGCTAACTCATGTGCAAAGATCCTTTTCCCCCTCTGAGACAGGTGTACCCTGTCTGTTGCCAGTAGGCTCAGTGTCATGTAAATTGACCCATGAACAAAGAAACCAAAATGAAGATGTTTCGTTCCTCTGGATTTAGCAAAAACAAACTGTCAAGTTTCTTTGCATGCCTCCATCTACCAAAAAGCAACCGTGGCAATGGTGGTGTAACCATATGCCTCTGCTGCAAAGGCCACTTTGGGAAGAGGAGAATATTTAACACCATACTTCATGTGAATCTTCTGCCACAGGTGGCAGCCAATGACTCTCTGAAAGGGGAAGCAAGGGTCTGAAACAGCCAGCGAGTCGAGGAAAGGAAATTACAACCCTTTATCGCATCCATGGATTTGTCCTTCTGCTCTTTTTAACACTGAGAAAGAAAATCAATTAAAATCTATCCTTGATGCATTACCTCTGTTAACTTCCCACCCAAGTTTTGATTCCCAGTAGCTGTTCAGGAAAAGCATAATAAGCAGCCACTCATATGGCAGTCAATACCTAAACTTAGTCAGCCAGTTTCCTGTCACTGACTTATATATGCAAGAAAAGAAGACAAATAGTGTATTCTGGATTAGTTACACTGGAAATACTGCAGAAAAGCTCATTTATAATTAGGGATAGAGTGAAACTTTTGGATTAGTCCACACCACTATGCTTTGCACTGTTTGCAATCTGAAAGAAAAGTTCATCCTCTGGAGAAAGGGGAGGGAGAGGGGAGGTCAAGTTGTATTTCAAGCTTGTTCCATTTTTTTTGCTTTCCTTTTTTGATTTTTTTTTCTCCAGGGAAGGAGTAAGGCATTAAATAAGGTGACATAAGTTTTTACTCTGATTCCTGGGGATTAAAAAAACCAAAAAACTTGCAAGCACAACCTTCTGATATTAAGAATAACAACAGTATTGCTACCCTCTCTTTCCAGTTAAAGAGGATATTATAAACCTATACTAATTCAAAATACACTCTTTAGATAAGAAAGATTAAATACTACTCTGGGAAACTTTTTCCAAGGAGTTCAGGGTATATAATGAAATGCTAATTTATTCAAAGTATAGTAGTATAGTATAGTTTGCCAAAAGGCAAACTACTAATTAGATAAATGTTTTGTTCTCACTATGGAGATTAGGAGATTTGCCCACAATTTCCATTTATACTGCATAATTAGGGAAAAGAAACTTTGCTGTACTCATATCTTGTGACTTTAGCGTATAAAAAGCACGGTGGGAACAGGAAGTTCTTCATGTAGAAAATAAGTAAGAATAGTACATTCTACCTATGTTCATCTCATTTTCATAGTTTCACTGAACATAGTATCCATTCAGGCTTTAAAGTACTGTACATTGTATGCTGTATCCTTCAATAGAAGTTAGGGTATGGGAGAAGTGGCAGTATATTTTATTTCCATTACTTAATGGCTGGTCTTGCCTAAAAAGTTGGGGGTTTTATTTCTCTTGCATGTGTACACACAAATATGGAAGGGAGCAAAACAACACTTTTAAAGTTAAGGTTATTAGGACAGTGAACTCTAAAACCATCCTTCTATAGGATCACTTTGCTACTCTGCCTCCAAGCTTCACTTGCATACACATCTTACAGGCAGAATACACAAAGAGAAGCCACCTTATGAATTAATTTTGATTAGTAAATTGCCTGCCTTTTTCAACACAAAGGACAGTTGATGTTCACTCATTAGTGCTTATTAGTAACAATTCAGCATGTCAGACTCTCCCCTCTGCTCAGTGCTAATCCTATGTTTATCTGCTACACATCATTTCTCCCATCTCTAGAGAACCTAACAAATGGCCCCATCTAGTTCATTCATTATATGCTTTTCCCATTGACGAGAAATCACATTAAAATCCTTATTAACAAGCATCTTCTCTTAAGAAAATCAAAAGGCAGAATCTATAAAGACAGTTTCAAAGAACTTTTAGCAGAGCTATTTTACATCATCGTGACTGAGACTGCTCTTCAGCTTTTTTTCTTCACAATTCTGTTTAACTCTTTAACTCCCAGTATTCCTTACTGATCCCAAAATTCCAGTCTGCATTTTGTTGTTATTGAACTGCATAACTTATAGCACTGACAAAAGGTGAGATTCGCCAAGATCTTTTCAAAATCTTACAAAACTATATTTCTTCTAATAATCTCTTACCAGTCCCTTCAAACCATTTATGATTTTTTTATCACACTTTACTATATTACCCAGAAGGGCTAAAAGTCCATAGAAGTCACTTACACACAACTCACCCTATAGGCTTTACAGCAATTTTCCATACTTTCCTGCAGTCACATTAAAAGAATATTACGGGTATCATGGAACCATGAACAAAAAGACACAATATCAGTTGGAACAAATGTAATGCTACTTCTCCGAGTTATTAGTCTTCTGCAAGATTTCAGATTTTTTGATTTTAGCTTAAGCATCAAATGATATCACACACATCTGTAAAGCTATTAAAAAAATAAAAAACTTGTGCTCGATTACATTCTCATTTTCTCAAATTAACAGTTTCTTGAGAAAACATCCATAGAATAATTTTAAATCCCTATAGATACTTTCAAAATCTCTTGTTTCTACAAAGAGAGGGTCTGCCCTAGGAGTAGTCTCTTGCATAGGAGTGAAGGAACAAAAACACATTTAACAGTCAACAAAACAAGTGTTTTAGTCAGAATGACCAGCTGTGGATAGTC
>JAWWMO010000083.1:83472288-83505531 GCA_035047845.1 Dendrocincla fuliginosa | reverse complement strand
AGGAGTGAAGGAACAAAAACACATTTAACAGTCAACAAAACAAGTGTTTTAGTCAGAATGACCAGCTGTGGATAGTCTTTATGCAAGTCTTCCTCGTTAAAAATGTAACCGATGTGCTAATTATCATCTTCATTTTCATACTGAAATATTAAGATCTGTACTCTGTCATGACAAGAGAGCTGCATAGGTGCTGATTCACTGATTTATAGCTGTCTGTTTGGACAAGAGGAGAACCTGGAAAAAAGCATTTTACGCAGCACTGACCTCACTAGCTACTCATCAGTTTTCCATAACTGACCAGAAACATAGAAACAGTGAACAAACCAGATGTTTCTATAAAACAGCCTAAAATGTAAGTAGAGCTACTAAATTAATCCAATAAATATTAATTAAGCTAATAAATTAATAAAAATAATAATAAATTAATAAATTAAGCTAATAAATTAATTAAGCTAATAAATATTCCAAAACAAGAACAGAGAGGTGTTTGGACTTTCTCAGATCACAGTTACAGTGGTAACTTACCCATACCATCCAAACATTATACTGCTATAGTACCTATGCTGCAACCAAAACAGACACAAACCATCATCCCAACAGTTTCGTGTATATATATATATATATATATGGGTGTATATATGGGTATATATTATGCATGCATTTTTTCCATGCAGTTTTCAAAAAAGTATCTATTGTGTAAATTTGAGAGACACATCCCTGAACCAAAAGTTGAGCCAGAAGGGAAGACACAGCTTTGTCAGAGGAGCCAGAGCCAAACGAGTATAGATAAAGGCCAGAACTTCAGGACAGCATCATCCACTGTAATCACAACACCCTTTTCTCTTCTCCAGATTCCTGCTTCAATTATAACCAAAGACAGGCATAGCAAAGTCAGAGCTGCAGAGCTTGATCCTTGCCCTCCTTCAAGGGTCATCCCACCTCACAAGCTCATGGAGAGCCCTCAGCAGCAACATGCCCAAGTGCCATGTGAACATATACAGGCTGGAGAAAGCTAAGCAACCCACTCATGCGAGTAGGCTTGAGGATGCCAGTAAATCCAGAACATACGACAGAAGCTCAGTTTGTCATCTTCTGTCTTAGGTAACAAAATCTGGCTAGCAGTGGCTAGTCCTTCAACCTGTGGGGCCATCCTACAGGACTATCAAGCTTAAAAAGACTCAAAATAGTTCAACAGCAGTACACAACTGATTAATTTTCTCTTCTTTCAAATACTGACCCACAAAAAGAGGCAGCACCCATTTTCTTCATAAAGCAACCCCTGTTGCTGTGTATCAGGAAAACTCATGATTTCTTTGCATTTCAGAGTTAAAGCACATGACCAAAAGAAGCAAGGAACACCAGGGGAAAAAAAGAGCAGCAGCAAGAAAGGGTGATGATCAACCTGATCCAAATATATGACCACTACTATTTTCAGAAACTAGTGGAATTAACAGAAATAAATAAATAAATCTGAGTTCAGTAATTGTTTTCATCTACTGCTTTTAGCTTCTTATAATCCAAGAGAAATACCTAGAAGTAGAGGGTGGGGGTGTAAGGAGAGAAGAACAAAGCAATCCACGCATCCATCCACAGACTGAGTACAGCCAGCAGCTCCTCCTTACACACTTGTGCGTGCTCCACCGTCACCTCACCAAGAAGGCACCAGTTTCCTCACTCAAGAAACTCAGTGGGTACCTAACTCAATGCAAAGGCAGCACACACTGTGCCAACAGAAGTTCCCACAAATCTGTTTTCTCTTCCTCCAGAAGGCTTTGCTAGGTCAGCGCACATCCAAAGTGGACTTTCCTTTGGTTTAACATCTCTGTCCCACAGCAACAGTAAGTTGGCAGAGGTTAATGGGGGGAAATGCCAGATGCACGCTCCTTTCAAAAAGCACAGCAGAGCCACAAGCCATTCTCCTCTTCCCTGTTTGTTCAAAGACCACAGAGTTGTATTCTTTCAACAAAGAATCATGAGAAATGTGTCTTCCTCACCTCCAACCCCCTGGCCTGAGAATTCATTCAAAAGAACGTATTTTGGACAAACCCCTCTAAATGGCGTTGCCAGCAGGTTGAGGGAGGTGATTCTCCTGCCCTGCCTTTCTGAGACCCCACCTGGAGTTCTGCATCCAGCTCTAGGGTTTTCAGCACCAAAAATATTTGGATCAATTGGAGTGGTCCAGAGGAGGGCCACTAAGATTGTCAAAGGGCTGGAGCACCTCTCCTGTGAAGACAGGCTGAGAGAGTTGGGGTTATTCAGCCCAGAGAAGAGAAGGCTTTGAGGAGACCACCCTGAGCCTGCCCAATACTTAAAGGGCGCTTATAAAAGGAGAGCAGCATTTTGCACAGGTAGATGGCGACAGGACAAGGAGGAACAGTTTTAAACTAAATGAGGAGAAAGTTGTTAGACATTAGGAAGAAATTCTTCACTCAGAGTAGTGAAGCACTCAGGGAATTGGTAGATGGGCCTTCCCCAGAAGCGTTCAAAGCCAGGTTGGATTGGGCAACATAATCTAGTGGGTGGCATCACTGCCCATGGCAGGGGGTTGGAACTAGATGATCTTTAAGATCCCTTCTAATCCAAACTAACCTATGATAAATGCAAAGAAAGCGTTACCAAATCAGCCGTCAGCGTGTGCCAAGATATAGTCAAATTTCCTCTTTATATTAGCTTCTATTTAAAAAAAAGTAGGCACCGTTCAAAAACTCTGTTCAAACAGTGATCAAGGATCACATTCATAGGACCAAAGGTCCTACAGTATGAGATGGGAGGATAGACTTGTTTACTGGTGTAACTACAAATCACCACACCACTTGACTTTGCAGCCACTACCTGAAAGCACAACCAATGCTCACCAGATTTCCAGTAATTTGAGCTAGAACCACTGGACAGATTATTTTGTTCATTTGGTTGTTTCCAAAATTACAGAGAAAGGGAATGAGAGAGGAAGAGATTAGACTAATCCAGTACCAAGCTGCAGAAATGAAAATCCCTTTTCAATTTTAGCTTCTGGCACAGCCTCTGAAAATACTTCTCTTACTCAAATGTCTTAGCTCATCTTTCATTTAAACATTATTGGGTTACAATTGTTCTTATTAGTGGTGGCATGCTCCTTATTCACCTACAGCATGCTTTGCAGAGTAGGCTGATGAAAATCAAAGTTTCTTTACACTCTGTTTTCCCTTTTTAAATCCATGGCCTTTTTTTGCTTTACACATCACAAGTCTGACACATTCACACACTTGAGCTATGCAGTTCTTAAACATTCTTCCCTTCTGGTTCAGCTGTTTCCAACACAATGGGAATCTTGTTACCAAGGCCAACAAGTCTCAGCTTTCCCTTTGCTTTGCCGTATCCTCCCTTCTTTACTAAAACCAATTAGTACTCAGAAAAAAGAAGAAAAAGCAGCTCTTCCTGTTCACCAGCCCCAAAATATTCCATCTTTGCAAGCAAACTGGTACAAACTGATTGGTGCAAATGAATATTCAATACTGCTTTGTTCAAGGCCAAGCTTCACACTGAGAATGAACATTTTATTTTCAGAATGCACCATATTATGATGCTTTTCAAATTTTATTGCAGATCAGCAGATGCAGGTTTTCTGTACTTGCAAGCGGCCTGTGGCCCTTTGAAATGCAGTAGGGTTGCTGTTGATCTCAAAGAGTAATAAAAAATGTGAATGGTCTAATTGCATTTCACAGATCACAGAAAACCCAACATAATATTTATCTGGCTTCAGAGTCACAACCAACTTCCCTCTTGGTAAGGACCTCGGTCTCTCCCTTCTCATGTGAGTAGGTGCTAGCAGGTCCATGCCATCTCATCATCGTTTTGGGCAACATGAGGGAGAAAGAACAAAGCATCTAGCCCAGGACTGATGCCACAGGACCCATCTTGGGTAAAAAGCTTAGCATTAATGAGAGAAAAAGAAAGCCATTAATCTGTATGAAAGCCACATGTTAGTGCCCAAAATTAGCAGCGTACACTACACAAACTGCTTCCATGTTCAAGTATGACAGCGACTCAACACACAATCACTGCCTTGATCTAAAAGTCCCTATGCGCCAAGGAGCTCCACTGCAATCACTTGAAAGAAAACTATACACCTTCCCCCATACCTTTTCTTCCTTTATAAAGATAATTTTGTACCTCAAAGTATTGTTAAAAAGAAAAAAATCCTTTAAAAATGCAATTAAACGAATACTTTTAAGAGATCAGAGTTTTAAAAGTGAGGTCAGAGTTTTAAAAGTAAGGTCAGGCACAGGCTCTATACAGGAAGTCATTTTTGATGATGGCAACTATGCCACCTTCAGTCATGCATGCTCACAGCTCAGAAAGGTCTCTTGAACTCTAGCAAATGCTTTTCCATACTCGTTTAGAGGTGGGTGGGAAAAAAAATAATAATTTCCTTTACATTATAAGAAGTAATACCATACAACAGTATTCCCAAATTTTTCAGCCCTTGAGGGGCAATTAGCATATCTTGTAGGAGTAGTTATTAATGTTAATGCATATCTGATTTATTTTTAGCACAGTAATCGCCATTGTCAAATTACTTCATTAACTCTGCATGCTTTGCAGATCTTATGGCTGTTGCATTGACTGAGCCATGCCTACACACAAAGTATATAATCCAAAGGTTTGTGCAGTTGAGCCTGGGGCCATCGTCAGAGCACAATTACTTTAAAAGGAACTGCTACTCTGATATGGAAATGTTGGTATTTTGAAAGTAGCCTGCACTCCTAGCCTGAAACAGCAGCTTTTATCTCTGGCCTGGTAGACGCCACAAAATACTCCTGGGGTCAGGTAATACAGTGCGTGAAGTGAAACAAATGCCACACTAGATCCTCAAGAGCCACTGGAAAAATACACTGCCAATAAAAATATTCTGCTGAAATAACAAAGACATTGAAAACAAACACAGAGAGCTGTAATATTAATATTATGGGTTTGACTTAAGAATAACAAAAGGAAGTTCAGAGTTCAAAATTTCGAAACTGCTATTTTAGGGGTCTCTGAAATACAGGCAACACAGCACAGCGAACACGTAACATGTGGATGCCTACCTGTTGCTATTCTTAGACAGTTATGTCACTGACTCTAAGACCTTTTGCTTCATGATTCCCTTTAACACAGTGCTCTGCAGGGAGCAGTTTAGAATTTACTAGGGAATCTGCGTCCAAGTGTGACACTGTGACTTCTAAGGGCCGCCACACAAGCATTGTTAGGAAGGATATGAATGCTCAAAATCTCAATAGCCGTGGAACAAGAAAGCCAAATTCATTTAGAGATGGGTGTTACCGCAATGTTTAATATAAATTTTTTAAAAAAACTAACTGAAAGCACCAAAGATAATTGAATTTCTGCATGTTGGATGGGGAACTAACACACATTCTTTCCCTACCACCTAATTCAGTAATTTCAAGTTACTTAAATTTAAGCTGACACACAAGCCAAATAGGCAACAGAACTTAGCAAAGTCAATTTAGACCAAAAGTGCTCTTTAACTCAAAAAAACTATTTTTCTCACAGTAAACACTACAAACCTATAGCATAAGAATAACCTAACCTCTGCATCTTCTCATAAGCTTTTTGGCACCTAGATCCCTCAAATCCCTTTAGCAGCTGTGTTCAGCTTTTCCTAACTAAGAAGAAAAAGAGCTAGTTCTCCTCACCTTTACGGTTAAGGACATCTTCAGCTGAACAGAAAGGAGAGCGATCATAAGAACAGGACCCTTTATTTGAAAGTATATATGGCTTTTTGGCTAATATGCAGGGGATGCCTAGAGCTGACATGCTCTCATTACCATTTGGCTGGAATTACTGTGAAAGTATCCAAGGAAATGGAAATAATCTCAAAGAAGGAGATAGGTCAAGAAAAGTGAGAGGAGAAGAAGGGAAAGGATTAGCATCAATGGCGTTTATCATCTGAGAAATCTTTTGTTCAGAGTGTGTGTATCTGAATGTGTATGTGAATGTGTATGAAAAGCACTGAGTTACAGAAATCATTCTTTTAAGGTAAATAGTAGTCCAGGAAGACAAAAATAATAACTACTTCATGACAATTCTATCTGGCTTCTTTTGTACACCTGTTATTAAGCTGAAAATAAGCATTTCGTATTTGAAAAAGGTTTTTTGATGTCATGTAGCAGAATGAATGTATAACTTGCAGCTTTCTATTCTTAATGCATAACCCTGAGAATACTATTAGTATCCTCCACCTTGCTTGAGCAGTTAAAACACACAAGTTGTTCTAAGGACTGCACCAGACTGCTACTCTAACTGCATTTGCGACTCTTGGCAACAGGTTGCTCACTATTCTATCACAAAATAAAATACTGGACTACTTCAGAACTACCCGCACCATTTACAGATGTGCAGCAAAACACACAGTAAGTAATAAATGCAATCACTCATCTTCAGCAGTGGTGGTTTCATTGCCACAAGTGGCTAAACACCCACTAGGCAATATACCACCAAAAGACAGACACCAATCACTAAGCTAATGTGCAGATTGTCTTCCATCCATTTGACCCACATCTGCACTCTTTCAAAAACAGTGCAGTGGAAATGTCAGCCCTGAGGTAAGGTGCACTTAAAATCAAGAAGAGATTATTTGCGTCCATGAGTACTTCTCCATGAAAAATCAAAACTAAGGAAAATTAAAAAGTAGGGACAAGATACCAAGCCATTTGAAAACCCAGAGCAGGGAGGTTTTGGGGAAAACAAGACAGATTCAGAAGGAGAGAGTAGGTAGCAGTTCTGAAAAACCAGTTCTAGTAAAATTCACAAACTTTTGAGGACAGGAAAGATGTGGAGTTGATGAGAGTCAAAGACTGAGAGTAAAAGACACAGAAAGCCTAGGATAAAGTGTCTTATAATCAAAATTTGGCTCAGAAGCTTCTGATTAGGTGTCTGAAAGCTAAAAAAAAAACCAAAAACCAAAAAACACAAACCTCAACAACAACAGCAAAAAACTAAACACTAGCACAAACTGTTGGGTTAAGATACACATTCACACAAAGAATTTGTGTGAGATATAAAAGAAAATAAAGTATGGTAGGATTACCAAAGAGAACATCATACAGTTGTCAACAGAATACTTTTTTCAGCCATAGCCTGAACCTTGGTAGTTTAAATGAAAGACCTGGTCTACTAACAATATTCTAATTAGTATAGTCATCACCTCCTCCTAACACTTAGACTGCCTCTTAAAGGCTTTGTGGTTTGTAAACCAAAGGCCAATTGGGATGTCATTAAAAGAGCATGATTAAAGTTTATGAGAATGAAACTCAATACAAGAACACTGAAAAAATGGTGAAAATACATGTACCCTGCAGACTGTCTTTTTAACTGAGATTTTATAAAAGCACAAAGGATCTCAAGTCACATTTTCTACCCTTGAGCAGAATTTATTTGGCACTTGTGCTTCATCATTTATTTGTTTTTAATCATTCATTTCTTCCTTGTTTGATTAGCTGCCAAGCAGTTTCAGCCCCCAGCTTTAAAACAGTTGTCTGGACTAGAACAGGCAAACAAAAAACCTTCTGCATTCATTAGGATAACATCTGAGTAACACTGAAACAAAAAACACCCCACACTCTTAATGCAGTCACAAGTAAAATAACAAGTTTGTGGGGAAAGACTGAATACAATACTACCAGGCATATCTCAACCATACTCATTCCTAGCATACACTCCGATCATTCTCTTTTAAAGGACACCAAGAAAATAAGTAGAAACAAATGGCTTTAGTAATAAACTCCTGATCTGTTTTCCTTGGTAGTGGATAGGCCGTAAATGGTACCAAAGAGAACAAAAAGACTGAAATTGTTTGGGGAAATAGCAAGGGACGATCGTGGTACTCAAGAACAGCAACACAAAATTAATTATGCTTTTAGCCTGAAAGAAATGCAAAACTGTTTAATAGTGAACATTCAATACAGCACATAATGGGCCAATAAAGCTCCTCATTAGAGTTCAAAGCTTAGAGATCAAATACAATTAAATATTTTTAGGAATAGGAAGACTAAATTTTTGTAATTAAGAGCAAATTAAACATGCATGTTTCAAGACATCAGCCATCCAATATATATTATTGAAATTGGTCCATTAAGGTGGTATTCAGTATAGATCACAGAATCATAGAATTGTTTCTGTTGAAAGAGACCTTACACATCAACTCAGTTTCAACCCCCCCTGCCATGGGCAGGGACACTTTCCACAGCACCAAGTTGCTCAAACCCCCATCCAGCCTGGTCTTGAACACTTCCAGCGAGGATATATCCACAACATTTCTGGGCAACCTGTTCCACTGCCTTACCACCCCTCACTGTAAAGAATTTCTTCCTAGTAACCAATCTAAGCCTACCCTCTTTCAGTTTAAAGCCATTCCCCCTTGTCCTATCACTACAAGGCCTTGTGAAAGGTCCATCTCCAGCCTTCTTGTACCCCCTTTAGGGTACTGGAAGGTGCTGTAAAGCCTCCCTTCAGGCCTCTCTTCTCTAGCCTGGAAAACCCCAGTTCCCTCAGCCTGTCTTCACATGAGAGGTGCTCCAGCCCTCTGATCATCTTTGTGGCCCTCCTCTGGACTATCTCCAACAGATCCATGTCCTTCTTACATTGGGTGTCCCAGGACTGGACGCAGTACTCCAGGTGGGTCTCATAGGAGCGAAGCCTCTCAAGGTCCCTCTGAATGGCATTCCTTCCCCCTCCTGCATATTGACCACATAACACAGCTGGGTGCCATCGGCAAACTTGCTGAGGACAGACTCAATCCCCCTGTCCGTGTCACCAACAAAGATGTCCCATTACTGATACTTGAGGAACACCTGTCATCACTGGTCTCCTCGGGCACTGAACCACTGACCACAGCTTTTGAGCACGACCACCCACCCTTATCCACTGAGTTGTCCATCCATCAAACTCATGTCTCTTCAGTTTGGAGAATAGGATGTTGTACATGACTTGGTTGAATGCTTTGCACAAGTCTGGCTAGATGACACCAGCTACTCTTCCCTCATCCACCAATGCTTTAGCCCCATCACAGAAAGCTAACAAATTTATCAGGAACCATTTGCCCTTAGTGAAGCCATACTAGTTGCCACCAATCATCTCCTGATTTTCCATGTGTCTTAGCATAATTCCCAGGGGGATCTGTTCTGTGATCTTGCTGGGCACTGACATGAGACAGATTGACATGTAGTTCCCTGTGTGTTTCTTTTTTTCCTTTTTTTTAAAAAATGGGAGTTCATGTTTCCCCTTTTCAATCACCAGACTGCCACACCTTCTCAGATACGATGGATAATGGCTTAGCAACTTGATCACCAGTTCCCTCAGGACTCATGGATGTATCTCATCGGGTCTCATGGACGCATCTCATCGGGTCTCATGGACTTGTGCACCTTCAGGTTCCTTAGATAGTCTCAAACCTGATCTTCTACAGATGGCTGTATTCATTGTCCCTGTACCTGTCTTTGCCTTCTGCACCTCGGGTGGTGCAGCTGGAGCACTTGCCAGATAAGACCAAGGTAAAACAAGTCATTGACTACCTCACCCTTCTCCATATCCTGGGTAACCAGCTCTACTGTTTCCTTCTGGAAAGGGTCAGAATTTTCCCTAATTTTCCTCTCATCACTTATGTACTTACTGAAGCTTTTGTTTTTGTCCTTGATGTCCCTGACCAGATTTAATTCTATCAGGCTTTAGCTTTTCTAATCTGATTTCTGGCTGCTTGGACAATTTCCCTGTATTCCTCCCTGGTTAACTGTCTTTGCTTCTACCCCATGTATGCTGCTTTTTTTTGAGTTTGAGTTTCTCCAGGTGTTCCTTGTTCATCCATGCAGACCTCCTGGCACTTTTGCCTGACATCCCTTTTCGGGGGATGCATTGCTCCTAAGCTTGAATATTAACCGGGTTTTCTGGGCCCCTCTTCCCTCCAAGGTTTTATTCTGTGGTACTCTACTAAAGAGATCCCTGAAGAGGCCAAAGTCTGCTTTCCTGAAGTCCAGTGTTGGGAGCTTGTTGTGAACCCTCCTTGCTGTCCTAAGGGTCGTGAAATCCGCCATTGCAAGCCCCTTCTTGTTGGTAAGAACAAAGTCCATCATAGCACATCTCCTAGCTCCTCTCTCCCTTGGAGGAAGAAGTTATCATCAACACATTCCAGGAACCTCTTGGAGTGCTTATGCCCTGTTGTGTTGTCCCTCTGACAGATAATGGGGTGGTTGACTTCCCCCATGAGGACTGCAGATTGTGAATGTGAGGCTGCTCCTAGCTGGCTATTGACAGACAGCTTGTAGCAGACCCTCATGATGTCACCTGTCCTGCCTTTAATCCTGACCCATAAGCTCTGGGTTGTCTCCTCACCCACCTCTAGCCAGAGCTCCATGCTCTCTAGCTGGTCATTAGCATAGAGGGCAACACCCATCCTCATCTCCCCTGCCTGTCCTTCCTAAGGAGCCTGTATCCATTCATTCTAGTTATAGCAGCCACCCCACCATATCTCGTGCAAGTGGTTGGCTCCTGGCAGGTCTTGGCACTCCCCTGAGATTTCCCCATCTCAGAAAAGCCCCCATATAAGCTGTGATCCCCTACTCTGCTGTGGAACGTGCCTGCACCAGAACTGGTTGCCTCAGTGATGCCTCTAAACCAGCTGGTATTAGCTACTGTAGATCACTGACAATAGTTACCACTCTCTTCTGTGCACAAAAGAACTACAAAGTACCTGTACTTAGCTATAAGCATAAGAGCCCATATAAACCAATCCACTTGGAGCCCTTGCTTTTAGTGCTTGATCCCAACATTAAAAAAGAACCCAAACATCTGAATGACCAAAATAAAGTATAAATAGCAGTTTTTATAGATAAAATGGATCAAACCCACTAAGACTGAACACGGTTCTCTGCAGTACTTGATCAAACTTACAGAAGTGTAGCTAAATGATTCCAAATGGATTTGCCTGCAAAAAAAAGATGCTGGGAATGATCACAGACACCTACAAGACCTACATTTGTACATGACACCTTTATGTAACTACATGTCGTCGTCAGCCGAGCTGGTACATGTCAGCGTCAGAGCAAACAGCCTCGTGCATGTACTCTAGCCCCCTATCCAGCAGTTTCAACTTTTTGCATAGATCACTTTGACAATCTACCTCACAACAAATGGTTGGGTTTCCTTCTAATGCAACAGGGCATCAAACTGTCAAAAAAGCCCAGGACCAGCTGCTTGGAAGTGCCACAAACCCACATATTACAGAAGAACTAGACTTTAGATACCTGAGAATTGATGAGGAAGGGAAAGACACTATTTTGAAGGCTCAGCTGTCAACATTATTTTAGAGAAGCCTAGGGCTATTGGACAGATGTGGTCCTTAGGGGTTGCTCTTAGGAGTGGCCTAGTCTCCACACATCTCTCCATTCCCAAATTAATTATGCAGCATTTAGTACCATAGATAAGTATTCATAATCATTTGGTTGAATTCAGATCCTCCTTACAGCTGCATATGCCCTGAAGCTGTATGGACTATCTGGTTTGGTATTTCCCAGAAGGGGCAGGAACACCATCCTTGCACCTCACAAAACTAGGGACTTCCCAATGCTGTGAAGCAGAACTTCTCTGATGGATTAAAAAAAAAAAAAATACTCAATAAGCAGACTGATTTATGGTCTTGAGTTGAATGAGAATGTGGATGTGGTTTATGAGGGGGAAGGCGGCTGCATGTTGACACGTTTAAAACTGAAAGTTGAAAAGAGTTTTAACATTTTCACATGGAGAAACATGCCCAATACTTGAAGTTGGGAACAAAGCTAGGAGCAAATTTAAAACAGTGGGAAGAATTACACTTCCAACAGCAGAATCAACTCTAAGGTGATTAACCCACAGTCACACAGCAAGCTCCTGGCACATTCAGAAAGAGCAAATGTTCTCCCCAGCCTTAGATCAAGGGATTCATCACAAGCTCATTCCCCCTTTCCAAACATGGACTTTTGGTACTTGCTTTGGTACTTGTTTTGAGACTCAAAAGTCTCAAAACAAAAGTATATGCTTTCTTCTGACACAAGAATTAATTATATATTACCTTATGCTAATAAAAAGCATAATGTTAACTAATAACAATGAATGAAACAGGTTTCCCTTCCAAAAAGTCACTCTAATCTCATTACAAAGCATCTGGCTCAAATAAAATTTAAAACTCACCCCTCTGATAAAAGCTGTTCATTTTGAGCAACTAGTATGAAGGGGAGAGACAGGCATGTCTCTCACTTTACATGTTCCCCCTATAATCACATACTCTCTTCACTAACTTAAAAAACCCAGCAGCACAGCCCGAAAACATACAAACAAGTAAACAATACATTCAAGAACAAAAAATAACCATTACTCTCTCTCTCTCTTCAGTATTGATTTTACTATGAATTACAGCAAGAACTAATTTATTTTCAGTGTGAGCTTAACCACTATTCTACCACAATAAATAAGCTTTACCTTGGAGGTGTTGCTATTCATCCTTCCAGTTTCATTCACTACGGGCAAATGTCTCACATTGCTCACACTCTCCAGTGGGAGCTAGCTACAATCAAAAACTCTGAAATACGAAGCACAAAGCTCTGTTTTATTCATGGTGCTTTTGTTTGCCAATTAATTTGAAAGCAATTCTTAGAGTGGGGAGAGTAGCGTGGCTTGGTTAAACTGTCATCTTACACTATGCAGTAAAAGGACAGAGGTATAACCCTTATATACAAAAAAATATAAGCATATAAACAACTGCAGTTTGCAAAGCATCAAAGCCTTTGGTGCCATTCTATACTCACAATATATACACTGCTGTAACCTTATCAGTTCTGCAGGGATGATGTCATCTTCTCCAAGAGCTTGTAAAGTGAAATAAGAAACTGGTTCTTTCAACATGCAAGAAGGCCCAATCCTTTCATTTTGCTTTCACAGAATCACAAAATCATTTAGGTTGGAAAAGACCTTTAAGATAACCAAGTCTAACCATTAACGTAGCACTGCCAAGTCAACCCCTAAACCACACCCCCAAGTGCCACATCTACACATCTTTTAAATACCTCCAGGGATCCTGACTCCACTATTTCCTTTGGCAGCCCATTCCACTGCCTGACCACCTTTCCATAATGAAATTTTTCCTAATATCCAATCTAAACCTCCCCTGATGCAACTTGTGGCCATTTCTTCTTGTCCTGTTGCCTGTTACCAGGGAGAAGAGGCTGACTCCCACCTCACTACAACCTCACTTCAGGTAGTTGTAGAGAGTCATAAGGTCTCCCCTGAACCTCCTTTTCTCGAGGCTAAATAACCCCAGCTCCCTCAGCTGGTCCTCGTAAGACTTGTGGTCCAGACCCTTGTACCATCTCTGGACATGCGCCAGCACCTCAATGTATTTCTTGAATGGAAGGGCCCAGAACTGGACACCATACTTGAGATGTGGCTTCACCCATGCCCAGCAGAGGGGAAAAATCACTGCCCTGGTTCTGCTGGCCACATTAGTCGGGATAGAGGCCAGGATGCCAGTGGCTGTCTTGGCCACTTGAAAACACTGCTGGCTCATGTTCAGCCACTGTCAACCAGCACCCTCAGGTCCTTTTTTCACTGGGCAGCTTTCCAGCCACTCTACCCCAAGCCTTTAGAGCTATGTGGGGTTGTTGTGACCCAAGTGCAGGACTTGGAACTTCACTCAAATTGTTGAACCTCATACCTTTGGCCTTGGCCCATCAATCCAGACAATTCACATCCCTCTGCAGATCAACACTCCCACCCAAGCTCATGTGTTTGCAAACTGACTGAGGGCGCACGCAATCCCGTCATCCAGATCACAGATAAAGATTTTAAACAGGACTGGCCTCAATACTGAGCCCTGGGGAACTCCACTTGTGACTGGTTGCCTACTTGTTTTTAACTCCATTCACCACCATGCTCTGGACTTGACCACCCAGACAGCTTACCCATTTTTTTTTTAGAGTACAAACTTCCCCCTGTTGAAACACTAGCCCTTCTCTATTCATCAGGGGCAAAACAAGGACTGAGTATTGGGGATGCATTCAAAAGGCAGTCCATGAAAAAGGAGACAGTTTTGAAATTCTCTACAGGTGCTTTGCTGTTGTAGTTGTTTGGTGCATGGCCATGGCAACCCTGGGCAGCCAGGGGCATTCCTGGAGCCATGGATACTCAGGCTTCTCTTGCCTGCAGTCCCTCTGGAGGACCTTTCACTTTCCAGAGCAAAGAATAAGTTTAGAAAAAGGCAAAAGGCAACATTCAAGCCCATCCTGGCAGTGACCCAAAGCAAAAAAACCCAAACAAAACACAAGCCAACAAACAAAGATCCACAGATTGGAAAACTGCTGACAACCTAAGTAGCAGGAAGTTTTTGATGATCCAAAAGCCATTGTGAAGCCCAATTAAAAAGAAAACAACATGGTTGTTCAGCTTGACCAGGCAAGGAATAGCTGACTCAATCACCCTAAAACACGAGAGCAATGCACCTTTTTATCATGCATAAAGAAGGCTTGAAGTAAGAAATAAAAAGTACAGTTTTCTCTCCCACAAAAAAATTTAAAAAAAATTATCAGAAAACATTGTTTCTAAGCATCAGCTCAGCGCAAAACGCAACTATGCAAGCAAGAAGACTCTCCTACTTTTATTTTGCAAATTATACTTAAATGACTACAGCAGAGGTATTTCACGTTGACTTTTTGTGTTCCTTTTTTCTGAAGCATTTCATTGCTCTTTACTGGTAGAGCAAACATCCTGCTAGCTATTATGTTTAAATACATGCTTCAAACAGTTTTCAGGTTATTTGATTTTAGACAGAGAAATAAGCCCCAGATGTTTCACTGAGAAAGTTTTCCACCAGGAAATTCACGGCCCTTCCAGATGTCTCAGATATCTAATAGCCCAAACTTGTTTCTTCTACGTGACAGGCATGAATCTGTTCTTTCCAACAAGTTGCTTATGAAGTTATTATAAATGTATCCACAGATTATGGGTGCAGACTGCACCAGATGGATTAGGATCATTTAAAAGAGTGAGTCTTCCTAGCCCTTGTCTCTTAAAAGTATTTTGCATATTCTCTATCCTTGCTTGGCACACTAAGACAAGCAAAATTTGAAAGAATATAATTAAAAATACGTAATCTGTATTCATAATTACAGGAAGCAGGTCAAAATGAGGGCTAGTTTTCATTTGTATTAAGCCTTGGTCAGTTTTCTTGTAGCTTTAATGATGAGTAGACTCATAAAATATCTTTTAGGTAGTAAGATGCAGACCTCACGGTCGTGTTATTTCAGCAGAGAGAACTTCATGTCTCTCTCTGCCTGTGTACCTCAGTTATCAATCATCTTCCCTCTCAAATCGTATATCGTGTTAACATGATCCAATTAAGGTATCAGCAAACGTTCCTGACATTCAGGCCTCAGGACTCCTATTTCAGTGAGAAAAGGCTCACATATTCATCTAAGAAAGAACACTACTTCTCTCTGCAGCTTTGTCTTTTTTTCCTCAGACAGTGGCACAAGAATTCTAAGCAAGAAACTCTGGGAATAAAAATTAATACCACATGCTGCTTTTTTAAACAGGAAATAAGTCAGGTGCCATCTTGGGCAGCACTATACAAGACTGGGTTCACAGGTTTATTTAACACACTCTTTTTGGATTATTCTGGCACCAGCACCTCCTACTTCTCACAGATATATGGGCACAATTTCAAAAGAAACTCCTGGGACTCTACATGGCCACCTGTAGGGACAGACAGATTTTGTACACACATATTTCTAAGACTGCTACAAAAATATAATGACAAATATCAAGCACGAAAAGATGAAGGTCTTGATTTTTAGCATGCAAACAAAAAAGTGTTCACCTCAATGGAACAAGACTTGGGTCTCTATCATACTCATGGTTATACACTGAGTTCTCATCCTCACTGTAAGGACAGCTCTTCCACAAATATCCACACACAGTTGTCTTCAATACCTCCTGCATCTCAGAGCAAAGTTGAAGGCTCTGGCAACACAGCTTACAAGGATTTCCTTAAGAATGCCTTCAGAGCTCCAATAATAGTTTATTCTTGTCTCAATTAGCTTTTTTGCTGAACACATTCAGAGAAGATAATATTTAACAGATATTTTTTATTAGACTAAATGTATGAAGTATCTTGAGCTGCACTAGCAAAAATTTTAAAATCTTGAACTTATGTTCATTGGGGCACAAGTCACTTTTAGTAAGAGTAACATGATATTTCTCTTTTAGTCTCTTTTCAGTTAGACATAATGTTTATGATATGAAATTGCGCTGTATTTATGGCAAGAAATTGCACTGATGAATAACTGGATGTGTAACTGCAAGGCCTATGCACCAACAGAAAAGTTAATAGATGCAATTAATTTGACCTGATTGCCCTTCCAGAACCATTCGAAAATATTGATTACTAGTGAATAAATAGTCCTTCTTTAGGAATTGAGGCAGGGGCACTGTAACAGCCTCGGGTGTAGATCTGAAGTCAATTGCTACTATACTTTGCAATTGTTATGTAAGTGGTAACTTTGTCCTTGCACTGGAAGGGAATCAACTCCAAGTCCAGCACTGAATACAGAAGCTCAGAATGCTGCAAGTATATGATAGACAGAAATCCTGCGAGTGAAGCCCTGCAATTTAAGCTTATTTAGGATCTCTCAACCCCAGCATTAGTCTCCCCTCATTAGCTTTGCCAATGCTGTTTCTCCTGCTGTAATAGACCAGGGAGGCAAAACTCCTCTTACAGACAGTATTTGCAGTCTTGGCCACCACAGGCACTGGTTTCTAAACTTCAGGAACTTGCCTGGTCTCTGCCTGCCTCCCTCCTTCTACCCCTTTGCTACACTCAACCTAGAAACAGAGTCTGTGACCACAGGTCCCCAAAATGCCAGAAAAGTGGTGATTAGTAAGTCCTGGCACAGACTGTCCCTATCCCAAAAGTAACTCTCAGGTCTCCAGTCTCAACACAGGCTGCCTGGGCCTGCTGAGAGGGTTTTTGGCTGACAAACCACTCTGCTGAGTTACCCCTAGACATGTCCAGCTCCACATAGTTCTGTAATCTTTGGTAGCATTTCATTTGTTTGCAAACCTAAAACAATATAAAAAAATTGCAACAAATTCCATGTAAAGCCTACAGAAGTTGCTGGATGACTATTATTACATGCCTAAATGATGGCTTGTGACAAAACAGCCATTTAAATACCAAATAGGGTGTATTTACTTTTTCCAGGAAAAAGAAAAAGCAGAACAATCAAGTTCGATAGAGAAGCACCAACCAGAAGCTGTTTGGTCTTATATTATGAATACTGAAAAATCTGACTGCATGATCAAAAGCCACAAAACAAAGGGGTAACAAACAACAGAAGCACATAATCACAAGAAAAAGCAAAATAAAGCATGCATACCAGCTATGCTTAAAGGCACTAAATGTCCATCCAGTAGCCAAATGGTATCTACAATATATTTGAAAGTAGTATCTTTGGTTTGGATAATAAAACAATTACTGTAATTTACACAAGGATAACGTTACCAGAGAAATACACTGCTTCAGCCATTACTTCACTATAAAGAATTCTTGGAAAAATAACATTTTAGAGTCCAGCTGAGCTGCATATTATGCCTGTACTCATGGCCCACTATTCCACTGCATCCACCTCAGATGATTCAAACTTCCAAGAAAAAATGTCTCCTCTGACCCATATCTAGAAAACCTCAGTGGAGATAGCTAAGCAGGTAGGAAAACAGCTTCCCAGTGTCAGTCACTGTGCTATGGAGACACACAGGAAAAATACCAAAATTACTTTTTGTAAGGTCTGGAATCAAAGCACTAGCCAGCACTGTGTCATCAAGAGTGTAGAGAAAATACTCCCACCTCTGACAATCATCTCATTACAATCTGGTAAAACTAAAGTTAACTAAAACATTTGTATTGAGAGCACCCTGCACATCAAGAGAGTCTGTCACTACATATGCCAACATGGTGTGTTCTTTCAATTGCAAGTATTTTTGCAAACAAATATCTTCCCACACCATCATTTATGTCTTGTGGTCTCTCTCAAAAACTGAAGGTAGCTCAAAAAATCTTGCTCTCAAATCAAAAGTTAAGATCAATATGATATTTATATTTAGGTTCCCACTTGTACATTCCTTCTTTGCTTTCTTCCAATTTAAATTACTTAAATTGAATAGCAAAAATGCATACTGTTTTTTAAACTGAGTTCCTACTCATTAGTGTCATTCCAAAAATCACTAACATTCTAATAGGAAATACAACAGTTAAAACACTTTTAAGCTGGTTTAAAAAAGCACATTCCAAAGACAAGTCTCAATAACACCTTCCCTGTGTGAACGATAGAATTCAACATGTCAAAACTAGGGTGATTGCACCATGAGTCATGCCATCAAACATCACCACTGTCCTGCATGTTGGATTTCTATTTTTAATACAAATGTGGTATGGTCCACATTTACCAGTGACAGCCCTCTCCTGAGAGGCAGGGAACAGAGAGACAGTCCTTTCAGGCAAAGGAGACTGAGTGTTGGTAAGAGCTCCATTCAAAAATCAACTGCTTAAGCAAGTGTTGACATGACTGTCCTGCCAAATTCTGTAAAACTTTTCATACCCAAAACTTTTTCAACAAGCATTCAACTAACTACTTTCAAATATATAAAGTTTACACTCGAGAAAAAATAGTCCACCTAGATGCACTTTTGTTGTACTACATTGAACGAGTATATTGAAACCATAGCTTAAACACTTTTCACCTAAGGTATAATAGGACAGTTTTCCTCATAGCACCTTTACACACTTGCTACTCTAACACTGATGAGACCAAGACATATATATAATTTTTCCTCCAGATCAATAAAATAACTGGACACAAACTCATTTGTGAAATAAGTTGTCAAAGTTTTCTCAGGGTCTCGCTTAAGTTTAATACTTAGTTCAGGAAAGTTGGATAGACTTCATATTTTTTGTTCCAGGCAATAGACATACTTCTTTAACCTTATTTTCAGTTACAAAATCTTCAACAATTTAAAGACAATAAAATAATTCCCCCGCCTCCAAATCATAAAATAACAGATTAAGTAAAAATCTATTTTCTTCTGAACCCGAACAAAACAAGATGCTAGTAAAAGATTGCTCATTCAGCTTAGTACTTTGCTTTGTATGATTTTGCGACACTAGGCTGAGGGCGTAATACAGGACTCAAAGGAGAACTGCATAAACATAACATTAACTCTACAATCTGCCAGCAGCAATGTTAGTATTTAAACTTCATGCCAATTTTGCCATTAGGAGACCTTCAGCTAAAATGCTTCTCCTGGAATCCCAGGCGCTGCTCTCCTCCACCCACCCACCTGCTCCTGCACCCAAAGAACCAATGGCCCATGCTCCAAAACCTCTCGTGTTTCTGGGAAGAATGAACGGCTAGTTCCCAAGAGTTGATACAGAAAAGAATATTTGTTTTGCATTCTTCACACTGCCACAAAAATATGCGTGCATACAAGAATGAGATAGGCTTTGTCTGTATTACAAGGGTTTTGTTTGGCTGTTCCTTCTGCACTAGCATAGCAGCTCTACCGGTTTTGCTCTTAAAAATATATGGGGCTCCCAAACTTGTCACTCTCCTCTACTTCAAACAGAAGCTCTTCATTGAGTGACCTCAAAAAATTCTGGTCAGCTTTATGCGTCCCAGTGCAAGTACCTTTGCAACTACCAGTAATTGTTTCCCAACCACATCTCAGGAACATGGACATGAGTACACATGGCTTTCAGTACTAGGCTGTACTGCACAGCTTAAATGGAATTTCACTAATAGCTTATCTTTTTGTCAGCACTGCAGGTTACGGCCACACCCTTTTCATAGATGGCCCTCCAGAAATTGCTTCTGAGAATCAAGAAATTACATTGCTACTATTTCTTGGTTTTAAATTAGCATTTTTCTTGAGAAAGTACAGACTTTCTCCAGGCTAATTTTCTTCCACTGTTACCTGCAGTGCAAGGAGGAGGCCCTGGTAACTTAAGACAGCTGTCTCATGCACAAAATACCCATCACCACAGTTTCACCCACCAAGAGTAACAAAGTAGTCATCAATAGCCAAAATCTGCCTCCTTGAGGAGGCTGATTCACAGTGACCCACAAATCACCATCAGTTTTAAGCTGAGCATATGCCCAGCACGGGCTGCAATGCCGAAAACCAGAAAGGGGATGGGTAGGAAAAATGAGACATGGCACAAACCCTATAGCCTGCTTTGCTACACAGACCTTTGTAATTGCCCAAACACCTCGACGTGTTTGTATAAACATTATGTGGTTGGGGATTTGCACTCACCTCACTTCTCCACAAGAAAAACAAACTAAACACAGTAATTAGCTTCAATAGTATCTGATTAGGTAAATAGGGTTTTCCGTTTCCATTAGCAGCTCATAAAGGCAGACACTAATATGAGCACCACTCAGGTCATTGCCCAGTGGTGACAGCTTTGCAATTAAGCCAAAACAGGTTCCACTGCAAAAATGAGAGTTACATTCCCTTGTAGGACAGGCTCAAGTTTACACAACTATGCTGTTACAGGCTACAGGAAGAACATACACACCAAATCACTCATACTTCCTCAAGCAGCCAATTACAACTTCTCACAACAAATCCCATCAAAATGTAACCAAGATGTATGATTTGCACTTTAGAAGAGATACTAAATTTGGCTAGCAAGCTGCTCATGATTGTATTCTTGTTTCTGGGCCCAGACAGATTTATACACCTTCCCTCTTTTTTCCTTCTCATGTACCATCACCCAACGCCATCAGTCTGCGGTGCTTGTAGAAATGCCTTCAGAAACAACTCAAACCATACAACCTACTAGTAGCCACATGGAAATACAGCATAAAACTTTCTTAAACTTCTATTCTAAACTGCCAAACAACCAGCCTGTTAAAAAGTAACACAGGGACATGGCTTCAACATTAACCTCCTATGACTCACCTACAGAACACACTTCAGTCTTATTTTGAAGAAATGAACAAATAACTAACATGAGAAAACAAATGTAGGATTAACATTACTTTGATTGCATCTACATATGCATACAATCATCCAAGACCATAATCTTTTTACAGTAATTATTTGTATCTTGTTTTCCCTTCCCTGATTTTAATAACTAAACACAGACACCGAGTACCTATCAGCCTTCATCCCATGCCAGTTCCTTCAGAATTCACTGAGGAAAAAAGTTGTTATTTTTCTTTTGAATATTTATTCAAACCACACTTTATGAATTAGCACCTAATGATCTCAGACATTTAGATTACTGTTTTTATTTCAAGAAATCTAATTTGGTGGATGAAGCACATGAGAGCATAATTTTAATCAATCTCCCTTGAAACATCTTAAAATAACACTGATGACTACTCAGAAGATAGCAAGCTATTCTCCCCTCATCAGCTTCATATATCTTTCTGAAATATTTGTTGGATTATCAGTGACAAACCATAATAACATAAAGGAAGTAAATATAGCTCAACTTACACTGCCCTGAAAAATATTTCTAATCTCCTTTTTGTCACTCAAATCACACCTAGCTGTAATGATTTCCAAATGCTATGGTCTATTACCAGTGGCTTTCCCACAAAAGAAATATCCATCTAAAGAATAGTTTTAAGGCAAGGGCATTCTTTCAACAGCCCACCAGAACTATCGAAGAACAGTATAGTAGCTCACTTATTTCAGCTGTAACCATGTGAGCCAAATTCATCAAGCTAAGAAAATATCTTCTTCAAGCATGAAGTCCTAGAAATCACTGGGCAGCATTCTGCCTATTGCCTTTGTCAACTTTTAATTGTCATGTTACCAACAGACTGCCAAAGCAGAGTGCAACTGATAGCACACAGCGTGTCTGAGTACTAACTATTTTTAGCCTGCAATTCAATCAGCACTCTTACAATGGCTAGGATTAAAGTCCAAGACAGCCACGTTGCTGTATATAGGCCAATGCAATTACATGTTGAAACATGCTGAGAGAACGTGATGGTAAACTGGAGTCAATTTTGGGAGGAGCAGCTTGAGACGGGCAGTCGCTCTGTGGTAGAGGGCGTCTTTATCAGCAAAGTGAACACTCACGTCTCCCTGTCTTTACTAACCACCCACAAAGGAAAGTGTAAAAACAAATGGGAGTTTACTCCAACTCCTTTCAATATGATTTAGTACTTATGAAAGACAGACAACATTTTAGCACCTTTGAAAATCAATACCCTTTTACCTTTATTGGCAGCTGTTCAGATGCCTTAGCCAACCCTCAAGAGCCCACTTCAATCCTGCCCTAAGAGTACTGCCAACAAGGCACCTCTGTCCTCATCCTGCATTCTCCTAAACTCCTGTCATGAGGCAGAAGTTACAACATTTGCAAGGATGATTTAAACACCCGCTTTTCATGAAAAATATTTTGCAGGGAAAAAAATATTTTAAATCTTCAAGCCAATATATTTTTACACGTTCAAATACTAACTTTTAATTTAAAAGATTACATTCTTTCTGAGTTGTCCATCTTCACCAGTCACATTTTCAGGCTTTTCCCCTGCAACTATAAAGAGTTTTTCAAAAACCGAAAAAAAAAATATTTCTGTGTAACACAGCATCAGACGTAGGACCTATAGGACCTAATGCTTTGAGACTATTAAAAAAAAAAAAAAGTTGACAGCACAATGCAATCATGTATCCTCTAGGATACAGCTAAATGCTCCATCAAACAGTAATGACTTTCATACACTAAAACTAGGACAGAATACTAAACTGATGGGAGGAAGCATAAGGCTGTGTCTCATCACCAGTTTCCCAGGACCATTAATCTTTTCTGATACAACTTCTGAAAACTAGCCTAAACAGTATTCTCCTCATCACTGTACAGAAGAACATCAGGAGATGCTTCCTTCAAACGCCTTCACGAGAGTGTGAAAAACACTACAAGGAACACATACATATTCTGAAGATTTTCAAGCTCAACACACATATAAATTACGGCACATCTAATTAGCAAAGAAAGTATTTCTGTATCTTGAGATAATTCTCTCCATTATCACAAGCTTCCAGATTTCAAACTTAATAGAGGTAGCCATTTCTTCAAAGGACAATTTTTTGAGAACTGATCACTTCTCTTCAGCAAGCTTCAGCAAGAAATAAAGACAACGAGAAAAAACAAATTCTGAGAATCTGAATAGTAAGTTCAGAAACTCAAAGATATGAGCTTAGCATAAACACATTCATAACTGGTGCCTTTTTTATCCACATTACAAAACCAAGCAAGAAACAAAAAATCCATCAAGACAACAGGAAACCTAAAAGCATAATTCAGCAGCATCTGAACTGAGAAACACAGCTTAAGTCTCAGAAACTGTACTACTTTAACTTCTAAAAGATCAGGATTTTTTTCTACTGCTTCCCCCACAACTTTCAGCTTGGTCAAGAATGGCTCATTTTCCTTTCCAAGCCAAAATTCAGTCTAGAAAAAGCTTAACTTCAGTAATGCATACATAAGGCAGAATAACACCCAGGAAACCTGCCATACTGTAGCTGAAACAATACTGCAGACAAATTAACTTTTTAATTAGGCTACAAAAGGCAACAATTGAACTCAGCATCTAAACAAGAACATGTTACTATCTACAAGGCAAGCATAACAAATCTAAATGCATTACTTACAGTAATTCATGCTTACTTCTGTGCAAAAATATATAAAGGGGACAAAACCAAGCAAAAATTATGAGGAATACTACATTATAAAATAAAGGCTGCATAAGACAAGTAAGGAATGCTCAAGTCACAGGCAAAGAAAACAGTGGATAGTAACCCAGAAGAGCTGTATTTCCTTCTGCCTTGTACAGCCACAAGACAAAAACATCTCATGTATTATAATCAAATCAGAACAAAAAAATTCACAGTAAAGTAAGAGTAGTTCAACTGTGATCAGCAGTGTTCACTGCAATATATTAATCATTTAGAATGCTAATACAAGTTAAACCACTCATTTCTATATAAAATAAAATACCACTTTTTACTTATACCCTGCTTTTCCACTTGTGAATGAAACCTGCCTACTTTATTGGAGAGTTACATGCTGCCTGCATTTATAACTGAAGCCCAAATTCATGGTAGAGTACTTGAAATAAAGAATGATGAAAACACAAAAAGAACACATGTAGAGACCAAAATGCACAAATACCATAATTTACCTTAATGGTACCTTTTCTTCCTCAGAAATGTAGTTTTTCCAAAAAATACCCATTTTCAAATCACATTACACTTTCCTATAAAGACATCTAAAGGAAGGAGTTTGATGAAGTGTGTCTCGTGAGGGGAACTTTTGAAATTCAGAATGGACTAGCCTTAAGACCAGCAGAATTTCATAACCAGACACACATGATTCTGCAACTCCTTGGCACTCACCACTATCAGGCTTCCTAGTCCTTGCACCTTTTGAAAGTGACCAACTTTAAAAAATAAAAAAAAACCCCAGCAAATAAACCCCCAACAAAACAAAGAAAATCCCACAAGTTCACTTGCTTTTATTAGACAACAGACGCTGATGTCCTCCCAGCCTGTGAAACAGACGAACCTTACGATTTCAGGAATCTGAAACAGGTATCTGTAATTCTCTGCCTGGCTAACCTGGAAGGATCTTTCCCAACAGAGACACCAAGACAGCCTATAAAGAGGGCAGAGCACTCAAGATTTTAGCAAGCCATCTCCCTCACAATGCTAGAGGCTGAAGGGGAGAAAAACAATCCTTTGTGTGTGGAGTCAAAGGTCATGCTCCAGGGTCAGCTGCTGCAGTATGGTAATAAACAGAGGGTAGATACGTAGCTTTTTCGATTTCTTCACTTCCCATTAAATGCCAAATATTTCCAAGTACTAGAAGTCTATTTATGTCTACCCCCGAGCTAGAACAGGGTCATCATTAGTGCTTTGGAGAAAATTCAGAACTTTTATTCCACTCTGACAAAAACCAGGCACAAGTCCCCATCTGGCATTTCACTAGCACAGATGAGATGCCTGTTGGTTTCCTGACTGCACACCCCTTTATGCTCCTTCCTTGCACGCCTTGCTGTACAGTACTCTTGTAGTAATGAAATAAGAAAACAGATACAATGTGCTTTTTCAACAAGCTTTACCTTGCATATGACCCTTAGATAATCAACCTAGGTAACATAGCTATGAGAGCTACTAATGTCTCCTTTGCCAGCCCCCCAGATCACACCAGCTGGTTCTTGTCAAACACGTTGAGAAACCCCACCAGAGAGAGTCCAGGAACTTCATCTTCTCCTTGCTGATAACACAGCCACCAGAAAAAGCTAGATGTGAAATCCCCCAGCATCTCACCAGAAGCAGCTACTTTACCTCTGAAGCTGCCACATGTGGCTACAATAGTATATTTACAATTCTTAAGAAAATATTATTTTCTCAATTCTACTTACAAAGGTTGGAGGGCTCATTAGTAAACCTGAAGCAACTAGCTTCAAAGAACAGCACTGAAATCTTTGACATTTTCATTTTTTAATCAATATCAAAGTTACTTACAATTATCTTTTTAACTGGCATAGTCTGTAGTTTCTAAAAGAGACAACACAGAAACTAAGGTGAAGGCAAACTTGCTTTCCTAAGTAGGGAAACACAAGCTATTTGTAAGTGCATTTTATTCCAATATAATCTGGCATGCTGTGTACAAAAGGGTACAAAAGGGTTGCTTTATCTGTATCAATAGAGTTAAAGCAACAGAACTGGTTTACTTGCACAAGGTACAGCTTATTACTTTTGTGGCTGATGAGCATAAAGCTTCAGACCATACAGCCCCTTCCACTACTGCATGTAATCACATGTACCTCACTTGACTATGTATTACAATTTGTTTATTTATACAGCTTTCTCTTATCAAGATCAGCTTTTCCTGATCCCAAGAGTTTAACTGTTAGTAAACACAAGACAACACTGTCCAAGTTTCATTTTTTCAAGTATATATACTTGCATTAAAAACCACTCTGGAACTACAACTAAGAGATTAAGTTGCTTTTCCCATCACCGCATTCTTCGCTGTTCAGTCTACTGAACACTACTGTATTAAATGACGACCGATATGACCAAAAGCTTAATAATAATGCATTGCCCTTCTTCAACAATAGTAACTAGGCATGCAGAATCAAAATTAGCAAATTTCCAGGACTTTGTAATTCAAATAAATATTCTCTTCACAAAATGGATAGAGGGTCAGTTGAGAAGTATGACTTCCTAAGTCAAGTAGTCGTACTGAAAATAAAGGAAAAGGTTTAAGCAATTTTTTTAAGCATTCTTAAAATGCTCGGAATTACAGAATTACTTGTTTTTAAGTGTCTGGAATTGGAAACTGCAATGCATTTTTTTCATATATATGTGTTAAGCTGATAACATGTGGAAAGTGAGCTTTCAAGTCTCACTTACCTTTACTTCAATAGTTTCATATGCCAGATGGTTGCAGATGTTTCTAGGTAGCCTGGCCTACTACAGAGCTCACTACAACTATTGTCCCAACTTGTTCCGCTAATAAAAATATGTAACAACATTCCTTGCTGTCTTATTAATAACTGTAATACAATATAAAGTTAATATTAATATAATGCAGTCCAGGTGGTGGGGAAAGTGATGACAGAGGTGTAAGTAGCTAGCACTCCTTCCCTGAGCTGGTAATGAAGTAGTATCTTAGCACATGGATACAGCCTACTGAAGCAACATTTGCCAAGGGAGCTGTATAGCCCCAGCCCAGACTTGCGGTCACTGAAAAATACAAAACCCCTTTTGAAAGAGGTACCAACCTGCCATGGCTTAATTGCAGTCAGAGAAGTGGACCATAAAACCAAGTAAGGATGTCATAAATGATAATGTGATGGATGGGTGATTTACAGCCTGGCTGCCTTGCATACACTTGCACAAGGCTTGTAATACTCATCCTCACAACTCAAGGAGTGAAATCAGACAGAAAGAAAAGGCACTCTTATTTAGACCCTAATTACAGGCAAGGTAGAACAGCTGTGCCAGCACTGGGAAAACTCTTCCTAAAAGTTTTTAGAAGTTTTGTTCTTATTTAGAACACAGGAAGAAGAGATTGCAACATGCCACATCTCTGGCCATTCCTCCCCTAAAACACATATGGACTGAAGTAGTCTTAGTCTTTTGCTAAGTGAAGCCGCTAACAATCTTCATACAAGATGAATTTGGAATAAATTAGGTATCTACAAATTGGTTTTGACAGAAAACAACAAAATTTTTAACTGCAAGTACAAAACTTGTGGTATGGTAACATCAAGGTCAAACTTCTTCCTATTCATCTCCTTTGCTTGATTACAAGTCTACAGATAATGCAGGGTGATCCAAGTTTCCAGAGGTTGCATCTGAGAAATCTGTGATTTTCAAAATTTAGTGGAACCCTGACAACTTCCAGCACGTTCGCGCCCACCATTCTTGAGACTGAGCTCTATAAAGACTCAAGCTATGAGCAGCCAAACTGAGTGACTTGCAAGAGAGAAGTGTCAAAGTAAGGAAATTTATCTCTGAGACAGATCTGTGCCCCTGCCTTTACAACACAGCTTTTAAGCCTAAATCAAACAACTGAACTGAACTACAACTTGTCCAAATCATAACTTGTCAGAAGAACCTTGAAAGAACTTCAAAGATACCTTCCATTAAACTGCTGAAGATAAAGCCCAGCATTTGACTATTACTTTGTATCTGTTCTATGCCTATCTCTGCTCCTTTGAAGGTCCATACCACAAAAGCTGCTGGAGACTGAGAAACTTTTCACAGCTGTGCTTTTGGGTGAGTGTTTATACTCCCCCAGGAAAGTGTATTTCACACAGGACTCTGATGCAGCTTGTGCTTGAAAGCCAGAAGACAAAGCAGTATCCTACTCTCTCTGCCCTCATAAATACTTCCCTATAAAATTCAAGTACACATGACCACTATAGGGTCAATCTCTTGAAGCACAGAAATCTGTCAGCTCCAGAAATACTTGATTAGAGTCAGAATACTTCAGAAATCTGTTGGAAATAACTGTTGTGTGAAATCCCTTCTCCTCTTGAAGGATGGAAAAAGGCTGATGTCCACCTGCCTCAGGATGAATACGAAAGACCCAAGTGCCTTGTTAGCCCTCAACTAAAATACTCCCCAGTCCTCAGCAGTGACACCTGCAGAAGCTATCAACCAGTTTCCCCTCCCTGTGGGTTCATTTTCCCTGGGACAATGACAATTTTTTCCATCTTCTATTCTTCAGCTCCCATGAAGATCATAATGACTAACCCAAAAATGGTCTCTTCAGAGAACAGCTGCTCTAAGTATCAGTAGCTCTATCATCCTTTCTTCTTCTGTTTCTGCCTAGCCTCTATGCCCCAAGGCATTTCTTAATGCCACTGTGGTTCAAAGAAACCCAGGGAAGAGGAGTCAATTGGTAGGTTTTCTGCTCTCAGATAGCCTGAGGTTGATGCCAGGATACAGCCTGGCACAGAATTCAATGCCAGAGCTGAACTCCCTGCCAGGATACAACCAGTGGAGCAGTCCCTGCTATCAGTTTACATTGCACCATGCCCCAGAGTCAGCCCTGGCTTTCATCTAGGGCTAAATCACAGCAGCTGAAGATGGAAATCTGGATGGTTTCTTTATGAATGAAACTCCTGAATCCCTCTAGTGCTCATTGGATTTATCTGCTTATACCACTGTTTTCTGAATGACACTGTTCCTAATTACAAATTCTTGGACAGGATTTAAACACAGAAGTTGCCTGCAGTTTTCTCAAAGGGAATAGCAGGTCAAAGCAATTATCCTTACAGCACTCCATCTCCCTTTTCCACCATCACCACCAATACACCATATGCATTGAGAGATTTTTTTTTTTTGTATTCCCTTGTTACACAAAGTATTTCAATTATGTTTTCTTGATAAATTAGACAACGTGATTTCCTATATCATTGTAAAGATGTATTTCTTATAGAGCTGCCCTAACACTGAACAGTACTGTGAGATGTGAAAACAGACTATGGCAACATACCCAGCATGCTGTAATTATGTGAATAAGTTATAACGAAGAAGATCTCTAAAAAAAGCACACCACTTGACATTGGCCACGTATATATAGCCACTCTCCTGAACGACCCTGTGTCAGCAAGTCATAAGTATCAAGTAACTCAAAGCAATTCAAAACCAACAAACCCGATGGACTGAATTAGATTCAAAGTGCACTACTGGCACCGGGCCTGAGCCACAAATTTAGACCCAGTTCTGAATTTTCACACGATTCACAGAAATTGGCTAAAGGGACATCTGAATTCAGAGTCCAGAGCAGATCTAGTTCATGTTCATACAACAGACAGTAGGAGTGACCTAAAATCTTTAGAAACAATAAAAGCCAAATTCAAAATGGCACCTTAGGCAGCCAAATCAATATAAGTATCCCACAAAAGCTCTGCAACGTGGCTTAGATACTCAGCAAGAATTTGTAGATGTGGCTAAAAATTTCATAACAGAATTTGTGGTACTTCATTGCATTGTCAATTAAGATGGTGTGTCACCACCTAAGACTAAAGCACACGAAACCATGGGGGACACCCAGAACAAGCATCTTTGCCCCATGGGGCTCAGTGTGCACGCCGGGCAGAACTGAGTGCAACCCAGGGAACAGCAAGCTGCTGTATCCAGAGATATGGATGTACGGAAAAGTGTGTGCATCTCGAGACAAGTGGGGAAAACAAAAAAAAAGAGTGAGGTTGGAGGCTACAATTAGGCACCCAGTTCCAAGCAGAAGAAAGATTGAAGACACCTTTCTTATCTGTTTTCCCTATCAACGAACTTAGGTGCTCCCCTTTACGAAGGGTGGTAAAGCCCATCCCAGACACTATTCATAAAACTCAGTTTCTTTGCTGCACTCGTCTAGGAGAATCTAAAAATATTTCTGCTCAGATAATGCTGTAGATTCAAATTTGCATCCAGACTTGAGTAAAATTGTAAGTTTGAAGAGAAGTAGTAAAACCAACATGTGAAACTAAGAGTCGTACTTCCAAAGAACTTTACTGAAGAAATCCTGACCTTTGGATTAAACTATAGTATCCGGATTACAAAAGAGCTACTAATGACATACTATGACAAGTCAGAATGTCAAAGCATTTTTCATCTTTTTAAATGGCTTTATTAATAATTGTTTACAATGTTTAACTTTCAAGGACGTGCAATATACAAGTTGTTTTACTAACTACAGAAATACTGTCGTCACTACCGATTTCAAGACAGCAAAGGCGAAATCTGGCACTCAGTGAAGTGAGCTGGATTCCTGTTACTGACTTCATCCTCTTAAGTACATCCCACAGCAGTACGTCATCTACAAGAGGTACAAACCTCTCAGATTTGAAGGCAACAAGCTGGCACCTCTGTTCAGAGAATAAGTGAATATTCATCCAAGTCAAGAGAGGACAACTTAAAACCTGATGAAAAAAAAACCTAGCACTTATCATTTAAACTCACTGACAAAAGGGCCAACAGTTTATAAGATTTCAAAAATTTTTTAGACACTGGTGTTACTATGCATTTCATTATCATCACAGAACAGCTTGGGTTGGAAGAGACCTTAAAGTTCCAACTCCCGTGCCATGGGCAGGGACACCATCTGAGCTATAAACTCCTAAGTCTGTTTCAAGATATTTTGCGCTAGTCACCATGAAGATACTAAATACACAATCAATCCATTAGCTCACTAATTTTCAAAGTAATTAATCAATCAAATTTCAAATGTGTCAATGTGAACTGACACCTGAATTTCAACCCATGCTCTGCTTTGACAGCTGCATTCTTCTGGGATCACAGAGTTTGCCCTGATCACTGGGTAAAATAGAGCAAAATTCTTCTCAGGCAACTAATGTGGTGATCTTCTATTGGCCAGGTGAATACAGTCTTGAGGAAAAGCTGCAGAAACAATAACCCCACCTATCAAAAAGAAAATGGAAAGCCCCTCCTTAGAAAGTGACACAAATCAGAAACACAGACATAAAGATGTAATGTCAAACTAATGCTGCCCTAACTGCAAGTGCACACAAAGAACTGTGCTCTCAGTATAATAAAAAAAGGTAAACAAGTCTAATCAACACTTTGGTTTTTACTTCATAGAAGCCAAGAGACATAATTAAGGTACTCTAGAGATAGGAATGGCCCTGCAAACACAAAGGTAACTGCAACCATGTAAGCAGATTTCAATGAGCCTGTCCGCATCCTTACAACAGCAGAAACAAAATATTTGCAAGAGCCAGAACCTCAGATTAACATGTCACTGGGCCAGGACTTGCTTCTAACAGAGTAGCTATCTTTCAACAGCTGGGTTTACAGCACTTCTAAGGACCTAAGACATCTCTCATCCAAAGTATGCAAGTCTAGTTTCCAAACATTAATTAAACTTGAGAAATGCTGCATGTGGAAACACTGGGCAGAAATTAAGTGTATAAAAGTGGTCAGGGATTTTGGATGGCTCCTAAGACATAAAATCAATGGGGGGTGGGTGGTACTGGTGTTACTATAAGGTTATAAAAAAATGCCAGGACAGTATTCAAAGCAAAGTCAATGCAAAACACAACACAGTGGGTTATGTTTGAAAATGAGGTTGAATTAACTCTAAATCCAGATTTTAAACTGTCTCTTTATTTACTTCATTAGGTGTCAGAATCCATCCTGTCCTTCTTTAATTAGCTCTAACTCCAAAAAAAAGCCTCCCTTGAAAACAATGAGACCACTCTCTGAATTGGGGACGACTGAGCACATGAAAACAGAATTGACCCAGCGCACTGAGAGCTTCCAAAGTTTTTGTGCATTAGGCAGAGCTCTGTTCGCTGGATGCTGTATCCTTGGCAACTATTATGTGAGAAACCGTTCTACAAATGCAAAACTTCTGTCTGCTCCAAGAGCTTTTCTCTGAAATACTTTTATGGGGGTTTGGATATCCTTAAATCTAAGAGGACACACAGCCCTTTGTCATCTTCCCGCATGCTCCCATGAGCATAATACAACAAGTGATGTTAAGTGAGTATTTTCCTCCCACTCCATCACAGAGCAAATAAAACTTTTAGAACTTTTACTTTGTAGAAAGAAAAAAGAAGTGGGCATTTTTGCTCTTTTCTTTAGTACACTGAATAACTAATGTGCAGATACAAGATAATAATGAAAGGACATTATTATTATGTCAATCAATGGCACTGCTTTGAAAACTAAAAATTCAAGGATCATGCCCGGGTGCCTGACTTCAAGGGCACAGCTACAGATGCCAGCACATGTACTAGAAGAGGCATGCAAGAAGAGATAGGTAAGGTTTGACAAGGGCCATGCTGCAGTTCTTCGCAAGAGGGACTAAAAGGTGGATTGTTTCAAGGGCAGCAGACACGCTGCTATTTTTACCAAAGCCGTGGCTGGATCTGCCTAGCTCATTAAACCTCACCGCGGCGAAGCCCGGGTCCTGCCGGCGCGCAGCTCGGCTGTCCCGAACCACCTCATCCCTGCGCATCCCAGGAACCCGGGCATCGCTACCGAAGGACAGGCGCGCTGGGTTCCATACCCAGCTGGGGCTGCGCTTTGACGAGGCTTTCCTCCCCCTGAGGAATGCGTGCAGCAGCCGCAGCCACAGCAGAGGTGGCGGCTGCCCTGGAGGGCGTTCGGGAGCACAGGAAAGCAGCGGGGGGAGCCCCTCCGCCTTCACCCCGGGAATTAAGGGGACACTGGCACCCGGGGGGGACAAACACACACACGGGGGCCGGGACACACATACATGGGGGCCGCGGGGACAAACACGGGGGCCGGAGGGGACACACACACACACAGAGCCCGGGCTGCCGCCCCCTACTCCCGCTGCGCGGAGGCCGGTGCCTCTGCCCGGTGCCCCCCGACACACACACACACACACACACACACACACACACACGCATCCCGCTGCCCTATCCCGGTACCTTCTGCGGGGCGCGCAGCAGGCGGTGCACCCCGGCCAGCTGGGTGGCGAGCGGGATGTCCTCTCGGAAGGTGTACAGTGGCGGCCGGGTGGGCTCGGGGAAGTTGGTGCTGTTGAAGGGGTCGGTGTCATCGAGCAGCTGCACCCGGCACACCAGCGTGGCCATGGCGCAGCCGTCCCCCGGCCGCGGCCGGGCGCGGAGCGGCTCCCCAGATCGGAAGAGCGTC
>JAWWMO010000083.1:83432998-83460516 GCA_035047845.1 Dendrocincla fuliginosa | reverse complement strand
TGTACAGTCATACAGCAAGCAATATATCCTAATGGGCTTTATAGCTAATGAAGAATGACACAGAATGCAAATCTCTTATTAGTCTGGATTAAGCAGAGAAAACAAACTTGTTTTAAACCTAGCCTTATAAACAGAAGGTCTAATCCTGAGCCTGCTTATATAGGGGTGTTAAACGAAATACAGTAGAAATGGTGTGTTTGCTCAGTGGTGGAGAACAAAGCAGGAGGCAGTCCTACAGACTGCTGGCGAGGGGGTTACTCTTTGCAGTGAAATATGAGTCACGGGATCACACACACAATTAATAAGCCAAAATCAACACAGGCGGGGAACATTAGGCTCATTTGTTTAATTATTCACTACAGGCAAAGTCTGTTGTTCATTTGATTTCAGAATCTGGGCAGCACCGTTTTGGGCTGGATTGGTCCCCATTCAGATCTGCCTCTAGACCAAACAAGGGAGTTTCTGATCCAAGCAATGGCCACATCTAAGAACTTTGGATAAAGTAGTATTTAGCTTTTGTCTAGGAGTTATGAACTGTCTGCAAGGTAAAATGGCTTAAATTGACACATGCCAAAAGATCACTAAACTTTCAACAGCTGTATTATGTATCAAAAAGCATTTTTATATGTAACATTCACAAGGAAAACAATAACAGACTAAAATGAGATTCATTCAAACACTCAGGAATTTGGTGAGAATCTTGTTTATTGTTTTTTGAAGCATCTTTATGTCATTAAAATACACCATTTCAGCTACATGGAAACATTTAATGCAGATGCATCAGTGTAAACAGTAGTTTAAATGGAGCATTTTATCACATTTCATAGGAAGATTTTGAAAAGATAAAGATTATTGGTTTTGCCCATCAGAATTTGTGCGGCTGCATAGAATTTTATTCTGTGATATTCTTCCAAAGACTTGCATCAGCCCACTGTGAGCGGAAAGATGCCCACACTTTCAAATCTGTCAGGAAACTGAGCAGTGATCTGTACGCCATCCCTAAATGGCAGGTATTATTTTGCACACAGGGAAACGAAGGTATCATTTATCTTTTGACCACAACACACTGATTGATAAGAAACCAGCACTGAATTTTACTATTCATTTATTTTGTAAAGGAAAGGTGAAATCTGCTAGTGTCCCCCAGGTATTAGCAGTGGGATCTGGCCATCAAACTGATTCAATGCTTGTATGAGGAAGAGAGAACTGGTGGCAAATGTCAGGCATCAGCTTTTCTGCAACAATGAATAATATAATTATTACCCAGATAAAACTGCTGCTAGCTCAAAATATACGCTAAGCAGAGTTAAAAGGAAAGACTCTGCACTATGTTTCTGTGAACATACTCAGGCACTTAGTGGATGTCTGGATGTTCAGGAGTCCTGACCTCTCTCAGCTGGTCTGTGGATTTCAGTATTTAAGTAGCTGAGCAGGAGCTTGCAGGCTCAGCACTTCTGTGCCTCAGGCCACCTGTTGAAGTGCCTAAATATAGTCCTCTGAGCTTAACCTCAGGCTTGACAACCTTGGCTATTACAAACTGCTATTGCACCTCGAGCAGTTATTCAAAAAGCAGTTCAAGGATCCTGTGGGTCAGGGAATTAACAGGAAGACAACCCCAGCTCTCTCCATGCAGAGAGAAAGGCAAAGCTGAATGCATTAGCAAATAATATAATGAGATTTGGCAAATAGCTGAAGCGTGAGGAACCACCGTGTTACCACTTAACACTAAAGCTGATGCCCAGCTGAAGCTTGCCACTAAAGAGGTAATGCAAACTGAACTGTACCCACTTCTTTAAGTGGCTGTATCATGTTTAGGTTACCAAAGGATAAAAATCTAACTGAGGTAAATAGATCAAATGTGGAAACTCCTAGAATTTCCCTAGTACTGGATACATCTCTTTGTCTCTCCTTGTAAACACTGATTTGTTTTAGGAGCTGCAAAAGTGATTGGAGAACAGATTTTAGTGATTAAAATAACTCAGGTACTCTTTAACCTCAGAAAATGTAATTATTATGTAAACAGCACTCTAAGTGAACACAGCCCTTGGATTAGCAATTTTCACAAGATCATCAGGCAGCATCCTGTCAATAGGATTAGCCTGCCTCATTTTCAGAGTAAGAGAAAAACCAAGAATCTGGATTCTCAGAACACTTGGTAAGCATAAACAAAAATACCACATCAGGACAATCACTTTTCATTTGAAAAATAATACTGTTTTTCTGTCCTGAATGCCAGAGGACCTATTGAGGAACACATGACAGAACGCCGGGAAAGAATAAAGTGTTATAAAAGGAAAAGCTAGTGCAGTTACAGTAATGGATGTGCTGCTCTGCTGGGGGTCTTGATCAGAGACCTCAAGTCCTGGAAAACATTTTCAGCTGGTCTTGATTAAGCAAACACTGCCAGCACAAGTACTGAGATGTATTTCCAGTGAGATCTTTGAACCCTTTTTATGGCTAGCTGCCCCCATCAACAACCACCTGACAGTGGATGATGTTCCACCAGCCTCTGCCGAGCAGGCTGGATGCTTCATATCACACAGCCAGGGAAGCGCAGCCTTCAGCCAGGACACCAAATGTTACCACAGGGAACCAAGTTCTGTCTCCTGTGTGAAGCACTCTCATACAGCTCTGTGCCCAACATACATTGCCACCATGTTACTGCCTCACCAGTCATACAACAGCTCTGGTTTAGTACCCTACAGATCATGACAGGAGACAGTAACTCCTCAGAGACACTTTGCACTCACAGAGGGCTGCTGGACTGTTAGACAAATAACTTATTTGCTGCCAACTTTCATATGCAGATGTTTTTCAATGAACCTTACACTTAAACAGGAAAGATGAAGACCACTCAGAGACAGGCTGCAGGACGTCTCTTGTGTGATGGATTGCAATATGCCTGGAATAGAGGTTTTGGTCCTTTTTACCTCCAGTTAATTGATTACCAATTAACTTGAGTTAACCAAATTCAACATTAAGTGCTGGTCTAGACATGCCACAAATGTTTGTTCCAGGACATTCAGAAGAAAACCACAAGTATTTGAATGCTGAAGGAAAAAATGTGTGGAATATCCAGACTAGCATTAGCAATTGTGCTATTAGGTCAAGTGAGCATTGCAATTAATTACTGTGGGGTAAGGGGTACTAAAAATGCTGGCACTGACATTAGCTAATAAATTTGGTGTTCCAGATTGCCACTGACAGAAAATTAATTCTTTCATGTCACTTGGAGCTGGTCAGTAGATATGTGAGAATTCACTGATCTCAGAGTATAAGGTTATAATAAATATGTAAATGCTTTGGGTAAAATAAACTTAGCTACACAAACATTAGCAACTTTCTTGTTTGTAACTTCTATGTGTTACTTAAAGTACTAACAATGTATTTACATTACATCTTTGCTTTGGTATGTTAATTAACTTAAGCTTACACAGTCATAAACCACCAGGAATGTAATGAAGAAAACTAGTATTTGCTTTACTACCTTTTTCCATACTTTAAAATATTGATGTAAGCTCAGTTTTTACATTCTTATGCTTTTCCCGTCTTTTAAGTCTCCCCCCTTTGTCTTCTTAAATCTTTGTTCTTCATGGGTGGGAGCAAGCAGCTCCACATCTCAACCTGTTCCAATTAAAGTAATATAAAAAACAACATTGTAATATTTTCTTTGACTGACATCTTCCAGAAATAAGTGTTATGATCGAATGATAAGACTGTTCCTGCCTCATGCGCAGCACATTTATGTTTTTAGTCACAGCCTCCCACAGCTCTGCTGCCAGCCAAGTGGGATATCTCATGGTATTTGCAGTTTACACCTAACATTTTATCCCCTGCCTTTCCACAGGCAAACCTTTTAGTTTCCTTGTGTTATGTGAAAAAGCAGTGGCAGATGTCTGGCCTTTGGCTCTGCCACAGACATGTAAATCACAGAGTCTCACAGAGGAGAAGGAATTAGCATTATGCTGCTCTCTGGGGAGCGGGCCTTTCAGAAAGTCCCTTTGAGCACAGGGCATGAAGAATGCTGTCAGCAGCCACAGTGAGGGGGCACAGCGTCTCCCCTCTACCAATCAGCCTCATTTCAGACTACATGTCCTCATCAGTCTGGGAGAGGAGGCTATCAGACAAGTTGCCTCAGATCCAGGCTGACCTTACACAAACTAATACATGGAGATCCCACCTGCAATGCCAGCTTCCAAAACTTTATGGCTCTGTCCTGTATATGAGGCAAACTGTCTCAGAAAATCCTTGTATCACAACACCGCATGTAAGTCCAATGTGCAAAGAAAGGAATGACAGCAGCTTTCCATACTTAAAGGAGGCTTATAAAAAGAAGGAAGAAGGACTTTTTACATGAGCAGATAGAGACAGGATAAGGGGGAATGATTTTAACCTGAGAGGGCAGGTTTAAATTAGATGTTAGGAAGAAATTCTTTACTGACAGAATGGTGAGGCACTGGAACAGGTTGCCCAGAGCTGTAGATGCTCCATCCCTGAAAGTGTTTGTGGCCAGTGGGGCTCTGAGCAACCTGGTCTGGTGGAAGGTGTCCCTGCCCGTGGCAGAGGGGCAGGGACTAGATTGATGTTTAGGGTCCATTCCAACTCAAAAATCATGTATATCATGATACCATGATATACAAAGACAATGGGATTTATCAACCAATGGTAAAAGCAAGGCCACTCCATGAGGAAGAGTAAGCTGGGAAATGAAGATGACTATAACACAGACAAAAGTCTCACAAACAAAATACAGCCCTTGATCGGGGGCAGTCAGAGAGTTACAGGCTTCACCAGCACCCCACTGAGCACAAGAAGGTGAAATGAAAAGTCACATCTCAGACCATCTCAAGAAAACCGGTAGCAATTTGGAAAGACCAGAAGTTGAAAGGAGGCTTGCTGTCAGTGAGGAACTGATCAAGTCCAACTCTGCCAGCTGCTGAGTTTCTGGAATAAGTTAAAGTAGAAAAACCAAAAACTGTTGTATTTAAAATCTGGCTATTCATGCCTGAGGTCTTGGGATGTGTGAGATGGGCTAGTGATGGAAAAAGTCTAGGTGACATGGCTTTAGCAGGGAAATATAGAAAAACTAGATGGATTTGCAGGGACTGTGCATGCTCAAGGAAGTGTGTTACTGGGCTGATGTCCACAGTGTGATAAGGCCCCATATAAAAATGGTCTGCTTTGGTAGATGGTTGAATAATCAGGCTGTGTTTTCTGAAAACCTAAACCTGGCTACCGTTGGTGGCAGATGTCTGGGAATGTGTGCCTGCTGGCCTCTCACAAATTCTTCTGGCCTTATTTATGAGGAGAGCATGAATCTGGTGAAACTTGGCAAACAGGCTATAGGAATGTGCGGAGGGGCTGGAATACTTTAGTTGCTGAAGCTGAAATTAGCAAAGGATGGAGCTTGTGCCATGGGTATGTGGATGGTATTGTCAGAGGCAAAACTCTGTTTAGGGGAGGTAACTCAGTCATCTTGGAGAAGGCTGGTGTGATGCTAGAGGTCTTGTTGCAGGATTTCATTCACTCTTCTTGTGAGTGAAGCAGAAATGCGGTAGAAATCAGTCTGCCTGTCTACTTGTTTCACAGACCCAAAGAACACCCGAGATTGAAAGAGGCCTTTGGCAGTCGTCTTGTCAAATGCTCTTGCTCAAGATTATAAATCTGTGTCCAGATATCTTTTGAATATCTCTAAGGAGGAACACAGTTTGGGGTTGGTTCAATGAGGACAAGGGAGTTTACACTTGGAAGAGACACATGAGTTTCTTCCAATATCTGGCTTTTGTTTGGGCCTCGTCAATCCTTAATGATGGCAATTATTGCCTGTTAGGACCTTTGAAGCACTGGCAAGAATCTGGGCTTCCCCAGAGTAAAATGGTTATGAAGGAAAGATAAATTATGCTGATGCCTCTTTTTTTTTTTATGAAAGTCAGCTGAAAAGTGTTACCTCATGGCATTCTTTAAAGCAATCATGCTTAGACTATTTGTGTAATCTGGGAGATTCCTCCCCCACTGCCACCTTTGAGCCCATTGCTGTTTCTGTAAATTCAGGGAGATCAGCTTCCTTGCATTTCTTTAGTACTGTCCAGATCGTGTTACCTGTTTGATAACCTTTTCATCATATCAAATTAGTAGCTGCAAAAGCCTTCATGTCCTTTCCCTAGAACATATTTGCTGTTATGCATAGTTAGTTGTGTAGCTGTTTTTCATTGAAACATGTCTCTTTCAGAAAGTGAAAAGGGACTTTAGACCTTTGCTTGTAGCTTGTAAACTTCTTAATTCCTAACCAGTGTTCTTATTTAGCATCCGAGTTTGTGTCATCAGGTAGCTGTGCTTCCTGCAGGCATTGTACCCGTATATATACACTACTGCATGTTTTCTATGTGACTATTTTAGACTCTGCTCTATTCTGAATAGCAGGTTGTATGAATGCATTGTCTCACTCATTTATCTGGATTTTGATTTTTCTCAGATTTCTTTTTACCTATAGAATGGTAAATTAGAGCAGCAGATGGATTCAACGCATTATGAACCAGCTATTATTTTTGGAGAGTAGCAAAAAAAGCAAAGTTATGGAAACATGTTTCCCAATTGCACTTTTCATGCTTAGTTTCATAATAATGCCTGGAAATCAGTAGGGAATGGGGTCCCACTGACGTAAGGCTTTTTCCATCTATGTATGAAAGTGTCTCCCCTGAAGGGACTAAAATATAACACAAAATGGGGAAAAAAATAAAAAAAGGAAGCAGGAGCTCTTCCTGGAGGTCAGCAAACATGAGAAGGCATGGCAAAGGGGGTAATGGAAAGCTGTCGCATGCTCAGGTAACTGTTGTAGGAAGCAGCTGTCTGGCTACCCATGAGACCTACCAAGTAGCCCCCTTCTTTAAACTGCTAGTGCCTTTGATTTCCAAATATATGGAAAAGTACTTTAAAAATTTGGATACATATGAAGATTTAGATCAAACCTTCAACTAAGAATGGAAGCAACAGCTTTCTTAACCTAGAGAAAACAAGGGCTGATTTTCGTATATGTTACTTCAGATCAGTGAAGTGCACAGAGTAGCACTGAGTGTAAGATGGCTATGATAAGTTCTTTCTTTAGATAAGGACCATTATTTACTATTTAAGGGATCAAATATGGGCTTTGTGCACTTACTATGCTTGGAATAAAGGGAACCAGCGAGGTCTTACTGTGCAAAAGGTGACTGATTTCTTTACTAGGCATAGAGTGCCACCTGCAGCATCAACTTTGAAGATGAAAATGAGATAAATAAAGCCATAGCCATGACTGAAGTGAATGTAATATTATTATTATTTAAATAGTGTAATGGACAAATCCACAGAACTGAAATTGGAGAGCATTTAAACAAAACCCAAACAAAACAAGGTGCCTCTTATTTGTCTTTAAAATGAATTAGAGAAATTAATGAATAATCGAGTAAATGAATTGATACAGCCAGTACATCAATTAGTAAGAAAATATATTGTGAAATTTTAGGTGGGATATATCCAAAAATATATGTGAAAAGACATCATGAATGTCAAATATATATTGCAATTAAATTTATTTTAAGGAGTCCTTAATGATCATTTAAGATTCCTTAAGACTTGGAAACTTACACTTTGATTAATACTAATTTAAAAACCTTATTTGAAAATATATGGTGAGTACTCATCACTGAAATGGATGGAAACTCCTTAATTCCTAAGTAGTTAGATGGGATCTGAGCTTTTAAAGAGATTTCATAGTTGTTTGTCTCTTCGTGTGGGCAAACTACCATACACTTGACAAAATACACGGCAAAATACCGTACACTTGAAATCTGAGGAAATTGTAGCTTATTAAAAAGCTTGCTTTAAAAATATTTACAAAATAATTTGGAAACATCTCAAACATATTTTACACTTCAGCAGAGTAGTGCATGGAATCATTAATCTGCAGATGGAAGGTGATCTTTAAAGAACTCAGAAGTACAAGAAATCTGCAAAGGAAAAGAAAAAGGCAGATGGTGGTGGCAGATCTGGCATCTTTTCACTGGTGCCTTGTAACCATCATATCTCTGATGCTTTGGATGCAAAGCTGGAATGTGCCTTAGAAAAGGAAGAAAAAGCACTAATGTAGTATATGTACCCTGGGCTGCAGCCATGGTTCCCAGATGCTGACAGCATATTACCAAGGAGTCACACAGAGCATTACAGGGAAACTACCATGCTAACCCTGAAAACCCTGGTGGCCTTGGGAATTGCTCTAAGAGTTTTGTTTTAGTTACTACCAACCTTAGTTTGTGGCAACCTTGTTTAAAGGCCAGTGGCAATTTTCCTGTCAAGTACAAGGGCAAAGGAATTGGCCTATATTTTTGGGACTGAATGGAATCAGAATTTTAGTTTTTAAGCAAAACAACTTCTTTGCTGCTGTCCTCAAAGGAAAAAAAAATGTAAACCAGGTTATGATACAAAAGCATTCAGAAGTACTCAATTTCAGAGACAAATAGCAGCTTTGATGTCAAATGATGTTTGTAAGAATATTTGTTGTCATTCACTAGCTGAGTGACACTTTGTACAAGTTTCCATTTTTTTCCTGAAATATCCCTTGCAGGATTTTAAAAGAAAATTAACGCTGACCCCCCGTCCCCATCTCAATATTCCTGTTGGCCTCTGGGCTAAACAAAATATCCCAAAACCGAAGCTGAGAAGAACAGAGTCATTAAGGTCATCTTTGGAGCCGGGTGTTGTGAATAAGTCAAGAGGACACTGGACACATCAGTGTTCTTTTGATTAGGAATTTACTTTTTCAGATTGAGCCAAAGTTGAAAACTTTAAAGGAAAATTAAAAAGGAAGTATAACTAATTTCTGACATATGGATTGTTTCTAAAAATGTCCTCTATTTCTTAACTTTTTCAGGCACAGCCAATTTAATCAAAATAAGCCAGTCATGGCTAACATGGTTATCAAGAGTAGAAACACATTTTACAAGTTCAATTACTTAAAGGACAGAATGAAGGCTCCTAGGTTCTTCATGAAGGATCTAGAGAAGTGATGTTGTAGTTCTCAATGAAAACAGTAGGAAAATAATTTTCTGCCAGTTGTGGAAAAAAGCTTTGAACTCATAGGAGTGGATTTTCAGCAAATACAAAGTATTCAGTGAAGTGTAGCAGTTTACATTTCTGTCCCCTTATTAGTGGTTTTAAAATGTGAAAATTCCCCCATGCAGTAAAGGCATATAAAGTTTTTCCTCTTCCTATAGTTTCTATTTTAGCATAATGCTGATTTTTTTTTTATATGTGCACTCTTGCCTGTTGTTGAGTAATACTCAAGGAACATGAAACTGCAAAGTTCAAAACTCTAAGATAAAATATTCAAATCTAAATAGCTCATATTAGTGTTATAGCTCCATTTCTTATACTACTGGTGGAAAAGCTGGGGAGACCCTTTCACTCTATAAGACCTTGCAGAGGAAAAACCTAAATTTGTGATAAGGACATTTCAGTCGTGTCTGACTGTGGTATTATTTGTACACTTGTCTTGAATTCCAGTTTACTCAGTGGAAAGGCTCTGAGTCTGAGGTAGCCTAGAATCCTAGCAGACCTTTCTGTTTCTTTTTCAGAAGGTGCACAGTTTAAGGACTGGCAAGGCAGGCTTGGGTAGCTTAAGCCACTTAAATCCATGCACCACAGATGGGGAATAATTGGTCTTTATGACACTTGGCCTTCCCAAATCCAAACTCATCAGCAGTGGTGTCCCCATCTCTTCTCTTTTCTATTACCTGAGGTACAAGGTGTTCCCAAGTGTGTGTGAGAAGAAGCCAGGCATTGCTGCTGAAGGGAAGTTTGACTGGGCCTCTAGGGAAAAAAAAACATCCCTCTGAGAACAATTGATTTGGGGCTAAGTCTTAAAATAAGAAAATCTAGTATTAGAATCTCCACAAGAGGGAATTATTAAATATTAAAATGGCATTAGTTTCCAAACCCTGTGTGTGGAAGTGCTGGTGACAATATGATTTGTCAGATGCAATTAATTTTCACTCCGTTTTTCATAGGGCTACTTGAGTTCTGAGATGAAAAACTCCTAGAACTGAGATAAAGACAATGAGAGGCAGCAAATATCAGTCCTCCATGTTATCTGTAGCACAGATTATGCATATGTACTATTGCCAGCTCCCCATCATCATGGTACGATGGAAAGAGATTAGGAAATGAGATCCTGGAGGTCAGTGCTTCACAAAACAATAACCCCTTGCCCAGTATATAAAATGATACTGTCCTTAATACTAGTTAGCTCTTTAGAAGATAATGGATTTAATTAGAGATGTAAGTATATAGTTATGTAGCTTGTTGGACACACACTCAGTAGGAGGGCAGCAGAGGAATTTGATCTCATATGGTAGGAAAAGCTAGCAAAACAAAGGTAAATGGAAGAAATAATTAGGAGAATTAGGTTGTGATGTGTGGGAGGGAATTGCAGCAAATACTTAACAGACAGTATAAAAAGGGACAATTAAACCACTGTAGAGAAGTTAAGAGAAAAATACAATGAAAATAGGTGCCTTTGGTATTTTAGTTATTGCCAGCTAGAGAAATGACCATGTCCTTGACTGTGCTTGCTCCAAATAGTGTTCAGTGATGGGCACAGGCCCTGGCATGGAGGACAAAGCCATCCTAGGTCCACTCAGCTACCTGATGTCATCACAGCCCTGTGTCCTTTCATCCCAGAGGTTCCTGCTTATTTGCCAGGACTGTGTATTTGATTGCTATGCCTGGTAGCTCAGCCATGTCAAAGGGCATGAATTCAGAATTATAGGGAGAAGAAATAAACAGAAGTGATTACAATAAAGAAAAAGGGGCCCAAGGGGCTTGTCTTTGTAGAGACTTTACAATTCAACCATATGGTGCACTCTGCTTGTACCAAGTGCTTTATTCCATGCAGTAAAACTTGCTTGTAACAACCAAGATTCAGCCTGATATCTGCCACCAGAGTTTTCTAAATTGCTATACCTTTTTCTCTTGAAAGAAGTCATCCAGAAAAAGCAAAGACACAAAGCTAGATTATTTTCCCCTGCCAGTGAATATGTGTACACAGAGAAGCACTGTGCTGTATATCTTGCTGATCTGGTGATTTCTTCTTTAGAGGACAGTTAAAGCCACTAACAGGCTCACAAAACCTGAGGAAAATGTTCCCCAGATCCCACATCACAATATCATTACATTCAATCGTGCAGAAACGGCTCCCTACCACACTTTGCTATTGAGTCTTTGTTAAAATAATCCATTTTTATTGCCCCCTCTCCCACCTGATTTATTTGTTTATATATTATTTTGTTAACTTAGAGGATTTAACAGCTTCTGGTGAATATATAGGACTGACTAGATTTGAAGTAATTATTTTTCAAACGAGTTTTCATGCTTGAATGATCCCCTCTTGTCAAGAACTTACTGTGGCTCTGAACTTTTTTTGCTTAAAACACATTAGAAAAACAACTTGCAAGAAATGATCACACCGTTCAAAATTGCTGTTGTAATAATGCTTCTAGCAAATTTGCTGTGGAGGAAAATTGTTAGTATTCTTCTGAAAGAATTGAAGTGTATAAACTAAACAGGGTCTCTTTTAACGGGAGGGGAAAGATAACACTTAAAACACTTGTGTTCTCCTAAGGGACTGAAGAGAGGAGAATGGATACTTTCAGCAGCTTCAAGGAAAAGACGGGGCTGGATCTGGCCAGAGAAGTAACCATCACATTGGCTGTAAGCCACCAAGAATGGGTCAGGCAAAAAAAGAATAAAAAATTAAAATCATTTTAATTCTAGAAAAGTAATAGAAGGCAGAAGGACCTAGGACTTCCCCCTCCAAATAAACCTCAAACACCTGGTGACCTCTGACCACAGCATGTGGCCACCTGAAGAGGGTCACCACGGACCCACCCTGTGGGCTTCCCCAAGGAGTGGATTTCAGCCCTGCTCATCGCTGCTTTTGTCCCCCAGGTGTATTTGGAAGTTGTGATGAACCACTGGAGAACCTTTAAAGACGAATGTGTTCTGCCTGCTTTTGCTGTTGTTGCTTGATTGCTGGTGCTAAACCTAGCACCTCGATTTCCATGAGTCCTGGGATTTGTTACTTGTTGCTTCTGGTTGTGGCAGACAATCGCTCTAAGCACCGTTCTATGTACTGTTATCCAGGCACCAAAAGTAACTAAAGAAAGCAAGAAATGGTTCCAGAAATTATAGTAAGTACCTCATCCTTCACTGGTTTTTGCCTATTTGTTACTTAAACATAGCACTATTAATATTTTCATTTTAACTTGAAATTACTCATGTATAAATTTGTTATCTCACAAATGTTTTCACTTGTGGCCATGCTGATAGACTTTATCTGCTAGGTGACTTTAGGAGTTTCTTACTTTGGGCTTTTTCAGGAAGAGGCTTCAGAAGGACAGACCTAAAGGTGTGTCAGGGTGTTGGGTGTTGGTTGCATGATCCTTCTTGTCACCTTTGCTCATGAGGTCAGTTTATGGGAGTGCAATGATGTACAGTTTTAATGAGAGAGGCTGTAAATGGGGCCATCTGGTGCCCCGGAGTATTTTTTGGCTTATCGTATTCCTCGTGATCTGAACATAAAATGGATGTGAATATGTAAAAGGAAATTAGCAAAAACATTGGACCCAGATCGTAAGAGGAAGCTGTTATTTGCTCACTGTGCAAGCTAAAAGTTGAAAAGGACAAGAATAGTCTAAGTTGCAGAACATGGACTGGGAAATGAGCTTACACTTGGCTAAATCTGTTTTGTTTGTTGTAGCCATGAAGGCCAGTAACAAAATTCTGGATTGTTTCTGAGGATGTGTCTACAGCAGAAGATGAGAGCTGGGGTTAATTCAAACAGTTTTTGATTGAGAGAGAAGTGGAAAAGTTCTGGTTTTGACCAGACATTTGATGAACTGCAAAACAAGGCTTAATTAAAAAGTGAGAAACCATAGCAGTGACAATAGGTGGCAGTGTCGTCTCAGAAAAATCCATTTCTTATTTTTTTGCTTTTGCCTGGATTTCCTCTTTTAAGGTGTTGTGAGGGAATAATAACTGTGGAGATCATCAGGAGTCAGGAGTCAAGATTATTACTAGCTTTCATCTGAGGTTAATTTTCTTCCCAGCTTTTTTTTTTGTCATCATCTTAAAGATTTGTGTGAAGATTTCCCATTTGGAATTGACCTTGAATCCTACAGTTACAAATGCAGACAAAAAAGTAGTTTTTAATACTTGGTCTGTATGCTAGGATTTGAAAGCCTAAGGGGCTCAATCAGCTGGAAAGCAATTCAATTGATTAAGGCATGAGTTGAAGTTGTTTAGGATGCTCTGCCTGCCTGTCGGCTCTTGTAGTGATTCCTTCAGGTTTCATATTTCCTGGATTTGCAAGCAGCAATCTCCTCTCCCCTGCTGCAGTGTGAGACCTTGGAAGCAGCAGCAGTGAGAAATGTCACCAGGCAGATGAACAAAACTATTCAAAAAGTTGTTAACACCAGAGAAACAACCTGCCTTCCAGACTCACAGAGGTAAAGCTTTCCCTGTCCTTTTAGTTATAGGCTAAAGAAAAGCAATGGTTGCAGGTTTGAACATGGTTCAAAGCATCTCTGGTCCTTACACTATCAAAGTTGTTTTCCCATGTGACCTCTGGCAACTTGCCTAATCTCCCCCTCTGCTGCTTAGTCTGTACAATGGAGATAGCAGTTCAATTTGCCTATCTTCAGGGTAAAGCTTGTCTCTCATTCTTCTGTCCTCTGCTAGAGGAGTTAGAATATTGTCAGTTGTGTAATACAAATAAAATTACTTAATTGCTTAAGAGTTTCCAGGTTTGAGGAGAGCAACAGATGGAGAGTAAAGGTAGCACATGGGTAAAATCACTTAATACGAAGTGGTTCAGTGGTTCAGGACCAGAGATGGTCTGATCCTAAACTGGAAACCAGCAGTTAGGTCACTGACCTATAATATGGAAAGATCTAGATTAAATTTTCTCCTCTGCCAGAAAGCATTTAAAGTTTCTAAATAGCATGAAAGGGAATTGATTTGTAGGAAATAGGATATTTATGGGTAAAAAAAGGGCTTGGAATCTACTAATATTAATTTTGTGCACAAAAGAGGGAAAACCATCTTTTACTTACATACTTAGAGAACTCAGATGAGTAATAAGAATTACAGCACAGATCTTACCCCTCAGGCAGATAGATGTAAGGGGTGTTGCTTGTGGCTCGGTAGCAAAAGCACTAGACAGGATTGAAAATCCCCTCTGTTATTTCTTCTGAGGCAAAGAACTTGGCCTTGGTTGCCTTCTCCTGCTAGTTCAGTGCACAAGGCTATACTGGGTAAAACAGTCTTTTTTCCTCCCCAAAGAATTGGGGCATTCAAATTCTGCTTAGTTTTTTTCCCCTCTATATTACCACTGTAACCTTTTTTCTAAGTGCCTCCTGTCTTGGGATTAGAGTCAAGGCACAGTCTCCAACATTGCCTCTCAGGTATAGGAGAACCTCCACTTTCAGTGTGCTGTGCCTGTTCGGTATTGCATTCTTGGTACTGGATCCACAGAGGGTATAGAAAGCCCATGTATTGGTACTGCTTTGATAACTGATGCTCAGCTGCCAGCAAACACTGAAAGTCTGTGAATCCTGAATCCTATGGTGAATTTAGGTGAAAGAGGTCTTGCTTCACTGACTGCCCTGAATGCTGTAAAATGCCACTCCACTCCTGTTGTGAAGAACTGCTGATGTGCACAATTCAAAAATTAGGCTTCTCACATGTTTCTCTCTCTGGGTCTTGATGTTGCTTGGTGTGAAATGGGCATTAAGTCTCACTATTGACATGATTGTTTTGAAATATCAACCTGTGAATTTTATTTACTATACAGTTAGCTGAAGTCTGGAAAATAAATGAGCTTTTTTTCTGGCTATAGGTGTGCGCATTTATTACTTTTCTGGTTGCAACTGATCTTGGAAATGCTTAGCTTGGGGAATTGGCACACCTTGGTGGAGTGAGCCAAAATTTGTATGACCCACAGGTTCCATCCTCTGCATCCTTCATCAACAGTTGTGCTTTGCACTGTAGGAAATAAGTGTGTATGGATGTAAATGCCCTTATGATTCTATGAAAAGTAGCTCATCAGTAGGTCACTGAGGCAAGCAAAGGAGGGAATTCATGTGTGCCAGGTCCCTGGCAGATAATCTAGGACAATGAACCCATAATAAATTTGGAGTTCAGGAGGGAAATATGGAATGCTGTTAGAAGGAAAGAATCACTTCTTGGCTTATAAATTTTGGCAGCTAATTGTTTGGTATTTTAGATATAGTATGATTATTATCCAGACTAACATTCTTTCTCCATGCCTAATGGTTATGGAAACCATATCTCCTACTGACGGGTCTCCTGAATATTTGCTTCCTTTATATCTGCCCTCCCTGAAGTCTGTAGGGATTCATAGGATAATAACTATTTTCAAGAGCCCTGAAATATGAAAATGCTTAAATCCCACACCATTGAATTCAAGAGGAATTAAGCACCTAAGCATATGCTGGGTATCTGGGTTCTCATGATAGTATTTTTAATTAAAAATCTTAGATATAAATATTCAGTTTTTAATTAATACAAAGTTAATAGAAAATATATGGTATTGTATGAATTATAATAATACATAGCACATATTAATCTGTATGCTATAATGAATATCTTTCTTATAATTACATATTAATTATGAATATAGTGTGGTATGAATTAATATGAAATCTATGGTTAAATTTGCACCAAGCTCCACTAAGTTAGATAGCAGTAAAAGTAAGAGATGTCTTTACCCTATTGCAAGCAGGAATGAGGTAGCAGAAGATAAACCATGAAAACATGTATTCTCTGGTTCTTATTTCCTCATCTGCTGCTGTTCAGTTTGTGCTGCTGCATTTTTCACTCTGGAGTGCCTATTTGAAGAGGATGAGCTATTTTCCTGAACTGTGTTCCTGTAAAGCACTGCCCAAAGTAAATGGAGACAGGGAAGGCTCTCCCACATGGCTCCTTTTACATAAATGCTGTCAGCTATTGAGATGAGTTAGATACTTGAGCCAGCTGTGGGAACTTGGATGTCTACTACATATTCCTGCTGCGTAGCACTTATGAACAATTTTGCAGTTTTTTATTGCACTAGAAAAAGAGGAGCAAGCAACAAAAAGGTGAAATTGCTAAAAACTCACACCTCACAACCTTTAAAAATATAACTCCAAATAATCAAAATTATTTGATGATCTGGCACTAAACAAATGAATTATTCCTTCAGTGTTCATGTCAGTCAGTCCTTTATGACTCCTTGCTTTTGCATTATTTCTTTCAGAACATATTATTCTGCTTTTTGCCTTCATAAAAAGTCTGAAATTGTGTTTACCATATCAGTCAAGAGCTGCCCTGGAGCACTTACAACCTTATCTAAAATCTTGATATATAAAGGAGAATGTAACTTTATTATACTTTCCTCAGTAGTAACTAATGCCATTATTGGTTTAGGTTTTTTTATGTTCCTTTTGGCTTTTTTAGGCTGGAGAGGGAGGAAAAAGGAGAACTAAATTTTTAATAGCAGGTTACATTATGATGTATATTAAAGTCATATCATTCATGTGTTAATATCTGTCCTATTACTAAAATCATGCCTTTCAATAGCTAAATAAAAGTATTCATAGTATCTTCTTGACCTAATACTTCGAAGGGTTGCTAAATGATAGAAATATTTCCTTATGTAGATCACACTGCTTGCTGACAAAGCTTGGAAATCTAAATCTTTACTCTTAAGAGAACTAGTATTGCACTTAAAGCAGTGAGTCTTTAATCTTCCTTCACTTATCCCTCACATGACCTCCCATTGCTGTGGCCCCAAGTTATACCATGATAACTTATTATATTTGGAAAAGTGAAATAAATAAGGTCAGCATACTCCTGCCTATGTGCAATTACTCTATAGAAGCAATTGTCAGCAAAAAATACCAACAGATGGTGAACCTTTAGCTGATCTGTCTGTGAGTAAAATTTGTGGCAGATTTGGTAAAATACTTTTATAGGTGCCTGTATTTCAAGAAGATAATGAGGGAAAAGAGAGATATTATTAAAAGCTAAGTGATTTTTCCAAACTTGACATTTAATGTTTTATCTTAGGTCCAAGCAAAAGCACAAGTAAATAGTTGGTCTGAATTAGCCTGTCTCAAGCACAGATACTTTCAGATCTCTACCTGCCCCCTTGCTCCTGATATAATGTACAAACACATTTTCTGTCAAACTGCTTTCTGCCTAGCTTTTGATTACCAGTGATTCTTTCTGTGTCAACTTGATTTGCTGATCAGAGGCAGAGGTTGGCTAAATTCTATCGAAATCTGCGTAAGAGACCTTGCTGTGAGAATTAAGAGGGGGAGCCTGAATGCTGGAATAGCTATTTCAATTCACTGATATTTGAGTATTGTCTTAGAGGTTGTTGTAGCTATACAAAGTATATAGCTAAAGCTGTTATTTCAAGCCTAAAATACATCCAAATATAGTTCTAGGAGAAATTGGTAACAAACCTGAAGCACGTGTACAAGGCAGGTTATGTTGCCTGTCTTCTGCAAATACAACCTTTTCCCTTTCCATGCTGTTTCCAGTCCCTGTTTCTCTTGTTTGCTTATGAAATGACTTCGGGGTGTAATTTCAACCCAGTAAACATTTCATATAAAATAATCTTCAGCATTTTGTAGAAGTAGAGTTGGTGACACTGGAAGTGAACTAGAATCCCTCTAAAAGGTAAAGTTTAAATAAAATAAATACTCGCTTCTAGTAATTGCCATGTCAGGGCAAAACTACCAGGAATTTGTTTAAAATGTTAAATGCATTATTTACATGTACAAATCGGGAAGATTGGGTTTTTGTTGCTTTGGACAGCCTAAACAAGCTAACTGTTTTCCTGCATCCCAGCCCCCATTCTTCCAAGTGCTTTTGAAGAAGTATGAGAGTGTTGCTTTTATGTTTCTTTTCCCCCTCCTGCTATGCATTGGCTGAGAAGTAAAATGGATTTCCTAATGGACTGAAGTGAGAAGAAAAGGGGAAAATATGATTCAGCTGTCTGTCAAACTTAGTAAAATCATTTAAAGTGGCCTCATGTATGGATGCATGCAGATACCAAATTACTGTTTTGCTCAAAGCTTGCTTTTTGGGTCACCAGGTTTTGAGCTCTGTAGACTTTATCCTTGAAATGAGTCTCTAAGCTACATGCAGAAGTTGTGTAATAAGTGCAATTGAGTTGTTAATTATACTGCAGTACACATACAGTTATTGAAGTTCCACATGTGACCTAGAGGTGAGGTACTGAAAATGAGCATTTTCTTTTGCAAGATTATATTAATTTATGTGTTGTAAATACAGCCCTGGATCCATCAAGAAAGAAGCTCACAGTAGGGTTCTTCCATGCTTTCAAAGTCTGCTCTCTCCCGCTGTTTCCTAAACAGCTATTCTTTGAGGCCTTTCTTGAGCACCTGTGCAAGGAAAAGGAAAAGCTGATTTGAGATTTACTTTCCTGTTCAGTGGGGAATGGGAATGGCAGGATGGGAGGGGAAAGGAGGGATTAGTCCTTCTCACTATGGCACTAATGAAAGTATGTTTCTTCATGAAAGAAATTTGTTCTGCTTTGAAGTCAGTAGAAGGACTAATGACATGGAGAAGTTGACTAGTGATGTGTAACATCATGCAAATGTCTGCATTTTAATCTTTAAACTGAAAGTAATTAGTGTCTTCTGTCATTTCCAAGGAGGTTTTTTTTTGTCACCTGCTGTGGATATTGTTCCCAGGTGCACATACCACTTCATGCTAACATAAAGCCCTTTGGTCTGACCATGGTCCTGCAGGCCTGAATTCCAGTATGTGCAACTTTTCCTTACAGAAGAGGGTATGGATGAGCCTAACAGTCTACTGAAGGAGGCATATTTCCAAAGGAGTGCATTTTTGGAGTCTTTGGTGTTTATCTTCTCTTTTGTGGAGATGGCTTATGCCAGTCAAATGGTTTAAAGTATGCTGGGAACACTAGAGAAGGAAAGAAACTCTTTTGTACCAGCTTATTTTTGAGGAAAATATTCTCAAATAAAAGACAGAAAGAGACACTACGATGCAAAGGGTACTAGCGGTGCTTCTGGCACACTGTGCTGCTTTAGCCAATAGATGGGTGCCTGCTGACTGTCAATTGTTTAGTAAGGATTCCCTATGTTCCCTCCATCTCTTCCCTCCCCATTAGACTGTAGATTTACTTCTTCATTTTTATTTTATTTTTTGGTAGATGTATCAGGAACACTTCACTCTGAACCTTTTTTTTAAAAAAAACTATGCTACATACCTGTGTCTCCCCTTTTTTGGAGAGGATGACTTTTTTTTTAGGATTGGTCTGCTAGAGAATGATTTTACCCATGTATAGGTATGTATGGTTTTCTAAAAATGTGAACTTCTGAACTAACTTTCTCTGAAAGCCTTGCTTCCTTTTTTCTTTAGTACAAATTCCAAATAATTCTATATTGGATTTAAACCCTCAGCTGGGCCTTAATTCAAGCAGGCTTATGAGACTGTCTTTGTCATATAAAAGGCTTTAGGCAAGATGGGCAAGGGGGAAAGAAAAATGAATTCAGAGAGTCTGACTGCCTTAGGAAAAACTGAGGAGCCAAGAAGTATTTTGAGGGTAAGGCAATCAAAGAAAGATGATTTTTTTTATTTTTTTTTTTTTTTTAAAGAACCATACACCCTATGCTGTTGGGAACTACTGAAATGTTTCATATAGGTTTTGCTGCGTTTTTTTGTACAATTTATTTCAGCCTTATTTTTCCTTTTCCTGCTTTTTCTGTAGTGAGCAAATACTTCAACTGTTCTTGATGTCTATTTTTTTAAATGCTACTTTCTCATGCATTTTAATAGATGTTTTAAATAAGCATATTTGTAGTATTTCAACTAAGAGTTGTTGAATGCCAATTTGTGCATGGAAAAAGGGCTCATCCCAGCCTCTGAAACATTCCTTCTTCTTATAACATACAAATGTTTCCACTTGGTATTTTACTGGGAGTAGTTTGCCACTCTTCAGATACTGTCTTTTGCTTGTTTGTGTAGGATTCCTAGCAAGATCTGTGTCAAAGAAATCACTGATTCCTGGAAGCTTCCAGCAGCCTCAAAGGAAAAAGGAGCAGACTTTGTGTGTTTAAGGTCAGGAAAACAAGGTCAGGAAAGAAAGAAACCCGACTTTAGTTTAATCTCCAGTTGCTACTGATTTGAACATGGTGTGGTGCTGGAGAAAAGCAGTATACTTACAGAAGAGGCATGCTTGCATGCACTTGTCAGCTCTTTGTTCCTGCCTGCAGTGCCCAGCCCAGCAGAGTACAGAAACTGGGCTATGCTTCCCAGCACATGAGTTGCTCTTGCAAATGGCAAATGAGGTATTGCACTTGAGGGTGATGGTCACGTTTGAGCCCAGCAGTATCCATGTTTGGATGGTGGCATTTAGTCTCCATCTGGCAAGGAAAACAAGCAGCTGACTAAAGCCCTTCTTACAACCCAGGCACTGTGTGGGCTGGCTGGAGAGCAGGTGGGAGTCAGATGTCTGCAGCCATGACGCACCATACGCTGTTGTTGGGGTCTTGATGACTTCAGCCTCTAGGTGCCACCTGTCAGATCAGTGCTGTGGGTTCTTCTCATTGATTTGGCTTGCTGACCACTATGGAAGCTACTTTCCTCCTGCAGAGAGCGCAGGGGGCACTGTCAGAGCATGCATTCTTTATTGTGCCATGTTTCTTTTAAAGTTCTATACCACTTTGCCACTAAAATTTTACTGCAGGCTCTTGATCACACCTGAGAGAGTTACCAGCCATACCAGAACTCCTGTGTTACATGCTCTTAGGTCTCTCTCTGGGCGTCTTGGAGGAGCTCCTCCAGGCCTGGAGCAAAGCATGTGTGCTCAGCAGTGAGAGAATACTCATCCCACTGTGCTCCAGGAGCCTGCACTAGGCAGGAGCAGCACTGTGCTGTGGCTGGCAATCCAGAGAGGGAGAGTATAGTTTTCTGCCTCTGGGGCTCTTTGATTAGTGGAAGTGATGCAAAGATGATGCTATCAGTTCTTGCAATTAAAACTATTTTGAAGCTATTATAAGAACTTCTGCAGAAAACTTGTAATTGCTCTTTAGGTTGTAAATGAGTGTGTCCAAAAAAGGTCACTAAACTGAGACTATTAATCTAAGTTCTCCTTGTCTTTCTGACCATTGATTTAATAACTCCTTTCCCCTAGAGCAGCATGTATGGATACAAGTTTCATACTGCTTCCTTGGAGATGACTGTTTGACACCTTCAAATAAGACAGCAGAGAGATTGTTTTTTGCCTTACATAACTAGAGATAGAAATTCAAGCTGCTGCCAGAGGTGTAGCAAAACATCTTGCCTCGTGTGGAAATTCCCCTTTTATCACACCACCTCTTTTCCCATAATTCTACTGCTGGTTGAACTGCCAAGACTTAAGTATATTTCCTACTGTCGGTACCCCTGCACTAACAAGGGATTTCAAGGAGAGGTGTCATGTCTGTGTCCCCTCCGGGTCCTATCTGCCCCCCCCCCCCCCCCATCACCCCAGTGCTCTGCCTGTTTTCAAATATATCAGACTGAACTCATTTGCTTTACCATGAAATCTTAGCACTGGGACAGATGCATGTGATGATGCATGGAGCGTATGCAGAAATGTAAACTCCTGCTGCTCTCATGATTCCTTAGATTTAATGTTCATCAATCCAATTAAAGCATATATCTCTGCAGCTTGCAATTTCAAGATTACAAACCATGTTCACATGTAGAGGGAGAAACTTAATGCACTACCCCATCCACTCCTGTACATGTTAAACATCTGAAGATTGTGTAGCTGTCTAACAACATTGTAACGCTGCAGAAATTTCCATTTTTCTCTCTAGCTGCCAGTAAGTAATTCGTTGCAAATGTGAAATTGATTCAGATCCTGCTTATGACTGGCATGAAGACAGGGATCACAAAAGAATAGATTCCACAGTTGTCTTGAGAATAGTGGAGGCTGCTAGGAGCAGTGACAAATGGGAACATTTCAAAAAGCAAACCTCATTATAGAGTGTATACCTGCCCAGCGTCACTAAAATAACAGAGCTGTCCATCCATAGGGTGATTCTTTTGCAACCTCCTGGTTGCTGGTGATGACAGTCTTGTCTCTCTTCCAGGCCTGAAGTTTGTGATAAAGGCTCTGCTGTAGCTTGCATGTCCTGTAAGGTGCCAAATGGGAGCTAGAATGCAAACTTTATCTAGTCTACTCTCTAAGTCATCACTATCAGATGCTGAAAAGTTTGAATATGTTATTTTCTGCTCTTATTAGAAACAATATTGCTAACCCTATGTAAATAAAGCTTTTTATTTGAGCATGATGAGAGCCCCAATTTAGCAAATCCATGACATATTTTTTTGCCTCAAAAGCATTTTAGGCATGAAATTTATATTATTTGCTCAATATATTTAAATTGTTCCCTCAACTAGTTCTAGTACATAAAAACCAGTGAAGCTAAGACTATGCAAACAAAGCAAGCTATATATCTGAGTTGAAAATTGTAGAAAAACCTATAAACAAACAGAAGGAGCTGTAGACCACCTGTATGAAATAGGAGGTCTTTGTTTTGTAATGTTGTTCAACCTTGTCCTTTCCTTTTTAACCTTTTGTGTTGTAACACCAGTTGACAGTCTCATGGTTTTAGGAGAAGATATGAGGGCCCAGACTGAGTTTCTCCTCCTTCCACACTGCAACACCAATGTCTTTACTTTGTGTGAACCCATTTGTTGTTCAATTTTCAGTACTTCTTGGATCACAGAGAAGCTATGGGTGGAACAGGAGTAATCTTAAATCTGTGCCAAACCATCAAATCTGATTCCTGAACAGTAGCTAACAAATCCTCCACTTGAGATAGTTATTTGCATTGTAAATTTACTGGCTGTCACTAATGACTACTCTTTACATTCAGCATATGAACAATAACATCTAGTGATGCTGGCAAAAGGTAAGACTTGCAGAGGAACAAACTTTCTGACTTTCAGTCAAAGCCTCTATTTTCTTTTCATTGATTCTTTCCTTTTTTTCCCCCCCTTCTTTTTTTCTTTTACCAGACCTTTTTATTACATTTGAGAATGATATGAAGAAGTACTAGCCTTGGAACCACCTTCTCTAGTGCCTGTGTGAATTAAGAGCAATGTATAGTCAGTAAAATGAACTGAGTCCCAGTTCTCCATCACCTTTATGCCTTCTCTAGAATGACTTTGCAGAGGTACCATCAGTCTAGACACATCACTAGTTCCCTGTTGCTGTATTTAAAGTGCTGCCAATGGCCATGTGCTGTAACCCCATGGAACTGGCACCACACCATCTGTAGGTGCTGGATTTCTGACACAGCAGCATCACAGACTTGCTGGCTGAAGCACTGACTTGATTGCCTTCCTTCTCTCTAGGGAGAAAGTTTATAGTCTGCTATCTGTTTGTAACATGGCAGTTTAGAAATGCCAGAGACTGGAAATTGGACCAAATGTGCCATTCATAGAGTTACAAATGGGAATCATTTAACACTACAACCGTCTCCCCCTTTTCCTCTGCTCTCTCTTTTCTAAAGGTCAAGCTATTTGTATAGAAACATTAAGCCAGCTGTAGAGAGGTTGCAAGACCGTTTCAGCTACACTGTGATGTGATTTTTATCTCCCATCCTAACAGGCAATGTCAGTCATAATTAGTGTTATACGTAAATTCCTCACTGGGATTCAGGTTTCACATGATTAGGAACTAAACTATGTAGAGTGCTGCTCTTCTGAATCTGTAGTTTCAATTAACAGATTCAGTGATGAAAAACCACAGTGAGAGATGATGGCTGAGGTCAGAGAGGTTATCTTTTTTTATAGTAGTTGTCATCTTAAATGAGAAAACACAAATGAAAGAGGGTTTCATTAACCTGACTAAGGAAATGGCTGCCACAGATAGTGTGTCAGCAGGAAAAGCATGATCAGGACAAAATCCTTTCCATGGCCTCGATCACTGCTATAATCACCCTAATCCCCAATGGGTATGGTGACGAAGCACAGTACAAGCCTGCTGTAGCCTAGCTCTGTTTCATCAGTGAAGCGTGTAAGCAGATTATTACTGGTCTGATCAGTGCTCTTGTCAATCAAGAAACTTTCATTACTTTAGAGCAAAGCATAAGAAAGCCAGAAGATGAAATAAATACTGCACAGTGCTGGGAAGAGACAGAAATTCAGCACTGTAGTCCAGGAAAGTGACCCTGGATTTCTTTTCTTTTGAGGAGCCTTTGAGCTCTGGAATCCCATTCTAAGTAAGCATTCAAGGGATATGATGCTCAAAGGAGTAAAAGAAAAAAAAGCAAAATACAATTACAGGGATGGCATTTGCATTGGAACAGTAGGCCTGCCAGGAGCAGAAGACTATCAGTGACAGGGCACATGGACATGCTCCCTACTTGGTCTGTGTCTGAGTTCTTGGGAGCTGTGTGAGGGGATTGCCACAAAGAGACACTGTTATGCAAGTGACTCAGTTTTGGAAACAGTGGTGCCGTCTGGGTCCTCAAGCCCTCAGCAGTGTTGACATGCTTCTGTGTTCCTCTGGCCTGTTGTGCCCATTTAGTGCCTGCTCCTGGCTGCTTGCCACACTCCAGCCCCTCATTGTGAGAGCAAGATGTGGAGCAGTAACTAACTTACCTCAATTTTTGAGCAGAGTTGAGCCAGCCCTGGCCTCATATGGACTTTTTCCCACAAGCCTTTATCCTGCAAAACATTATCCTTATTTCAATTTTTATCAAAAGGAAAATGGAGGACTGACTGGAATTGCCTTATCTGAAAATGCACAGGATGTTATCCCTTATTGCAAACATAACCTGATGGCCTGGTCCTTGTTGCTACCCAGACTCCACTGAGAACACCAGGGTTTGTGCAGAGAGTGGACCCTGTTTCAAGAGAGCAAACAGCTTGAAAAATTAAGTTTAAATCCTCTTCTTGCATTGAAGGGAAAAAAACCCCCACAACCCAAATTGTATATGGTAATTTTACTATCTTGGTATGCTTATGTGCCCCACAGTAATATGAATTGTTGCATCAAGTGAAAAGTCCAAGACTTAAAGCATAATTTCAAGCTGAAGCCCAGAACATGTTATGGGAAATGAGACTCTGTTGCCCCTGGGTATCATGTTAAAAGGTAAGGAAGTTCCCTACATGCAGAGAGAATGCTCTTCAGAAACTGATATTAGCTCTTCTGCCCTATATTCTTCTTGTTTCTTTGCTGCTTGTGAGCAGCATGGGCTAAAATGCAAGGAAGAAAATACAGTTAAGGATTTGAAAATACCTTCCTATGTTAAAAACTCTCATTTTCCCTTCTGACTTGGAGATAAAATCAGAGAGATGGCATTCATTACCTACTCTTGCAAACATGAGCATAAGTGTAACTTCACTCAGATAAGAAAGCCTAGTAAAAGTGAAAAGTGGATGGACTGCTTAGTCAGTAAAATTGCTTTTATAAATATTTGCAGAATTGGAGATTAAAAGTGCAGCTGCTACTGTGACCAAAAAGGCAGGAAGATAACTCCCCAAATAATTTTAATTTAGTTACTTTGCAATTTGGGAATACTTGTAAACTGTTCTAAATTTAATATTTATAAAATCATATACACAGTATCGGCAGAAAAAGCAGGGGGGAAGAGTTTTAGCCAGTTTTGTGAATAAGAAGTCCACAGAAAAAAGAGAATGGGTATACATGACCTTTTATGTTCAATATGGAAATTCTCTAGGTTGGGGACATAGGCAGTGGCCATGTCTGTATGTCTCCTTTCACAGGTTTTCAGGACCTTTTGTGTTGGAAGGCACCTCTGGAGGTTTCTAATTCAACCTCTTGCTCCCCAGCAGCACCAGCTCTGAGGTCAGAATAGGTTGATCAGGGCTTTATCAAGCTGGGTCTTGAAAACCTTCAAAGGCAGAGTCTACAAAACCTCAGTGAGCCCCTGGCTCTTGTCTGTCCTTATGGTGAGAAACTCCTGCCCTCTCCTGGTACAACTGATGTCCTTTGCCTCTCATCCTCCTGCCATACGCCACTGACTCCATCTTCAGGATGCCTTCCTTGCAGGTGCTTAGGAAAGCTGTGAGGGTCCCCTAAAACAGTCTCTTCTCCCAGATGAACAAGCCTTTCCTGACTGGACAAGTCCTCACCCTCCAGTCCCCACCAACCTGGTGGCCTCTGCTAAAGTTCCTACAGCTTGCCTATACCATTCTGAGGTCTGGATGCAGTCTGACGAGTTCTGAGTAGGCAGAGATAGCCTTTCCCAGTCTAGGGCCTGGGCTTCTATTAAAACAGTGCTGGATACCTTGTTAGCTGTCTTTGCTGCCAGGACACATCACTGCTTCCTGTTCAGCTTGGCACCTACCTACACGTCCAAGGTTCTCCCAAAAGAGCTGCTCCCCAGACAGTCTGTCCGCAGCCCACAGGGTTAAAAGGGCGGAGTTCCCATGTTCCCATGGGCAGGAGTCTGTGCTTGTTGGGTTTCATCATGTTGGCTCATTCCTCCAGCTGTCCTGGTCTCTTTTAATGGCAGCCTTGCCCTTGGGAATATCAGCAGTTTGATGGCAGACAGAATTTAGTGGTGCATAGGACATTATTTATGGTTTTTTTAAAAAGTTATTTATTTGGATTTATTAAATTTTTGTGCTGCTGGATTTATCAAAATTTCAATGGAATAAATACCATCAAGTTTCCTTAGCATTATTCATATTTTGAGCATGCCCCTCTGTTATGGAGAAGAAACATAAAGATGCAATAAGTATTCCTACTTAGGCCCACTGTTGAACTCCTCAAGCCTGCTACCTGGAATGATTTTTCTTTCTTCTCTCTGCTAGAGAGAAATCTTCCAGGGAATAGAAAAGTTCCATGGAAAGATCACTTAACACACAACTGGGGTATAAAGATGCTTGGATATAAAGAGATTTGACCCTAGCATGAAAATCTGTTGAGAACAGCCTGATCTTATGGAAGGACATTCTACTTCTCGTGGCTTCTTTCACAGCATGTAGCTCCTCCATAAGTCAGAACCTTCTGCCTGCCACATGTCTGCTTCCCTCTTTTTCTTCAGGAGACCTGGAGTGTGCTGGCTAGAGGAGTTGCTTGATCCAGGTACATGAGTTAAAAGGTTATTCAAATATATCATGCAAACGTCTGCATGCTATTTGGGAGTTCTTAGATCAGCAGGGAAGAGTAGAGAATATTTTCTTGTTCAATAGACTGATGCCGAAAAACCTCGGTATGAAAGGAACTGCTAAGAGAGTTTGTTCTCTTAGCAGCAAAGGTATTTATTCAAGCAGCACTGGAAAGCTAGCCAGCTCATGCTGGACAAACTAGCTTTGAATCAACAATGCAAAATGAGCCATTTTATACATTTCACTACATGATTACATCATACAGTTTTGCACAGTAATAAGATTACAACATC
>JAWWMO010000083.1:83411646-83432898 GCA_035047845.1 Dendrocincla fuliginosa | reverse complement strand
TGGCATCAGGATTAGGTGGTAGTTTCTGGTCTTTGTCCTCACTCTAGGGGTCTTTAGCTCCTCTTCTTCACCTTGAACTCTCTGGCTTTCATTGTTCATGACCTAGTCACTGAAGCTTACAAAAACTAATGGCTTAAGGCCATTTTGCTCTATTCAAATGTCTACATTGTCATGATTAACAGCACTAAGCTATTTGTATATAGTCTCTAAGATCAGGTCCAGTGATTTGAACAGAACACAACTCTATGTTCTCTGATAAAACTCAAGCAAGGCAGGTGCTGAACAGTTTCTAGTGACCCGATTAACTATTTCTGGGGTCTATCCTGGTTTCAAGACTCCTCACTATACACACAGTAAGGCTTCGGATATCTGTCCCTTCCGAAATCACTGATAGGTTGAATATTAAAATGGAAAGGGAGAAGAGTAAACAATCCCATCTTCCCCTCAACCTTTTATTCACTGATACACAGTGATCTACATCAATGTCACCTAGTGCTGGCACAGAGTGACTTTCTTGTATGCAGATAGCTCAGAACTTTGGCTGCTCACATCTTTCAGTATTAGAGCTCATTTGCATCTATAACTGTTCGCCTTGATGATTGCTCTCCGTCACATGTCTGGAGTGGTCTGCAGTTCCCACTCTGCATCACCTGCCTCCTCTGGTTGATCTTCAGGGCTATCTCCAAGCAGAACGCCTACGAAATAAGTCATAAAAGGAAAGGTCCCTCTGCTTTCAACATGAATCTGCAACTGTTATGCCCAGAAGACTGATGAGTTTTGATTTCACTTTTGATTTTTAATGACATCTAATACTTGAAAAGGAAAAATTATTTTAAAATTTTATAATTTCTTGCAATTTAAGGAAAGAACTGAGCTGTTTTCTTCCAGCTTGTCTCTGAACATCCTTACTTCTCATTTGAATCTGATTAACAGCTGTTCTTGAAAGTCTGTCAGTTCTCAAAGCAGACCCCTAGCACTTCTTCCCTTTCAGTGGGAATTAATTAGATATCTCTGGGGATAGTGAGAGCTAGGTAGATAATTTTTTCTTAAATCTGGGCTTTTTGTGTGGTAATGCAGGGAGAGTGGAGATTTTTAAAATCAAATTACTTAACCACAGCCTTCCTGAGTATTATGAGGGATCAACCATAATGTGGGAGAACAGATCTGAAGTTACAGGTAGAGAGATACTTTCATTTGAAAATAGCATCATTAAAAGAGAAAAAAGAAAAAAAGCACTAAACATCTGAAACACATTTTAGAAAGATAGAAACAAATGTAAGTTCTAGTACTTTTGCAAGGAATTGTATCAAACAAACGCTTTCGAGCAGACAACATAATGGCCTATTAGAGAAACACAATGTCACTTGTAGGTGGCTAGAAGTACAAAGTAGGAAGATGATAGCATCACTAAATGCTTGTTCTAAATTGCAAGGATGGGTGTTCACTGAAATGTTTTCTGGCTGAGTAGAGATACAAGTGCAGATAGATGGGGGCAGGAGGAGGCAAATAGGCTGTTTTCCCAAAAAGGCTGTTTCCTTTGAATTAATCTTTGTTCTTACTCAAACATCCAAAATTTGTTGATTCCTTACTGAGGCTTTAACATCATTGAGCTATGAATAGATACCTAGTGAACACAGAAAGTGTCCATGTTTGTTTCTCTCTCCCTTTGAAGTGGTGTCCAGAATGCTATAATATTGCTGTTATGATAAGGGAGAAAACAAAAAGAGAGAGAGCAACAAATTCTGTTTTCTGGTATATGGAGAAATTTTTTAGTTGTTTTATTCTGATGGTATGATAGAAAATTAAGCATAAGCTGTGCTGCAAAATGCAGTGTAGCTTGGGGATGTCTATACTAATTTTAAAGGACTCAGCTTGAAAAATCAGGACTTATCTAGCATGTATAGTACCCTGCACTGACTCGTATTGTCATGTTATTCAGACAAACTACTCATCAAGAGTTAACTCGATAAATGCATTACCTTAGCAACCAGAACATTAACATAGTACAGCAGCAAAGTATAGCCAGCTTATACTTTGATTTCAGGCATAGGAGTTTGATGGGCTGTAGTGCTGTGCATGATTGGGATAAAAAGTAATAGTAAAGCTAAAGAAGAAGCGAATGTAATATTTATTGTGTATCTAATGCTTAGGCAGTTCTGGTTACTAGAGTGATTTCAAAGTAAAGCAAGTAAAAATAATACATGAGCCAGAATAAATGGGCAGATCACATTCTCTTTCCACTTGTTTCCCTAACCTTCATTAATTTTACATTTTATTTCTTCTTAAGCAAAACCTATCATAAGCTTTTTAGTATCCCTTATTTTTTTTCTGCCATTCATGCATTTCATCCAATATGCAAAACAGTGCATAAATGAAAAATACTTTTAAAGCAGCAAAGACGTAGCAAGTAGCAGATATCTGGCAGAGCATCACTTAAGAGTATAAACTGAGCACTTAATCTGACTGACAGACAATATCTAATTTAATTTTTAGAAGTCTCAGGATTTTTCTACATATGGATCTGAAGTATAGAGAAACCCACTATGAAATGCAACATTGTTATCCAGGACAGACGTGATTCACCTTCTTTTACAGCTTGCTGCAACTGTAGGTATGATTTACATTACTTCCTGAATCCCAGTGTGCCCCAAAAGTATTTTAAATGAGACTCTGTCTGATCTGAGAATGAACAACTATAATCCAGCTCTGGACACGGTTGCTTCAAATGCAGATGACCTATTATTGCCATCTCCAGCTTTGGCCTAGAGATGTGAATGTGACTGACATCCACTCGTGTAGGATGCAGAAAACTACTTTTAATTCAAACTGGTATCTCTAATTTCGAATTCCAATGCACATCAAAATGAGTGTGAGCAAACTCTAGAGCACCCAAATGGCTGCTCTAAAGTCATATACAATAGCTCCATAGAACTCTTCTGATCATCAGCTGTGAGACAGCTTAATGTTTCAGTTCTGTTTTGGTCAGATCTTCAGAGCTATGTTGCAAAAACTCAGTTTGGCATTATATCATCACAAAATAAGTCTTCATTTGCCTCTCTGAAACAGATCTTTGTTTATGCAGACATTATAGTTCCGAAGGCTGGGATTGTACCTGTTAATTTCACTTTAAATAAAGAGTGATTTTAATTTTTTTTTACATTATTACTTGCTCACTCCAGTCTTAGAAAAAGGAAGTCTTAAATTCTTTTTTTTGTAGTCTAAGTCCATGCCATAGACACCTAAACAAAAAACTGATAAAAATTATCTTGTAAGTTATATTTATATAATATATTTAACGCTCTTTTGACAGGCTCTTTAATATTGCGTTCTGGTGATACCCACAGAACTCCAGGCAGTTTGACAAACCAAGACCATCAACAAGGTGCAGATTTGCACACATGGAAGCAGATGGTAAACCAACTAGCAGTCCAGGGAGACAGGCATCAGGAAATTACAGCAGTGGCAGAAATTAAACACTTTGTGCCAGTGGCCCAGGTTCTTATGTGATGTGAAGTTCTGTATGTGATGATCACTGTATTATGAAAAAGAAAAAAAAAAGGAAAATAACTAGATACTGCATGTTACAGTTGCACTTTTAAAATAACTTGGTCACTAACCACTAAACATCCTGCAATAAAGTCTCTCACACTGGTTAAAATGAAAACAAACAAACAAAACACACGCCCCAAAAAATCAAAAAAAAAAAAAAACAAACCAAAAAACCCCCCAAAACAAACCCAAAACCCCCAAACAAACCTGCTCAAGTCTAGATTTTGATTTTTTTTACTTTGAAAAATTTTGTGCCCCCTGCCATGTTCTTTAACTTCTTCACGAGTATGATTTGCCACTTTGCTACTGTGGAAAACACTGAATGTGAGACCCAGAGGGGCTGCCTGGGGTCTATATAAAGCTAACTCTGCTGCCAATACTGTCTATAAGCACTGAAAGATTCTCAGAGGAAAGTGAGATGGAAAAGTGCAGAAAAAACCCCTTCATTTTATGGATGATATCAGTGTTTCTTTTCCCTAGCAAGAAGTAAGGAACATATTTTCTGCAGAAATAGGTATTTCTTAATCAAAGTCAAAACCTAGAAGTGCCTATAGTTAAAAAGAAACCAGTAGGCCAACTAAGTTGAAAAATGATTACTAATTAATCAGAATTAACAGGACATTTTGACTGAGTCATCCTTTTTTTTTCAGGAATAGACCTACTCTGGAACTGTGGGTGCATGTGATAAAACTTTGTTTAAAAAACATACTCCACTGAAATTCATAGCTCTAAGCTGAATCATGGATTTCTGATCACCACTGGCATGGATTTATGAATTCATTATCTGCATTTAATCATACATGAAAAAAAAACCCCTTAATCTATGTGATTCTTAACTTCAGCTTTTCATCATAAATTAAGACAAGAGTGCAAAGCTGAAATTCTTGAAATTACAATCTTTTGAGCGTTTGCCAATGACAATGGTTTCCATTTAGATTATCGGCTTTGCCAAACATGCTGATGTATTAGTTTAGTATTTAGTAAGAAGAGAATGCGTCTTTGCATGTCTTTTTATTAGAAAATTAGTTGCTTTGAAACATGATTTTGCTTGATACTTGTTCTTCATACAACATTTCCCCCAGTTTTATTAAGGGATTTAAAGGTACTCTATCTGATTGGGTGGCTGTTTCTAGATGTGCTTTAAGAAATAATTCTGTTTTCACATCTATTTCTTCTTTTATCTTTGAATGCATGCAGTAGCTGTCTAAAGTTCTTATGCATGCTGCATAGTGTGTATCTGAAAGCTATATTTATGAGTCCCAAAAGACTAATAACCTTCAGAATTTCCCTGGCAAAAATTATATGGCTTACATGGACCTTTAATGTTTACCATTGCTTTGATTCTCTCTTTTTCTTTCTGCAACATTAGGGAGATGTCTGTAGTTCCTCACTGCATGGAAGAACAGAGACTCTTAAATCTTTTGTACAGTCCATCTGTGGTAGCATTAGATACCTGCCTAGGCTGTGGGGGCCTCTGCACAGCATAGCAGAGAGAGAACCAGCCTGAGCTTGACAGAAGATCTGTTTGGTTCAGCATCCTGTCTCTGACAGTGCTAAAATGTCAAAGAACAAGAGCAGAACAAGCTCAACCTTCAAACGTTTTACAAGCAACAACACTGAATACAGGATGATCACAGCTTTTGACTGGCTGGTCATGCTGCGTTTGAGACAGCCCAGGATGAGGTTCAGACTCTGGGCTGCCAGGGCATGCTGCTGACCAGCACTCCCAGGTCCCTCTCTGTAGGGCTGCTCTCTGGCCACTCCTCTCTCAATTTATACTTGTGGCTGGTGTTACTCTGCCCTAAGGGTAGAATCTGGCATCTTGACTTGTTAAATTTCATCCCGTTAGTTGTTGCCCTGTGCTCCAATCTGTGTAGATCCCTCTGCATGCTGGTCAAGAGGTGATTAATCCTGCTGTATTCAGCATTGGTGTGACCTCATTTTCCAAACTTTGTGTGATTCTGGGCCTCACAACTTAAAAAGGATAGGAAGGTCCATGAATACATCCAGAGGACGGCAACACAGCTGATGAAAGGGCTGGAAGGAATGTTCTATAAGGAGCACCTTGGAACTTTGGTCTTGTTTGGTTTGGAGAAAAGGAGGCTGAGAGGCAACTTCACACACTCTGCAGCAATCTGAGGAGGGGAAGAGGAGAGGGAGATGCTGAGGTCTTCTCCCTGAAATCCAGTCACAGGATGCATGGGAATGGTTCAAAGCTCTGCCAAGGGAGATTTAGTCTAAACATCAGAAAGCATCTCTCTCCTGACAGGGTGGTCAAACACTGGTAGCTTTTTTGAAAGCCTGCAGCCCTCTCATTGAGCGGGACAGGGAGCAATCTATTCCCCTCTATTCCTATTATTATACACTGATCTTACAGACCTCTGCCATGTCCTAAATTGTCGGGGAGTTTTGTTTGGTTAGTTTTCTTTTAGAAGATATTGCATATTTTAAATCACTATCATTGTCCTTCTCTGAACCCTCTCCAGAGGGAAAAGGAAGGCCAGTGTTGTATATAGTACTCAGACATGATCATGCACAATTTGAGAACGATAGTATTCATTTTGCTATTTAATCCTCTCTTAGTAATCATAGTATTCATTTGCTTTTCTGACCACTACTGAGCACTGAGTTGATAGTAACCCAAACAGCACATTCAGATGGCTAGAAACCCATTCCTCTATGTGTGTATATAGGACCGTTTTTCCCATGTTGCTTTAACTATCATAAAGATACTTTATTTCTCAGCAACTTCATGAGAAAACTCAGATATGGTTGCTTTTGCTTTAAGGGCTGAAAGTCAACTGTAGGAGAAAATCAGAGAGGAGTCCTTAAGGGCACAAGAATAGAGATTAGGCTGGTTTTATATTCTGTAATCTCGAAGGAGCATCATGTTATGAAGTCTGTATTTTCCATTTGTTTTTTTCCCCCACTCAAGTCTCTGAACTTTTGTTATGCATCCATGACACTAAATGGTGCCTATGGGCAGCTGTCAATCCTTTGCTGCATGTTTGTGCATTAAATTTTATGTACTGTTAGACGTGAAATGGTGTCATTAAGAGGAAACAGTCTTCCTCTCTGGTGTATTGGATACAAAACACTGAAAAACAAGGACGGAAAATGAGTATTTGAAAGAGATACAGGACTTAGGCTGTGCTAAAAAAAATGTCTTTGCTGAACAATCAACATTGGCCTCCTACATCTCTGCTCTTTTAAAATGTCTAGGCCTTCAGAAGTGAAGTCCATTTGACATTGAACTTTGTGTAAATGACAGATTTGGTGCCTGTAAGGTAAACAAATCAGGAAAGGAAGACAGACACACAGAGGTGCCAGGTGTGTTACTAGGACTGTTTCACAGTCTTAAAAGTTGGTCTGCTTTACCAAAGCCCCATCCATGTTACAGGTGTGTACTCTTACAGGAAGAAGGGGAAAAGATAAAGGAAGACAAAATGTAATATTGGCTTCTGGAAGCAGACAGATTTTTATAAAATCTCATAAATAGTTCTGTTCCCAGTGTATGGACTTACAGAAAGATTTTTTTTTCTATTTCTGCTTGCAGACATCTGTTCATATTTTCTGGTGGGAATTCTGGGATTTAAACAGCCATCTGCTTCCTACTGTAGCAGCTCAACAACAAAGGGCATTTTCTCAACTAACAAATAAGAATCTTTGACTAATATAAAGGCACAGTTAGAAACATATGCTACTTTTTCCTTTTAACCTTAGTATATTTTTTCAGTCCATTTAGATTACACCAATTTACCAAAAAAACCTGAATAAATTGTTCAACATTTCATGCAGTGAGTTGAAATTTTAGATAAACTTCAGGTGTGCTGTTATTGTATACTTCTACATGAGCATGGTTCCGAATTCTGCAACCTAGTAAAGATAAATTCCGTGGGGTTGTACCACAGCTTACTTGTTTGATCAAGACAGGGGGAAAAAAGCTACATGGCTTGTAGAGTAGGAAGCAAAGCAGATACAATGTGCCTAGGAAACAGAAGCTGTATAGCTGTCTGTGTGTGCTGTTCCACTCAAGTCTAATGGGTCATCATGAAGTATGGGGCCAGCAGGGCTAGACAGTTTCTGGCACGTGAGCTTGTCTCTGCAATAATCAGAGTAGGCATCCTTTATGATAGGTTTATGGGCAATGTGTTGTGTATTAACTTCCTCTAAGTGGTAGATGCTAAATATAATACTAAAGGGGTTACTCTTCCTCCCTTCCCCTACCTTCCAAGGGCATTCAGAGTATTATTGACAGTGCTCTGTATAATGTGAATAATCATATTACACTTCCAAGATACAATTTATCCGTCAGCACTAAAGATCTTCAAGGATTAACTCTGGGACACATTTCCATTTAAAGTAGGTAACATATGCATTATATATATACTTAATGAACTGAAATGAGGCTGGAAGTTACTGTCAATACAGATGAGATGAAACCAGAGAAGAGCTAAGATGATCTAGAAGAATTTATGCTGATAAAAAGGGAATAGAATACAAGGTCATGAACAAGAATTTCTGCCAGACAGTGAGCAAGTATTAAATAGAAGCTGTGTCTGTAATCATTAAATAATTTTGATTCTGGAATACAATTTTGAGCTGTACCCAGATGTGTATTTCCACTGGTCACATACAGGACATCTGTGACCCTTGTAATTCATGTATGTTGATTTTGTTACTGAGCTTGGGAAAGATACTTTCCAAACAAACCAGAGAAGAGACAGAAGTCTGGTCAAAAGAGAGTAGCCTCTGATTTACAGGAAAGACTTAAGTTATCACTGGCTAAAAGAAGGTTAAGGAGGAATGAGTATGCTCTCAATAAATTCAGTGGGAAACAAGCCAGCAGGAAGAGTAAACTGTGAAATAGTCAGGAAGGTGATGTTGGCACAACAGCAATAGGTATAAGCTAGCCATGAAAATAATTTATAAAGGATATTAAGTTCTGGAACAGTTTTTTAGTGTGAGTGGTAAAAACAAAGAACAACAGCCTTCAGAGAGACTTAATTCAGTTTATGAATGTAATTAAATAATTTATTTTGTTTTAATGACCCACAGTGGTTTTCCATCAGATTTTGGGGGAGCTGTCTCTCCTACTCTACTGTAGTCTGGAGGAAAACTGGGCAATTCTTTGTAGTGGGTTTGCCTTCAGACCATAGAGATACATGAATTTTACCCCTTCTCATATTTTCCTTTTTTCCCTCCCCTCCCCTTTTTGTAGGCTCCATTTGCAGTTATATCTCTTCCCTCCAACAAACATTACAAAGTTTGTTTGGCATATATCTTCTCTCCTCCCCACACCTGTTCTTGTCCAACTTAGCAAAATTAGGATCCTACCACATTAAGTCTTTTGTTGCTGTGAGTAAGCTTCTGTGATACAGATCCATACTTCATCTTACTTATAGCCTGTGATCATTCAAAAAGATGAAATGAAGCCCATCTTAGTATGCCAAATTTTAAAAAGTGTAAATTTGTGACATTATTGAGGACAAAAACTCCACAGTCCACCATTTTGCTGGGCTTGAGATTTTCTGGGCTTGAATTCAGGAAGTTTGTTGTTATGGACTACTAGTGGGCCACAAAGATTAAAGTGTTATCACCAGCCTTTACATGAAATGTCAATGGAAGAAAAATAATTTTCTTTTCTCTCTTAAATTATCCATAGGCAGGTCATACCTTTATGTGGCTTTTACATCTGTATGTCCACATGGGAGTTCGTTGAGCTTTGTGTCATCACTCCAAAGCATCCTGTTGCTAGAAACTTCTACATGTTATCCTTTTTCCAGCTCGACTTTAGTTGTGAGTGACACTAGTTCTACCACAATTGGAGGGCCACCCTAGAGAAGGCATATGCCTGTTCTGCTTGGACATGGGCATATAGCACAGAGTTCTGAAAGTGGCTACTGGCTTCTGAGGAGTTAGCTGGGATTTTATAAAAGCACTCCCTCCTTCAGAGTAAGTCTGCCTTTTTCCTACCGACAAGACCACTCAGAAACAATTATTCATTTTTAACTCTTGGCCACTGATATTAAAAAATTAACTTCCACACAAAACCTTATTAAGGTACTGTGGAACAGCTTGTCAGTCAGAAGACTGTTCACTCTGGAGTCACTTAGAATCAGTGGAGGTTATCCAGAGGGTCTCGAGAGCCCCCTCCCACTGGTATTAGAGCAGGAAAATTAGGTGCATGTCTTGTCTAGGCACACCTCTTTGGTGCTGGGCCTGGGGAGAAGAAATGGGAAAAGTGACCTTTTTACAGCAAATGCAATAAGCAAAAATATTTAGAAGGGAAATAGTATGCATCTCTTTCAATAAGCAAAATAAGACAATTAAAAAGGAAGAAAAAAGGCCCAAAAGAATTAAAAGTACTACTAGATGAGACCAGTCCAAGATGCTGCTGGGATCCATGTACATGCACACAGCCCCTGACACTGAATTCTGAGTGGTTACTTAAAATTAACTGTCATTTCAAAACCACTAAAGTTGTCCATGCAAATCCACATTTAATATCCTACTGAGATGCATTTAAAACCCATTAGCAAGATAATATTCATATGCCTCATAGAAAGGACATAAAAAGAGTAGATTTTTAAAGAGCTGAATCTTCACTGATTTTGCTAGGAGCTTGCCTAAGGAAGGTCAGAAAAAACATTTCACTATTTCTGTCAATACTGGCAAACTGGGCCAAAGGGCCAATCTGTTTTGGCAACCAAGTCTTGGCAAAGAAGCAAGCCTTTGAATTCCTTCCTTTCGAGGAAATCCTCTCAAGCTGCTGCCCCTACACACTTAAACAACTTTTTTTCAGTGGACTCCCATTTACTCAGCTTTCAAATGCTGGAAGAGACTATTCAAGGTCTGTCATAGGAACAGGTCAGAGTATGAGGTGACACTTCGTTGTTTGTTTGTATCTGAATGCATCCTAACACATCTTGCTGAAATGTCTAGGGCCTGATCCCTTGCTGATGATCAGAATATTGTCATCAGCCTAACTCAGGGAGGTTGACTCTCATTGATTTATCTTTGATGCACCAAGCAAACAGAAGAGGGAAAGTCTCTTAGACTTTAACTGATTTATTTGTTATCACAGTTGGGTTTATTTGTCTCCCCAAAGCCAGAGACTGTATGTTTTTTCAGTACATCACTTGTTATCCTCTGTTTCTTACTACTTTTGTCAAATTCTGTGGGGAACAGATTTTTGTAACTGATTTCCCTATTGTGTACTTATGTTCCTTCAGTACTTTTAAGTGTGGTGCTCTCTCAATGTCATAGTCTCATTTGCTTTATATAACCAACATTCTTGCCTCACCATTGTTTTAACCCTTCTCTGGCAGAGACTTATTTTATCCACTTGGATGTCTTTCTTCCCATTTTTCTTGCCCATGTGAGTTTCTGACTTAAGAAGCAAAACAACCTTCTTTCCCTCAACCATACTAAAACCAACTTTAAAAGCAATCTGATTGAAAATGCAAATACAAAATTTAGTGTTATAACTCTTATACTGCAAAATATAGTAAGGCTTTTACAGAAATGAAGAACATGCCCCTGACACTAAAGCTGAGCAAAAAATTATTTATATGGCTGTTTTTCACTTTGGCCATTCAATTCCAACCCAAAAATGGAATCTGACAAAACAAAACTGAAGTTTCATTTTATTTAGAAATGTATCAGTCAAATATGGAGAGTTTAAAGAAAAACAAAATAGAAACAGGACTAAGTTCTTGAAATCTGGAGTGGAGAGGGGGTTCTTTCTCCACTGTTTCCTATGTAGTCCAGTACTACAGGAGTTGTGCAGAATGAGGAATGTGAGATACTCTTTACTTAGGGGGTTTCACTTAAGTTAATACCAATTAACAAACTTCAAGTTACTGATCTGCATGTTAAAAAAACCCAAGATGATAAACAAACACTTATGGAACCACCTTTCTTCTCCCTTTTCCAGGGAGACTTTTCTGCTCAGTTTCAGTTCAGTACCTCTCCTCCTCCCTTTCTAGTCTCAATTCCTCTTGTTTTTACTCTGAATTATGTTCAGTTCCCTCTCAATTTCCCCTGTGAGGCAACAAGTGGTGCTGAAGGCTGGGGTCAATACATAATGGTTTCTTTCAGCTGCTTCTTGCTCCTTAGTCTTTTTCACCTCCGCTACTCCATGCATCTTACTTAAAAAAAACACAGAACCTGGAAGGTCACAACAATTTGCATAAATATCCATTACAAACTCAACTTTTTAATTCTGCACACTAGACTACATAATAAGACAAATTTGCATTCCAAACTTATGGCCTTCTTTGTGCAAGACTCACAGCCAAGAACACAGCAGCAGTTTCATTACAGATGTGTTACAAATGCCACACTTTGTCACTTCAAGGGGGTATCTCCTTTGCAGGAGCAGTAGGATTTGGCTACCATTGATCCCAAGGTATCTTGCATTTATCAAGGCAGTTTTTGTAAGGGGAACATCATCTCTTTCCCAGCAACATCATTTTGGTTGTCACCAGAGGGGATGTTGGTCTCTTCTCCCAGGTAACAAGCGATAGGACAAGAAGAAATGGCCTCAGGTTGTGCCAGGAAAGGTTTTGATTGAATATTAGGAAAATGGGCTGTCCAAACCCTGTTGTGGGTGAGCTGTGGCCCCTCAGCATTGCCCCAGCCCCAGTGCATGGTGCCTGCTTTCCTCACACTCCTCTCCATGCACCCTGTCTAGCTCCTCTGACTGGGGGAGATTCTGAAGCTCCCGACGGGTTTGGTCAGCCAAAGAACCATCTGCAACTGACTGCAAGAGGCCTGAGACAGCACGCAGCTGTCCCCTGCCCCCTGTGCCCCATCAGGACAAGAGAAAGCTGGACTCAAATGTCTCGAGGGTATTCTGTGGTCCCTGCAATGGGGTATTCCATAATAAACACTGGCAGCCTCATCACTAGAGGGATGGTGAGCCAAATGGGGTGTCCTTGGTTGGTTGGAGGAGTCTCTTATTCCATGGTCCAGAGAATGTTCAAGTTGTATGACAGAGAATGAGGGGAGTGACAAGGGAAGTTGTGGGAGCCCTTGGCCAGCAGTGGTGCAGAGTGAGGTACAGAAGACCCTCAGAGAAACAGAAAGGTAAAACACAATGTAGAGAACTGTGCATGCAGCCATTTCAGTTCAAAGGTCCAGTGGAGTGAAGAGGAAAGAGCCAGCAGTAAAAGGAGTGGAGGAACATTAATTTTTTCCTCAAATCTATACTTGTGTTTTCCTTTTGCAGTTTCATAAAATGATTTTTGTTACAGTTTTCAGAGGGCAAGATACTTTTTCTCACAAGACTTGTGTATTGTTGGTAGCCCCTACGTGATTCCCAAGCTGAGTGCTCCTTTCAGACTACAACACAGGCTACAGAGTGGTTCTGTGCAATTTTGTTCCCTGCCCTGACTCTTTGAGAGGCAGTGACAAACTGTTTTCTTGACTTGGCTGTCAACAGAATTGCATCCTTACTTACCAGGAGTGATGTAGTCTTTTAGGTTGCACTCTTATTGATCCTATTAGCTTTCTTAGCAATTCATGAATATTTATACCAACATACAAGCTGCGCAGTTTACTCAGTTCCCTTAGAGAGAAAGTTGTATTAAATTGGACATAGTTCAGTGACTTGCAGACATCAAATATTCTCCTCCAAGCTCCTGAGCAATGCATGCCAACAAAGAGGAAGTCAGGCAAAAATGCCAGGAAGAACAAGGAGCTCTTGAATCAGCTCTGACTCAAATTAAGACTACAGGGGCTGCCTTCACAGAAATTGGCCAAGCAGCCAGGAATCAGGTTAGGGAAGCTAAAGCACTGATAAAATTAAATCTGGACAGGGACATCAAGGGCAAGAAGAAAAGCTTCTGCAGATATGTCAGTGATAAAATGAAGACTAGGAAAAACGTGGGCCCTCCCTGGAATTAAACAGGAAACCTGATTAGCCAGATCATGAAGATGGCTGAAGTACTCAAGGACTTTTTTGCCCCAGCCTTCACTGACAAGTGCTCCTGCTGCACCACCGTACTTGCCAAAGCCAAGGGAGAATGAAGAACTCCCTGCTGTAGAAGAAAAGCAGGTTTGAGGCTATCTAAGGAACCTGAAGGTGCACAGGTTCATGGGATTTGATGAATACATCTGTGGATCTGAAGGAAAGTGGTGAGGGAAGTAGCTAAGCTACTATCCACCAAGTTTGAAATGTGGAGTTCTCACTGAGTAGAAAAGAAGATACATAACCCCCATTTTTAAAAAAGGGAAGAAGACATACCCAGGGAGCTACAGGCCAGTCAGTGTCACCTGGGTATCTGGCAAGATCATGAAGATGATCCTCCTGGAAACTATGCTGAAGCACATGAAAAATTAGGAGGAGATTGGTGACAGACAATCACTAAGGGCAAATTGTGCCTGATAAATTCAGTATCTGCTACTAAATCTGCTACCCATCCCTCAATGTGTACAGGGCCAGGCTGGATGGTGTTTTGTGCAACCTGGTCTAGTGGAAAGGGGGTTTCTTTAAGGTCCCTTTCCAACCCAAACCATTCAATGATTATGATTCTATGTTTTTAAACTCATGTATTTATGCTGAATATGTCTCCAAGTTACTATAGAAGCAGTAGATTTTAGCATCTCCTCTTTTCAATTGAGTAGGCTGTCTAGAAGTGGACTTGCTGTGATCTGAACCTTATTCAAGTTCTGATTTACTTAGTGAAAAAAATTCATGCGTCCTATAGGGAGTCTCAAAGGATTAAAAACTGAATGAATTTTAGGCCTGTAGCAGGTTTTTCTACTGTTGGTACAGGTAACTTCTTTAATCTGGTATCTTTTTGAGAAGTTCAGTTGTTTGAAGTCTCGTGGCAAGAATCAGGTTGGGGATTAGATCCTTAAACACATGAAGAGATGCCACATGTAGCCGACTGAGGGCAAGGATTGTGAATGCAAATCAAAACCATTCCTATCCACTCTTCATCCTGGTGCCTTTTAGAGTTTGAATCATCAGCATTAAACTGAAGAGTTCCCCATATAATAATATATAATTAATATATAATAAATATAATTAATATACCCTTCTCAACTTCAATAACTTGATTGATTTGCATGCAGCTTTAGAAAACAACGTAACTTCTCATACATGTGACCTTCAGACTGAAGCTTGTAAAGTGCGTCAAAAAGATTTAGAGATATCCTTTCTGGATATCTGGTACTGGAGATATGTACTGCAAAAATAGCAACAGCAGTTCCCAGCACCTGCACTGCAGTGGCCTTTTTGTGTTAGACATGCCCTTATAGCTGCTACCTGGACACCCCTCCCACAGGTAATTTTTGCTGGGGTGTGCTCTCACAGGTTCTGCCACAGGTGCTGCTGAGGCCTTGCTTTATGAGTTGTACTTTGGAAAATTTTGTTTGATGTCAGAATCTTCTGGGTAACTACTGGGGCTGAGCTGAAGTGATTAAAACTGAACAATTAAAAGAAGGGATAGCTGGGAATGCAACCCACAGAAACCAGCCTGCTACTGCAGTGGTTTCACAGCTGACTGCGTAACTGGATATCTGACACAACAAATGTTGCTGTGAGCTCTGTTCTCTGCTGAGCCATGGCAGTGAATTCCATGGAGGCTTGCTTGTGGGTTATTATTATTGAAGACTTCTGATTAGAAAATTAAACCAGCAAAGCTCTGACTACTCGGAATATACCTTTGCAGAAATGAAAGAAATAACGAGGTGAAGACTCACAGGGAGAAGTAAGATACTGTGAACTGATGTGGTAATTGTTTCACAATAACCTCCTGAAATCTGTCATTCTCCTGGTCCATTAGAAGGATGAAATCCTAAAATGCAGGGAATTTTGAGAGTGTTCTTCAAGTCTATGTTTGACAGATTAAAAATGAAAAAAAAAAGAAAAATTGAGAAAAAAACCCCCAAAATACGAAGAAATGGGCATAATTCTTTCCAGGAAACCAAACTTACTGTCTGTGGCTGATAAATACACCAAAGTCTGTCAGTTAGAATGAAATTTTGCAAAATCTCTATATAACTAATACAGGAGGTTTAGGAGAGACCAGAGTAATGGAAGAGAATTCAGCACAGAGGCTGGAGAAAACATTAGCCAGGGAAGCTGGGGTAGCTAAAGGTGATGGTGTATGTTGGTGCTCTGAAAGAAGAGCAAAGAAGCAGGCACTACCAAAAAGGGACAGAAAAACATGGAAAATCAATGTATGTTATTTGTTCAAGTTATTATACTTACTTTTACTTTGGGGTTATTAGAAGGAAATTTTATTTTCACCCTTTTCAAGGTTACAGTGTGTCATTAGTCTTGATGAGAATACAGGTTCCAGGCACTGAAATGTTTTCTGTTTGTCCTATCACACATGACTTTCCTATGGACTGTTGCAGAGTGTAGTGGAGTCAGTCACAATCCCCTACCACATCACAATAGATGAAAAACCCAGAAGACTTTCTAATCCTAATAGGTAGTAGCTTACATGCACTATTGTCTGAGATATTGCAGCACTGTTTTGATATTAAGATGAAATAATGAGAAATAATGGAGCTATCAACCTGAGAAAAGATTTCTTGTCAGCATAGTGCAGAAAAGCACGTTACAGAAAGAACAAAAGCTGTCATTTTACAGGAGAAACAATCCAATGTTCTTCTTATTTCTTTTGTAGTGAAACAGATGATGATAATCAGTTTGCCCCTTTTTAAGTCTTTATTACCTTTGCGCCTATTCTTAATTAAGTATTTGGAACCTCTGAATCTATTTGATGAATGCTGAAACTGTCACTTTCATTAATGGCGTCTGGAACTTTTGCTCTTTCACAGTAAGCCTACTTCAATATTAATTTGAAAAGGATTTTGCACTTTTAGCAGGGGAAATAGGGATTAATTTGTCTGAAGACAGAACTTTAGTAGTTTAGTGTGTCTAGATTGTTAGATGGTGGCTTGCTCCTAATCTGGCAGTACAGAGAGTACCTAAAAGTGTAATGTAGTAGTGTCTTCTGTCACACACACAGTCACAAAAAGACATATGGGCGAAATGGTGTGAGGACAAGCATTAGAAAGCTATTTCAAAGTAACACCATAGACAGTCCATCAGTTGCTAGAGTTATTTAAGGAAGTGATGACATAAATGCTGCATTTGGCCTCTGATCTTTTAATGCAAGCTCCTTCAGAGAGACTTTAACCTTCCTTTTTTTTTTTTTTCTCCCAATGTGTGTATTTATGTGTGTTTTGCTCTTCTTCTACAGTGACTTAGCGAGTTTTTTCCTCACAGGAATGGCAGTCACTACTTCGTTCCAAAAAGCTTAAAGGAAGATCCATTGCCGTGAGTTTTTGGACCCAGATACTCACAGGAGAAACATCAGATTGCAGGAGAGCAGAGAGGGCTCAGAACTAATTACCTTTCTTGAGAAAGCATTTTCTGGGGATTCTTAAACTAGATATACAAAATTATCCATTTCATGAAAAATGAGGCTTCTGTGAATACTCACAGCTAGACAGGCTCTCTGAACAGCATTGGTCACAGTCTTTGATCCTAGAGATGGAGCAGCTGGGAAACCTTGCCAGCTGGAGCACAAGGCGAATGAAGTCCTTCTTTTACCTGTACTGGGAAATGGACTGAGGCAGCAAAGATGAGCACTTTGGCTAGACAAAGAGAGCCTTGGCACTGCACTTAAGGTAGCTTTTTTCTTTTAATTTTCCTGGCAAAGCCAAACACAGCACAGCAAAATAATGTTTTCTAAAAGTTTTTGAGCTAAGTTCACAACTACAGCCCCAAATAGATTTGAGATTCTGGGCTGAGGGTTGCCTGAAAGTTATGTCCTCTTGTAGATGGTATGATGTATAGTAGAATAACAGGGTCTTCCTACTCTGTTTTGTTCATTACATGTTTATTTCCCTGGACACTGATGTTTTTAGTGCAGTCTCAAGAACTGCAGTGTTGTGCTCATTAGCTTACTTGCTTACCTTGGTCATGTCACCCTGTGTAGAGCAGAAAGGATGTGATGTGTTTCCTGAAAATATTTCAAGTCTGTCCTATGTGATTCTGCCTTTTTTTCCCCCTTTTTTTTTTTTTTTGGGAGGCACTGGGATGTCAGCTAGCCTTCACTACTTTGGAAGCAGCATTGTGAATAGAGGTGTCTGATATGGTTTCATTCAAGTTCTCTCTTGTTTCCAGTCTTCTGCCATTTTCAGACCGTTTTGGTCACGCAGCCTGGACAGGGCTTCTCTTGCTGACTGAAACCATGCAGAGGTTTCAGTCTAATGAAAACACTTTAAAATGGGTAGCAGTTCTGTGGGGCTTCGAGAGAAATTTTTGTCCTTTGCTCCTCTTGGGAGGAGGCAGCATCTCCTGTCAAGCAACCTCCTGCCTGTACTAGAAGCCTCAGTTGTCCTAGCAAGGGTTGTCCTTGATGATATAAGAAGCTGTGAGATATCCTTGTTAATTTAGCATTTCCTTAGGGCTCTCTCTTTGTGAGAAGATGGCCTGTTGGAAAACTGTTGGCCAAAATAGCTCACCCTAATAACATGCCCTGTGTGGACAAAACCATAACTTAGTGGAGATTTCAGTTTTGCTATTGGGAAGTATCTTGAGGAGATGTAAACCATTCTTTCCTAAGGAAGATTATGCTTTCACCTGAATATTACTGGGGATAATTGAGCTGATGAGAGATTGCACCTTAATGGCAGCAATGTATCTGTCATGATGCACTTCCCTCAGACAATTTAAGATATCTGATATATTTTGTAATTCCTTCCTTTTTGTCTTCTTTTGAAACAATTTGTCACAGCCTTCACAACACAACTATCTCTTTATGGACTTTAGTCATTATTGCATAATTTGAACTATTAATAGGATAACATAATTAACGTGTTATTCTCTCACTATTTTGATAAGCCCTGGTAAATGTGAATTTCCTTTTAAGGCCAGCAGGTTGTTTGTTCTCCACAGTGTAACTTTTGAAATGCTAAAATGCTTTTAAGTGCTTCTGAATTCACAGATGGTGGTAGCAACAAGGCTTGGTAGATAGCTGATAAAAAAGTACCCTTTTTTCATGACCCCCCCTTTCCTCCATCGCTTCCTTCACAGCAGCTTTTAGTACACAGTTTGTGTACATCTTTATACCCATCTTCTGTTCTAAGGAAATAGTTTTTGAATAAATACAAGCTTGAATAGTAGTATTTTTAGATGGCAATTATTAACTAATGCATGGAACATTAGACTGAACTTCAAGAAATGGCAAGTGGTTTAAAGTGAAGCTTTGCAATGGAAGGGGGAAAAATATTATGCTTCACTTATTTATTATGTTTGATTTTAGGCAAAGTGTACTCAGTTTTAAAACAGAGAGAAAGTAAATGTATGAATCAGTTATCCCAAGTACTCCATTTGGCACCTGGAGGTCAAACCGGTACATTAATTTTACAAACCATTACCAACACCAGAAATTTTCCTGGCCAAGTTATATAGCTATCCTGTGTCTTCCACATATACAGCCCTGGTTACACAAATAAAAGCCTAATCTATGTGCTATATATGGCATTATCCATGATATTTATTTATTCTTTGTACTCTCGCATTTTGAAGAATAGCTGCCTATATACCTGAGCAAAGAAAGACAGAGATCAAAGAAGAGGCACATTGTGTACCTGAAGTGGGAGTTCTGATGCCTTAAGTAGCTTCTGTGGGTACTTATCAGTTTAAACTACTGCTGAAAGGCTAAGTTGAATGCAGTTGGGGAGTCATTAAAATGTACTAATGGCTTATTGTTTTTCATTGTGTGGCACTAAGGTGGATGACTTCAGCTCTTCTGACCTACATTATGTCCTGTGCTGGTCCAGAGGAGACAGAAGAACTTTCTATTTTAACATAATTTGTTTGTGATAGAGCTTAGGATAAGGCCTTAAAAATACCTCAGTGGTCTCTACCTGTAAAAGACATCTTGTGAAGAGCAGCTGTTAACTGTTCACACATGGGAAGCCCTGGCAGGGTGGAATCACCTGTTTTCAAATTGTGCCTTGTTACACCTGTAACTGCGAGAGTGAGTCTGCACAGATGCATTTAATTGTCTTCAGTGGGACTGAGGCTTATGGAGAGTAATTTAGCTCAGCAGGTGAAATTGAGGCAACATGCCGATGTGTCAGAATTTATATATTCAAACAAGGAAGCCAAGGTTTCCTTGCCTGTAGCTATGTCGGCTTTGCAGTGCCTTCAGAAGTCGAAAGCACTTCAGTGAGTCAGTTCAGCAAAGAGGTCTCTGTTCCTGGAAAGCAGGTCTGTGCAGTGAACAGATGCCATCTTTAAGTAGTATAATTGTCTTGCATGGAGACTGAAGGGTAAGTTTGCTGAAGGAGATGGTTAGCTAAAAGTTCAGACTGTTTCAGTGTTTGTACCTGCGTTTCTGTGTTTGGCAGCTGCAGTTGTAGGAGTGCAGCCTGCTGGCTCTTCAGGAGGATGAGAGGTCCCATCCATTTAACATTAGGCACTCTGGATCTTTCATATGGAGTTAGATTAGTTAAGAGCAAAAGTTATGTGTGGTGTTTGTTGTTGTGACTGCAGAAGGCCAGGTAATGTGTTTATGCCAGACTTTTTGAAGTTAAAGATTCTTTTGAATGGAGATCTGGTGAATCTAGAATGAAGCCTGGCTGGAAGAGCTGTGTGGGAGCTTACTTTGGAGAAGTCAGAGGGCTGATGTTTTTAATATATTATCCTGAGGAAGACATTGATAAATGAAGGATAAAAGATGGTTTGATGTAGAAAGTAAATAATCTCTTGCTGTTGCAAAGTCTCCAAACCACTCTATCTGAAAACACATGCATAACATACAGGGGGGCTTATGTTTGTTAATAAAGGAATTTCATTTGAGAATGTCCTCTTTTCTTTTTTGGCTTCTCTTCTGAAAGTCCTATCAGCTGGCTTGATGTAGAATCCATTTTACTGTAGTTCTCTCTGTTGTTTCTTTAAAGTGTCATTGTAGCAGGAAAGACTGTTCCCTGTTAGAGATTGTATGACACTTGATGGCTGTAGAGATGAGAGGATGTGGTCTGCTAACAGTAACTTCTATAGTATACTCAGACTGGTATTTTGAGGGGAAAAGAAGATTAGCGACAGAGTTACTTGTCTTTTTTTTCTCCCAGAAAGTTATTTCAAAAATGCTGTGTTCTCTTTAACCACTCTGGGAACATTGTAAGTGAAATAATGATGCTATTTTTTCTTTCCTCAGTCTAATAAACCTCAGACTGAGAAACTATGGGAGCAGGATTGTGGGGCTTACTAGATAGATGTGACACCAGAAATAATAATCACTTTGTGAATGAATTCAGTGGATGAAAGAAGCAGTGGTAGAAGCCTTTCTCTGTCAAAGCCCCAGTATATCTGGAGTGGAAGGTGTTCCTCCTGTTCTGTATAGTTTTCTGGCTAGCTGGAAATGAAAAAGGAAGATCATGCTGGCTTAATCATAGCTCTTCAAGGTACTGATGGTGAGGCTGACTTGGTAGCCTAATAGTGCCTTCACTTGGAAGAACAAAAATGAATATCTGATGTTTGAAAACTTGCAAGTTCTCCTTATTTCAATGTCATAGATCAGAGTCTGTAGAGCTGATTGACTCTTCCTGATCTGATAAGGAACCATACTTGTCGGAGAACACTTGTCTCAAAGACTGCCAGAAAAACCAGGATGAACAGTTTATCAATGCCAGAAATGGACAACTACCTCAAGATCTCAG
>JAWWMO010000083.1:83397951-83411546 GCA_035047845.1 Dendrocincla fuliginosa | reverse complement strand
AAACTCCTCCCCACTTCCCAAGCTCCTCCCTGACCCTATAAGAGTCCTATGCTCCCAAATAAACTTGTTCCAGCTTGCCCCACCATGGCTGAGGACCTTATCCTTATCCCTCCCTCCGGACGCGGTACATACTGACTATTTCCTGTATTAAAGGAGCATGAATGGGGCTTACTAATGCTACAGAATGTGCAGAGGAAAACACATTTGCTGTGGTTAAGCTTCAGACTTGCTTTTATTGAGTCCTGTGTTTGTAATCTAGCATCATGTTTGTGTTAGACTATTGCTGATAATTTCTACGTATTTTTATAGAATTGGTACGTAGTTGCCTCCACCCAGTCCATAGTGAAGCTCACTTGTTTTCTCTTGCAATGAAACAGCAGATGAGTGCTGAGCACAGAGAGCAATTCAGTGTGTTGCCAAAGTATCTGCACAGTTTACAACTCTTGCTGCATAAAGGAGATTAGTCTTCCTTGCCAACCTGACACACTGTTGGTATTCTGCTCCAAGAAGGTTTTCAGATATTGTACCAAACAGAACAAGAACTCTGGAAAGGCTGGGAGGACCAGTCTGAAAATTAAGGCTCAGATTCTAACTTAAGTGATAATTTGTCTTGCAGAGTGCATATGCCTGATTTTAGTTAATTTAGAGTCCTGCTGCATGTATACACTTCTGGAATGTTGAATTCATTGTAGTTGAACAATAAATGAATGTAAGAATGTTAAATTCAGAGGTTAATTCAAACAGCATTACAGGCATTAGTGAAGGCAGAAAAAGAAATACATGTGAGCTTATATGCTGCAAAACTGTGACAGTTATTTTATATGGACCCTCAGCACTTGTAAATGTTTAACTTAGATGGTGCTCTTGCATACTGCTCACCCTCTAATTTTGATGTAATGGGCCTGAGTAAAAAGGAGCCTGACATGTGGGGATTTTCTATCTGTAATACTGTACACTTGTGTCAAAACTTTAAATTAACTAGTCTGCGTAAGGCTAACAATTTAACTGAGATTATAATGTAGACTAAATTTAGTGAGGAGAGATCTCTTCATGTCTGTAGTTCCTTCTCCCTCTCCCCCAGCTGCCCCCAGGGCCCTGCCAACATCTGGTGGCTGTTCCTAGAGCTTTGCACTGTGGCTGTTTGTTGTTTTTTTAAAGCAGGAAGCTTTTCTTTTGCAAGTGCATCCTTGATTAGTACTTCATTCTGAATCATTCTTGACCATTTTTTCAATGGCTACTTTGTAAAAATGATTATTTATTAGATATATGTAGAGAACAGAAACACTCTGGAAAAGTCTTTTTGGACAGACCTTTCTTTACATGCAAAGAGGTGTTATTGAAATTACTGTACAACTGTAGGCCACCAAAAATCCTTAAAGTAGCTCTAAGACAGAAGGTTGCTGAGCTGAGGGAGCACTCTGTCATTGGGCCTGTGGCAGCCTTGCATTGGTACCTCTCCAAAGCACTGTTTGACTCTGGAGAGTGGTTGGTACAGTGTCATTTCATGGAATGTCAATTACAAAGACAAAGTGATGTTAAAATCAGGAGAAGGGGCTGTCTTTTACGTTGGCAGCTACTTTTTATCCTGTTGTTATAACTGTGCAAATAGAGGCTTTTGGCTGCTCTAGTTCTCAATACAGGCTCAGTACATGGATGGGATTTGTATTGATTGCTTGTTGCTTTTTAAAAGGCTGCCTCTTTGCTGTAAGTTCAACCTCCTGCTTTTAAGAAAAACTGAGAAAACCAGTTTTGATTCTTTCTGTGCTGCATACACCTTTATGCTAACTAGCTACACTTGACACAATCAAGTGTATGTTACGACTTGCATTTTGTATCAATTCCTGTTGAAAGAATAATGGTGTATAAGTTGTGTACCAAACACATTATACATTTACTCTTTTCTGATATTCAAAATCTATGGTGCTATATATAATTGTCTTATTAGTAGTATAACTGGAACATGTTTGTACTCAAAATAGTCCTCTTGCAAGAGAGAAAGTTTATGTATCCAAGAGATACATAGGACCTCTCTATCAAATGGACACTTTCCATGTGTGTGTGTAACTTGGAAGGAAAAAATTATTAGTAATGACAAATATAAATATCAAGTCATGACCAGTTTTATTCCACTGTTATGCAAAGTTAAGAAGGGAGGGATCCAATGAGAATTTAAAACATTAAAAGAAAATTGTCCCACTAATTTGTATACTGAAGCAGCATACTTTACTTGGGAATTGTCTATGTAGAGCAGAATTTGAGTTCAGCAGTACAAGGGACGGGAAATCTGTCATGTTGCTGAACAAAACTTCTAAAAAAGCCTCAAGAGATACTAATGAACAAAGTAGTGAAAACCAGAGGCTACTAAAAAGTGATCTTGACGACACAGTCTCTGTGGAACATGAATGATATTATCAAAAGGTTCTGTCTAGACTTTTTTCCTTCTTTTTCTGTTCCATGAATGTTTTTCAAGGGTTTGATTGCCAAATTTTCAGTCATTGCTTGTCATGAAAGGGCTTTGGATCCCATGCTGTGAAGGACTGGAAAAAGGTATTAAAATGTTATTAGTGGCTCCAAACAACTCTGTGTGTGTGGGAGGGGACAGATGACCCCCTTTACCCCTCCCCATAATCCCTCTTCCTTGGGAGCCACTGGTGGAGCCACTGGCATACCAGGAGCAGTTCCCCACACCATACCCCATGGAGCCACTAAACCAGCCCTGAATGGTTGGCACAGTGGAAGCCCCACCTGGTGGGGGAGGCCATGGAGTCCAGAGTTAATAAAATCGGCACCGTGTCCCCCTGAGAAGCAGTGTGGTGTTTCTCCTGTGTGTAGCCTAGAGGTATGAAAGAAATGAAGGCCCTTTTCATAAATCCATTGGGTGGATTTTTGGAGTCTTGTATTATTGTAATGTAAAACCCCTTTGATGAGCTCGTGAGAAGAGCCTGGGGTGTTACATTTTCAAAAGTTGCTGTTCTATTTACTAAGTGAGCAAGCAAGTTTCTAACTTCTTGGGCTTGACAGGCTGTATGAGTAAGTGAAATATGTTTCGGCTGTTAGTATGTATTTTGCTTAATGACATTTTGATGATAAAGGCAGTGGTAGCTCAGAGACCTTACTCTCATTATGCTATGGAATGGGTGACCTGTGTGGGATAGCAATTGAGGTACTGAAGGAAAACAATAATTTTGGAGACTCAAAATATGTGAAATTTAATGAGGATTGCAATCTTGTCTTTTGGATTCAAACGTGTAGTTTTCAAAGAAGAGTTAGAAAGTCCTTAACTTGGATTCCTTGTCTTCCCAAATAGTGATGGTGAGAAACAAATAATAATGATAAAAAATATTTATTTGCAATTGATATCCCTGACAAGCATGAAGTAGATATATTGGGTAGCATGTTGTCATTCCTCTATTAAGAAATACAATATGGCATCTTGTTTGGAGAGAGGCAGAACAGTGGTCCCCAAAGTGAGACATGTGACCCCGAGGGTGTCTGCAAGGTGATCCATTGGGGTGTGGAAAAAAATATTGGAACCTTCATTTATGTTTATTTCTTAGATTAAAAAAAAAAAAGCAAAATTAAGCTTTTCTAATATTTAATATATGGCTCGGCACTAGGACTCTCACTTGGACCATATGTCCACATGTAAGGTTCCAAGGTCTCTTCAGGAAAGAGTGGCTGCCTCAAAATGTAGAGAGGTTGACAACAGCACCTTCACTTGGTCATTCACTTTAAACATATTGTGTCTGGTTAAGTGAGTTTAAACATTACGTTATGTACTTCTAGTTAAACTAACCTTCACAATAAAGACAAGTGTCTTAATCAGATACCTGCAAATCAACTGAGAACTGAATGTAGTGTTCATAATGTTAACAAGAAAAAAATGGCAATGCTGACACTTCTAGTCCTAGTAGAAGCTCTTTGTTGGCTGCATTTTGAGGTAAAGCCAAAGATAACCTTATCAGATCTGGCAAGAAAAAAAAAAAATTACCAGTGTACAAATACACTGAACTTTGAACAAGACTTTTGAATTGCTGCATTACAAAATGTTCAACTAAATTTTCAAAAACAATGCAGTATATTTGATGACATACCCTTCCCTAAAAATTAAATAAATTAATAATATTTTGGGGAGAGCAAAATGGGGTTGTTTTTGTGCTGTTAATAAGTAAAGTAAAAATTAAAATATTGATTATTTAATCTTTAATTACTTTTATTTGTATTTTATATGTGTTTTAAAATGTGCATAATGTATTAGAAGAGTAGCTCATGTATGTAGTTTTTAAAGAAATAACTATGCATATATTGGGGTGCGTGCTCATAAATTTACCAATAGGCATATATGATAAAAGAATTTGGAGATGACTGATGAAGAGAATAGGCACTTAAATAGTATGTAAGAGATGAGATCATTTGCCTACATTCATTTGGTGTCCTACAACAGTCTAGACTGTTGGTGTTATTGACGAACAGAAATTTTCCCATGGTTTATCTGTTTATTCCTCGTGGGATATTTTGGTGTTGAATCAGTTCTGTAAAGTACAGAATGCAGTGTCCTGTGATGCTGCTGTTACTCTGAGGCATGCGTTGTGAAGTGTCTGAGTAATGAAATCGGCTAAAGAGTGTGTGTATTAACTTTTGGTATTTTGTTGAGTTCATTAGTATCCCTTTTTTGGTTTTAGCTTTTTGAAGTTAATGGCTTTGACTGGAGTGATTAGCACTCACCTTGGTGCCTGTGGCAAGGTTAAAATGACATAAAATGCTTTGGAACACAAACTTTATCATGGTCCTCATTATGTGAAATTCTACTGTATAAGTCAGCCAAGGACACCTTGATTAGTCCATAATGTCCTTCTGTTAACAGTTTCTTTTTCCCCCCAATGTCAGATATTTATTAATACAAGCTATATAATGAAGATTTATTCATTCTAGAGAACTATATACAAGTTCATGTATTTCTGATTATATAGCAATTTTTGAATCAATGGTAAAAGACTAATGACCTGAGGAAAGAGATGTGGAGACGCAAAACTTTGCCAACTCTGACTGTATATCATGGTGCTTTTTATGTTGGTTCTACATGAATGAATGTATAATCATGTATTTAATGTGAATATCAAACATTACTTTATGGTAATGAATTAGCACATTATATTTTGGAGGGATTGCACAGTGAAATGCAATCAGTGACATTTCATGTTCATTTCAGCTAATGTCACTTTTTTATAGTCTTATTTCAATCCTTCCTTTTATCTTTAAAAGTCTAAATCTCTTTGTGTGTGTATGTGTGAAGCAACTCTAAACCCACATTTATTAAGGGCACAGCTTTGCATGCATCCAGACTAATTCTAGAATTTGAACTGTAGATGTTCAAGTCAGGGCTGAGATATGATTTCCTTGATGCAATTTTAATTTCTGGGCGATGAAATGCCTTTGCTATTAATACAAAAAGAGGAGAAAATACTGTCCTTAGTGACATCTTTTCCTTTCTTTTTTGTTGCTTAAATGCTTTTTCTAGTCATTTCCATCATACTTAGTAAGGTCTATTCTGAGGATGTGGCAATGTGGGCATAACTCATATTCATAGATAACCTTCAAAAGAAGCTAGCTATAATTAGTGTGAACTGAAACTGGAGTAATAGGGAGACAGAATTATGCAAAAACTGTTCAGTACATCAAGTTTTCCACTTTTTAGCTCTCTGGGTGAAAGACATGAATTTCTGGAATTACTTTTCTTTACTTGGAGTTTCATCTTTCTGTGGTCTTCCTGTGTGTTTTTTTTCTGGTTCAGAAAACGGCAGTCCCTTTCCACTTGGTTAGTTATAAACCTGGGATACCTTCCCCAGTATCACCTTTATCTGTACCTGTGCACCATTTTTCTATGCTTAGGCAATTACTTTTCCCTGCAAAACAACTGTAAGGTACGTGCAGAGCAAACTTCTCCTCGTCTGCCTCTGCCACCCCCTGGACCAATTAAAAAACCTGTTGGTCCTGAGCACAAAACTGAATTTACAGGATGGTCTCTATCCATTTCTTCCATGCAGGTGAAGTGTCTAATGCTAATCTCCAGTGATGGGAAGTGGGTATATGGGTGTCTAGGAAATGTTGTGTTGCTGGACTGCTCAGTTTGTCCCAGAAAGAGTTCAGGTATTCTTTTCTGAAAGTAGGAGGAGACAGGAGGACTAATTGTTACTGCAGGTTGCTCACATACTGTGTTGGTATCTGCTGTGCCACCACTGATTCTGTCTTCTAGAAAATATACTGACAAAATTTTCACCAAGATCTACTGGGGAGTGGAAGGAAAGTGGGAATGAGTCTTAGAGGATGTAGTTCACCAGAGACCTGGAAGGTTGTTTACTTGCTGTTCACTATTAAAAGTTTTTCTACCTTCTTGTTATAAAACTACTTCCAGGTTCCTAAAAATAGTAGTGTAGTTTTCAAAACTCCACTGTAGCTGTTGTTGTTTGTTTTTTTTTTTTTTTTCTTTGTGTTGTCTATGGAGGAATTTGTATCTGTTCTTTATTTCAAGATTCACTCATAATGAATTAGTTTTATTAAAAAAGATTGGCTCTGCTTTCATGTAGGGTAACTTTCCATCAACTCTTTTACGCTTGTAGGTTTTCTTCTGTTTTGCTTCAGTCCCTGAACACCATATACTTGAAATTTAATTTCAATTCTGGGAGGGGATTTTCTTACTTTTGTTCTGTTAAATATTTATATCAAATAAAGAAAAAGAGTAGAATAAACAGACAAAGCTGGGATCGGTTGTTGTTACCAAATGGTACCCTGTAGATGCCATGAGTAAGTCAGGTGTTTAATATGAAAGAGTTTAATTTCTACATTCTGTGAATCTCTGTATAACCATGTAATTTATCAGTAGTTAGCACAAAATGATAGTGGTGGCAATGTATTTGTTATTAACAGATTTCAATTTACAGGTAAATGTTGAAGTATTGAATACCAAGAAACGAAATTGAACTTTTTTCCATCTGCATTGCATAGCTGTGCAATTCCCACAGCTATGTTAGGAGTGCAGAAGCATGAGCATAAATTATGAGTAAAATGTGTTTATTATTTAAGCAACATGCAGTGCTTAGCTTTTAAGGGAGAGTATCTGGTTCTGCTTTTCTATTTAAAATTCAGTTTTTAAAACCATGGAGATTTATCTTAGAGTTTTAAAGTGAAACAAATCTAGGACCTGTCCAATATTTATTCTTAATCTTGCTAGCCCTTATTTTTATTCAGAATAAAGCACCAGTGAACTATAATACTGAGTCTTCACTCCTGCTGTTTCTCTCAGCCTTATTTTCTCCCATTCTTTCTTCTGTTCTATAGTAACCAGGTGTGGTTTTTTAAGTTGTTCAAGCTGAAGCATCAGAATAAGTACAGATTATCATTCTTTCCTTAGGCTCCACTCTGCTGTTGTGATTCTTGAAGGGAAATAATATGAACATTGAAATAGGAGCCAAAGTGATATCTCATGAAGAAAATTGTCTGGTTTTCTACAGCTTTTGTTTTCACAAAACAGGGCTTTTCCAACAGTGGCAAAACAGCATAAAAATAGGCAGGAAGCCATCTTGGCACAGATTTTTGGTATTCTGGTTTTACTAAGTCCCACCTTCCATTATCTTTCTGTCTTGCCTACTCAAACAGGAGGAGTTTCTGTCTGAAGATTAATATTCCAAGGTTTGCATTGAGTTACATTCCCTGAAAATCTGCTCAGCAGTCAGGACTCCAGGCTGCTTCTTGATAAGCTTCTCGATTAAGATTTTTCTGAAGAGCTAGTAAAATATAACATAAATAAAAAAATGCATGAATTGGACAAAAACTCTGGTTTTGTGGGTACCTGTGGACAGCTTCCTGTACCAAGATTTTCAATTAATCCTGACTAGGTGTAAAGAAAAAATTCTCCTGACAGCTAGATGCCAAATTTCTGTCTCTAGTACCTTCTTCCTGCTCTGATGACAGTTTGAGCATTGTTGTAACTGAGTGGCTGTAAACAATATCTTTACCATAATTCTTTACTTTTTTTCTTGGTGTATGGAAAAACACCGTAAGAACTATATCTCAATATATATAAAAAAAAAGGTTTTGCATTTTTAGGTTCTTTTCATGTTTTAACATACATAAGCGGAGAGTATGAATAGTCTAGACCAACTTCTTTGAAAACAGTCTTGAAGGGTGGTGAGAGTGTATTTCTGGACTGTCACTGTTCATAAATTTTATGTGGCTGATGAATTACACAGTAGATAACTATCTCATACTTTGTATTTCTTGCTGTAGATGGAGAAACTTTCCGAGACTTCTGTGGTAGAGAGGGACAAATAATTTATCGGCTTTTCTCACTTCTGAGGTTTGTAGGGGAAGGACCAAAAATACTTATTGCTGTATGACAGGAAACCCAGGCTTTTTCTAAGTCTGTGTTGTTCAAACATCTGGGATGCAGTTGAGGAAACTTGAAGGACTGGTTTTCATATATAAATGTCATTATAAGAAGCATCTCTTCTACAGCACAATTTAGCTTTTAATGTACATGCTGTGACAGGGAAGTATCCTGGTCCTTCCAAAGGGTCTTGTCCTGACTGAAATTGTGATACTGTAGCTTTAATAACCTCACAGTTTTGACAAATAATCATGCTTATTTATTCTTGTCTACATCACAGATTGATTTGAAATCTCTACCTGTTTTGTTGCCCAGAGACATTTTGGATGCCCCATCCCTTGAAGTGTTCAAGGCCAGGTTGGACGGGAATTTCAACAAACTTATCTTCTGGGTGGTGTTGCTGCCTATGGCAAGGGTTGGAACTTGTTCATATTTGAGGTCCCTTTCAACCTAACCCTTTCTATGATTCTGTGACTTTTGTGATTCTGTGTTTATATTTAAGAATGCTGCCAGGATAAATGTAGTTCAAGCAGCAAGAGTGTCTGCACTTAGAAGCTGAATTATGGCTTGTATGCAGAGTACTTGTTCTCAGTTTTAAATCTTTTGGAAACCTATTTTAAGATTAGTTTCTACTCAATTTGAAAGACATTGAAAGTAGAACTTTACTAGAGAATACTGGGAAATGGGAAGGATTGAAGGTGGGGGCCTGGGAGAGTCTAGACTGTTTAGAAAAACTCACAAAAGAAGCTTTTGTCATTAAAAGCAGATATTGTCCTAATGCTTCAGCCACTGAATGAGACCTGAAGCCCTATTTTTTTTTTTTTTTGGATGGCTTTGACAATAAGGTTATGGTACTAAATTGCTTGACACTTGATGTAAATCAATTTAATTAGACCCAGAGTATGTGTACCTCCTGATCTTCATCATGAAAGAAGTAAGAACATAGAGAACAGTATCTCTGCTACGTAAAATCTTGTGGAAGGGATGCCAAAGCAAGGCCAGAACAATACGTGTTCATAAAATAACTATACTTAAATACATGCATAAAGGCAGCATCTTCTATAGAGACTTTTAAAAGCTATGAATTTGGTCTGCGAATGGAAATGTTGTCTTCCTAACTATACAGATTTCTATAACTTTCTGTCAGAATTCTTTTACTACTTAACTTTTTTTGAAGCTTTTTCCTGTCCTTCCTCTTCCCTCTCTCTTTCATTTAATATGCATTTTGCAGTCATAATGCCATGGAAGTCTTTATTTTCTACCACCAAACTTTAGAAAAAACATCTTTTACGATGCATAACATACAGATGATAACTTTTTTCCTCTTGTTTAACTAGCTTATGTAGGAAGCTCATTTTTGTATTTTGAGTGGAAAAGAGTCAAGACTAATGTATTGCAAAAGGGTTACAGCTAATACTCCATTAACTTATTTTTAATACTAAAATTATTATGGTTATTTCATTTTTTTTTCTCCATTACTGGAGAAAATAATCTCCTCCTTATTCTCTGATTGCTTTGCCCAGATATTTCATTTTGGCTTCTGCATTATTCCGTCTTGAAAGGTTACTCAGAACTAAAATGATTGCCTACTTGCAGAAGCCCTAGGGAAATCTATGGACAAGAAATAAAAGTTAAAAGCGTATACTGATGCTCTGTCACTAAGGAGAAAAATTAAGAGTGCTACTGAAAATGTTAAGAAACTGAAAGAAGCTTTTCTGTTCAAGCTACACTGCTCATTTCTATGCATGTATTTTTAAGAATACTTGCAAATTTTGAGGGGAAAAATAGCCTCAGAATGTGCAGAATATCAGTCTCTAGGTAGGCGGTTAGAAAGACCCAGAGCCTCAAACCTTCATATAAACTTGGGAGAAAGAGGAAATACTTTTTTTTTTTTGGCAAAGGCAGTGATTTATCTCCTATAAATTTAATCTAAAGTGCATCTCTGAAAGTACTTTTTCATTAGGGTTTCCTATGTCTCCATATAATACTCACTTACTTTCCTTGTCTCCCTTTCTGATGTCTTGCTATGGTTGCTGCATTGTTAGTGTGATGCCAGAAGAGAGGAATATCTTGTCAAATGTCTTCTTACAGTTAAATGTCATGACTTTTAAAGTGGAGGAAAGAGTATGTGTGCAAACTCTCACAGGAAAAATTATGGCAGCATTGCCCATAAACTTGTGGAATAGAAGGCCCTTACTTTTCTAAAGCTGTAGTTTGTTTGGATTTGGTTGGTTGGGGGCATTGTTGTTTTTTTGTATTGTTGTTTGGGGTTTTGTCTTTGGTTTTGTTTGGGTTTTTTTGTTTGTGTTTTTTTTGTTTGTTTGTTTTTGTTTTTTCCCAGATCCACAAATATTGCCAAAAACCTGGGTTTTTTTTTTTTTTTGCAAGGGAAGGTTGGGATGGTGGGTTTGTTTGAATTTTTGTTCTTTCTCCCATGGGATTCTGTGCATGTGACTGCTTAGTGTGTTTCTTCTGTAGTAGTATTACTTTAGGGCAGTTAGCTTTAGCAAATGAGACCGAGCTCTTAAAAACTACCATAAAGCTCACCTTACATTTCTTGTATGCTTAAATTAATGTTGAAACTCTGATACGGATGGAATCTATTAAAAGGTGTCACAGGCAGAATGGAAGGTTCAAAGTAGGTTTATCAGAGAGACCTTTCTGTTGAGTCACTATGTGCAGAGAGGACTCTCTTGTTTTCCAAACTGCCTTTTAGAGAGGAGTCTAGGTGCAGATGGATCCAATATTAGCCCCAGACTTGGTCAATATCTTATGTGGAATTGAGCCTTTATACAACTTTGTCCCTGGGATTAAGGATGAGAAACTAAATATGTTTATATACATAAGAGGAATTATTTATTTATATTAATTATAATTATTAGATTAAAAGACTTCAATCAGAATTATTTACTACACAATATTGATAGCTATAACTACTAGAGTAGTGCACTTTTTAAAAGCAATATTGAAGCAATGATATTAAAGCTAACAAAATAATTAATAGGTAGAGATGGATGTTACTCACTGCTACCTATGACCATTGGCAAATATGTTTCATTCCGCCTGGAGTGATAGCCTTAAAGGGGCCTCCTTCTCAAGGGAGCAATCTCCGCACACATTCTGAGTATATTAGAAGTCCTTGACTCAGGTACTTGGAAGGCCACAATGAGGTCACCCTGAAGCCTTCTCTTCTCCAGGCTGAACAATCCCAAATCTCTTAGCCTTCCCTCATATGAGAGCTACTCCATCCCACTAATCAGCTTGGTGACCCTCCTCTGGACTTGCTCCAACAGGTTGATGCCCTTTATCTGCTGGGCACCCCAGAGCTGGATGCAGCACTTGCACAGCAGAGGGGCAGAATCCCCTTCCTCAACCTGCTGGCCATGCTGCTTTTGATGCAGCCCAGGACACAATTGGCTTTCTGGGCTGTGAGTGCACATTGCTGGGTCATGTCCAGTCTCTTACCCACCAGCACCCCTAAGTCTTACTCAGCAGGGCTGCTCTTGGTGTGTTCATCCCCAGCCTGTATTGATACTGGGGTTTGCCCTGACCCTGGTGCAGCACCTTGCACTTGGTCTTGTTAGACCACATGAGATTCCCATGGGCCCACTTCTTCAGCTTGTGCTGGTCCCTCTGGATGACATCCCGTCCTTCAGGTTTGTCAACTGCACCACTCAGCTTGGTATCATCTCAGGGTGCACTTGATATCTTCTAATCCCCTTTTTCCTAAAATGATGATTTCTAAATATAAAGTAAAAATAACAATTTATCTTTTCACTCTTTGGTTTGCTCAAACATTTGAATAAGCAAATGGACTGGGAGAGAAGAGATTTGAACTGTTACAGTTTTCACTGGAGAGATCTCTGAGGGAATATTGGTTTTACTGAAATGTGTTTATTTTGCTATAACATTTTGCAGGAAGTCTAAAATTAATCTATCAGGCCATCTTTATTTAGTCTTTAGTATTATTTAAGTGTATTTTAAAGGTATTATTACATTCACCCTGCATTTTAGTATTCATGAAAGGTTTGAGTGAGTGGAAATGAAATATTTTAGTGTCTTTGAAACAAATATTTCTTCGAGGTTTTATTAGCTAGGAGACCTGGATACTTCAGCTTTCATCCTGATATGATATTTAGAAAATATCACTATCATGATTTCTTAAAAAACAGAATGCCATTTGCCAACTACCATTAACTAGAAGTAAGAATTGTGAATAACTAAAAGAGATAAATTTCTATCTGAAACTAATTAATGATCTATTTAACATTTAATTTCATTGTTTTTGCAAAACTGGACGTGCCCTTAGATAATTTCAAGTTCTGAATAGCTGAAAGCTCTAAGGGGAAAAAAATAGTACATTAATTAAAATGCAATTCAGTGAAACTGCCAGAGAAAATTCCTGATTTTATTTAATAATCTGATATGAAGACCATCTTCATTTCAAAGCTTGGAAAAGTTAAAGAAGAGTGAAAGCTGGAGTCAAGGAAGATAGTCCTTATACCTGCAGTAGCTGTCACTTCCTTTGAGACAATAAAAAGATCCTCTGAAGTTTAAAACTTTATCTCAGTTAAGCACATGCAAACTTTTTATATCTGAATCTGTTTGGGTTTTTTTTTATTGATACCGCTCATTTAATTGGGCTAAATTGCTGTTTTCACTGATGAAAAGGTATAAAATATTGACAAAATATCTGTAACAAAAATATAAACCAGCTCTAATCTGTTTTTTGCAGTTTGGGGAACTTTCTATTATGCTTATATATGGACAGCATGCAATAGTGTTTGAACAAAATCCTCCTAAGCAGAACAACTAACTCAGTTGTCTGAAAGGGACTTGTGTTGGTCTCAATAAGCCATGGCCAGGTGCAGTCTGGCAGTGGGATGCCCTGGAGACAGCTGGGTGCCTGAGGTGCTGTCCCTGCATCCATGGCTCCTGAGCCTCCCTGTGCCGCTCTCCCTGAGGGGCACTGCTCAGGCTCAGAGGGGTGGTCTCCAGGCTGCTGCTCCCACTCCCCTGGGCTGCAGGTGCCAAGGAATGCCCGCCTGGGCAGGGAGTGTCGCTGCTGTGGGGCTGGGGTGTGAATGCCTGTGGGGAAAGGAGTTCTGTCCCCATGGGCTGGGTGGGCTCCAGGTGAGCTCCTGCCTGCCCCCCGTGCTGGGGGCTCTTCCCAGGCCGGAGGGGAAGGTGCATGGCCATGGTGCCCTGTGTG
>JAWWMO010000083.1:83374745-83395881 GCA_035047845.1 Dendrocincla fuliginosa | reverse complement strand
AAAGGCATTACCAGCCTAATTAAGGGTGGTGCTGGAAGCTCTGGTTTCACAGAGCTCTCCATTCCCACGAGTTTCTCTGGAGTGGGGCATTGCTCTGTTTCCTCAGGAGCGGGGCATTGCTCTGTTTCCTCAGGAGCTTTCTATATCTCTGAGAAAACCCTTATGACAGACCATAATTTTATGATAAAGGAGACACAGGAAAGTAACTAAACAGTAACCTCATGTTCAGGGTGTGAAGCTGATATGTCTGTATGTGCTAGTATAGTAGGGATGAGGGCAAGATGTTCACCAGCACCTCTTTGCCAGAAGAATATTTCTAAACAAATTGCCTTTTCCGACTCAAGAACTTTTCTTAATTCCAAAGCAAATGCGGGGGGTTTAACTAGAACACTTACACTTATTTTAGGGTACACTGAAGTAGTAGTGTAGGTTGAGGGCATGAGTATGATGCTTTTACTACTTGTTGAACTACATCTTTGAGGAATGCAGGGTGACTGTGAAGGTCTACAGAGAAGTGATAAAAGGGTAGAAGGATGTCTGAGGGGAACATGGTGGAGAACAAGATAAAGATACTTAAGATAGAAAAGATTCAGAATTCAGATCAAGTAAAAACACAGTAAGATAAGTAACTTTGTTATATAGCACTGCATACGAAATAGAAGGAAGATTATGATCCTACTAATTTGGAGACAACAAAATTTATTTAGAACAGGTAAAAATTAAAAAGTTTCCAGTATTTGTTTTCCTTTGTTGTCCTTGTGAAAGCATTTGATCTCTTTGAATGACATTACATTCTTTAATACTGGAAAATGAACTAAATTCCCACAGCAGAAATATGTTGAGATTCTCTAGGATAGGATTTTAGAAGATCTGTCAAACTTTACTTTCGTCCAAAACTGAAGCTAAGAAATATTTCCTAACCTTGAGATTTTGACAGTTAAACACCCTTAAGATCTGCTTATATAGAAAATACTTAATGTTTTGTGTTTGTATGTCTGTGGTTATGTTGCCTGCAGCATTTCACTCTCACCTGCTATTGTTGCTGTGAAAAGGTTAAGATCATTCTAAAAGTATTTTCACAGGGAAGAAAACATCAGTAACAGAAGAGTATTTCAGTAAGCTCTGGAAAGTATAGCAAAAGCCAGTGTCTCAAAACTGAAACTGAAAAAAATAAAAATTAGGCAAACCCCAAATAAACATAGAGCAACAGTTAACAATTGTTGACATGACACACAGTGTTTTGGTATCTTTCACACACTCATTGAAATGGATTTTGCATTTGTTGTGCCTAGTGGCAAGGGCTATTATTTTTGCACTGCTTTTGTTGTACTGTCTTCTGCTTGCTTTGCACTAAGATGGTATTGACTCATTCCTATGCTTTCCTGCACCATTCCATTTGCATTGAAGTTCAAACTGAACCTCATGTTTTTAGTTGTTACTTCTATTTCTAGGGAGTCTAATGGTTACTAGTTTTTCTTTTTCTCTAAGCAAGTTAACAGCAGTCCTATGCTTTGATTTTATTTTTCTTAAAGAAGAATAGCTGAATTTAGTGAGCTTTTATTTTGGCAAACATGCAGGTGGGACTGAAACAACTGAACTGATTTATGAGCTTTACTACAAGTGATGAGTCTGACTTGATAGTTTGGTTAACTGAGATAAACCCAAGCCTATCCCTTTTGAAGACCAAGGTATTTGGCTCACTTATTTTCCCCTTTTAGTTCTCCCTAACTCTGTTCCTTCATATTTTTCCCCCAACTGTTACTAAGTAACAGCCAGCACATGAGGCTTGTCTTAAACAGGAGGATGCTGAGTATTGTTTAGCTGAAGATGTTTTGTTCTTGCCACTTGATTTTCTTGAAGATAGCAGTAATGTCTACTTAGTTCTATAAGGAATTTGTGATATGCTGGAAGGACTTTTTGCTTCACTGTGCAGGTTGTTTCTTTAATTAACCATTAACCTGTGTTGCAATGAGCCTTTTCTTCTCATCTCTTCATGCAGCAGGGTGTTTAGTCTCTGCAGATTGCTTTGATGATTTCTTTTTTTTTTTTCCCTATTTATTAAATTAAGCGAACAGTTCTTCCTCGTTGATTCTTCACAGACACAAACTGCTCTGTGCTATACTGCATCTGCAACATTCAGTGGCAGTGGGGGTGTTTTGGGAAGTGGTACAATGCTCTTTTAAATATTTGTTCTCTTTTTATTCTTTCTTTACAGAGGCACTCCCAGTGCTTCAAATCCTTAAACCTAAAACCCCCAAAACAACCCTCCCACTGTGTCATACACAGTTACCTCTTTGCCTGCAGAAACTGCAGCTGCTGTAACCCAAAGGGTGGCTATAAGCCTGCCCACAAGCAACTCTGCCCATATTGTTAGAAGTTCTTCTCTTCCACTTGCCCATCAACCCTTCCTACCCACAGTCTTTAAAGCTCAGGTGTCTTTAGTTTAATATAATGGTTACGATGCCCCAGGAAACTATGCCAACGTCTAAAATAAACTTCAAAAGCTCTCTCTACATTAACATTTTCAATTGTGGTATTGCAGTACCAAGAAGTTGTACCTTGTATTTGGTGATCTTCTGAAGAGATTGATGTGATAACACAGACCTGTAGACTAGAGAGACCAAGACCATGGCTGGAAAGTGGTAATCCATCAATTCCACAGTCACAAATGGGATTATGTCCCAGTGAATTCTGTGGAAGTGATAAAACCTATAGCAACTTATCAAAATCTCTTTAGCTTTGAAGGAGACTAACTGCATTCAGTTTGTGCAGTTTCTGTGTACTCAGATGTGCTTATAATTGTATATCCTCCAAAGAATATTTAGTGAGGTTGTACCAGGTTAAAACTCAGACCAAGATAAAATTAGTGACTAGCGAGGTGTTTTCATGGGCAGGTCTGTTTCAGACATGCTTCTCTCAAGAATGGAAGGCTACATGTGCTGCCCTCACCTCTGAAAGGATTAGTGAACTCTGTTGAACTGAGTGTTATCTTTACTACTGCTCTGAAGGTTTTGACAGGAATATCTATGTTTTGGTTAAGCTTGACTGATCTTTCACTCTTGTCTAAAAATTATTACTTTCCTTATCTATCTCTTTGATAGTTGTCTTAGACTATTTAAGCAATGTGGCTGTATTGGTTTTGGCTGTGATAAAGTTAATTTTCTTCATACCAGTTTGTATGGTTTTGTGTTTTGGATGTGCTTGTACAGCATCAAAGTCTTTTCTGTTTCTCAAACTGTCCCAGCAGTGAGGAGGCTGGGGATGCACAAGAAGTTGAGAGGGGATGCAGCTGGGATGGCTGATGCAAGGAGATCTCACTATATAATGTTGTGCCCAGAGGGCACAGGGAAACAAAGAAGAGGGGGGAAAATTAGAAGGAGGGGGTGACATTGGGAGTGATGCTCTTTGTCTTCCCAAGTCACTATTGTCTGTGATGAAGCCCTGCTTTTCAGGGAATAGCTGAACACCCGCCTGCCCATGGGAAGTGGTGAACGAAATTACTTGTTTTGCTTTGCTTGAGTGGCTTTTGCTTGACCTTTTGAATTGTCTTTATCTCAACCTAGGAGTACTTACATTTTTATTCCTCTGATTCTCTCCCTTACCCCATGGTGAGGGGGTGATCAAAGGAGAGTGGTGTTTCACTGTCCACTGGGGTTAAACCATGACACAGGCAAATTCTTAGAATGAGTGAGAGGAAAATATTTAAAATCAGTGTGACTGGTTTGCACTGGCAGTGCTTTAAATACTGTTTTCCATGGATTGTTCTGTAGCACTGCAGACCTGGACTCCAACACGAGCCAGTGCATTCTTGAGGGTTTCACTTTCTTTTCACATGTAAATTCCTGCCAAGTCCATCTGTACTTGAGAGGGTCCAGCACAAGCTTTTTGGTGTGTGGGGTTTTTTTTGTTTTGTTTTTTGTTTTTTTTTTTAAATATTAATTTTTTATTTTAATGCAGTGGATGTGGATGCAGTATAACTACTCAAACAATGCATAAAAATGGGGCAAGACTTTTGGATGTGGACTTAACAGAGTCTGTGCTAGGGCATACAGGCAATAATGTGCCTGTTTTTTACTGCCCTTCATATGAGTTTCGTAGGCAGAATAGCCGTATATTGTCTGCTGACATTTTTATGGGGGGTTATACTGTATGACTGTGGGAACTACGTTATGACATTGTATTACCTTCTGAAAGTGGTACTATCACTTATGTCAGGGCAGCTTACTTTGTAGTCTGTACACTTTCCTTAGTGGATAGAAGGCTAATGATTTAAAGATCATTTTATATTTTAAAAGGGACTTGTGTGTATTCTGTGAGGAAAGTAGTGGTGATCCTTTTGTTATCTGGTCTTGTCTTGGGCCTTTGTTGAAAGGCCTGAGACACTAAATCATGTTTATTTCAAAGGAACTGAGTGCCTAACCTTACTTTTTTGAGGTCTTATGTGACAATTGTACTTTTTTAGGGATTCAAAAAAGGAGGCATGCGAATCTGTAGTTAAAACCTACTGGCCCAGTCTACCTGAATGTTAGTTGTAGAGTTGTTTGTGACTACTGAGCTGTAAATATCAGTCTAAACATATAGTGTTCCAGCTACCACTGGTGCTAATTCTGGAAGATGTTCAGTAGTCAGCTGGACTTTATTATTAAAAATCCCCTAATCTTTGATTTGCTAGTCTTTGTGTCTTGAGAATTAATTGCATTAATAGTATGCAATTGACATATTAAGGTCAGCTGATGATTGTTCTTCTTGCATATGTCCTCATCTGTACTAACCCCTGCTTTCAGACTTTAGGAGCCTAAGAGCATTTCACCTGTGTGGGGAAAGAAACCCCCATGCAACGGTCAGATTTTTATGTGTGTAAACACCTGCTGGCTGGGTTCATTCCAAGGTGCAGAAGTAGCTTTTGATGTGTTTGATAGTACCTGGGAAGGGAAAAAAGGTGACAAATTTCACTCACTGTGAGTATGAACAAATAAGGTGTAGGAATATGGTATACACATATGTACATGTGTTAGAGATGAGATTTGCATCTCACTGGTTGATGGGTCAAATCACCCATCTTGTTTGTGTGTGTGTGTTGGGCCTGCAACCTCATGACAGTGGGGCACATGTAAAGCCTGTAGACAATGTGGCAAATTGCACGGCAGGCACGTGGCCCAGGAGCTGAGTGGCCAGGCTATCAATCAAGGAAGGTCTGCCTAGTAGTCTGCCCACACCACATTCCCTAGACCCTCTGATGGGCCATGACATCCCTCACTTTGGTCAGGAGGGCAGTGAGTGGTCAGTGACCTGGTTGTCCTGCCTAGAAGGAATAGCCACAGCAGCCAAACTCTGTAAAAGAGGCACACACACACTGGCTCCATCTTGGTTCAGACCTCTGTCTCTGGACCAGCCAACACATGACTTCTTGGTGGTAACTGTTTCTCTCTCCTCTCTTTCTCTCTTTGTTCTTTTTTCTCTTAATCTCTCTTTTCTTCCTTTGCTCTTTTCTTCCTTTTGTGTGTAACTTAAAACTTGAGTGTTTTTTTCACTTAAATTGTGGGTTGGTTTTTGCTGAGTGCAATGAAGGTTCCGTGCTCCACAATGATGCTTACTGGCTTCTAAAAACCCTTGGAAGGGTATTGAAGCATAGCTCAGAATGCTGTTTGGAGGAAGGCAGGGGAGTCCTTTAGTTCTGAGTAGCCTGCTATTAAGTGTGATGCTTTTGGGAAATATTTTCCTTGGTTGTATGTTATTCCTGTACACCTTTTTTTGCCAAAAGACCTATTCTCTCACTAAATTAAGAGAAGTCTCTTAGAGAAAAACATGTAGCTTTTTCTCTGGACATGAACTAAAGGTATCAAAGAACCAAAGGCTTTGCAAGAGTCTGTGTGGGAAAAATGTCTTTAAGTCTTAAAGTGAAATGCCCAGGAAAGCTTGAGACTTCTGGACCAAGGCATAACAGCACGTTCTTCAGATTCATTGCTGCCACCTGGAAAGCTGTAAATTTGGTCATGACATTTGCTTGAGAGATGGATCTGAGGTCTGTAGGAAGATTGTGAGGACAGTTCTTACAAGTTTTTTGACATGAGAGACAGAACCGAGTTCTGGTTTGGAACAATGCAAGTGCTCCATCTCCCAAAACACATCGGTATGGCTGAAATAAGATGGTGACATTGCTACTCTCCATTCTGTTTGAAGTTTTCGGCAGCATCTTGAGAGTCCAGCTGGCTGTAGAAATGGGCAGAAACCATGGGCACTATTTGGCTACTAGTTTGCTTGCCATCCTTCCCTACTCTGACTATCTTCTTTCACTGATGCAGTAAGTTTTCCTCTAGGCACTCCAAAAGCTGAAATCCTACTTGCACAACTTTTTAACTTGTGTAGTAAAACTTTTGAAGGTTTAGCCTGGAAATGTCATTTTTCTGCTTGAGAAACCTTGCTTTTGGAATATCCAGCTCTGGTGTATAGTGGAAGGATTTATACTTACTGACAGAGGTAACTGTTGAGGCATGGCAAAACACATTTACTTAAAAATTCTACATTTTTCCAGGTTAAAAAAAGAAAATAATACAAATAAATGAAGTGAGGAATGTTTATGAATTAGATATGATATAAAAAAATGAATTTCTTATTCAGCAGCCTGAATTGCTGCAAATGCTACTATATTAGAACTGAATGTCATGGATGCCCTTGTCAATATTAAATCCTTACTATAAATACAATTTCTTGCACATATATCAGGAACATGGTAGATTCTACAAAAGAATTGAATTAATCTGTAAGCAAGCATGCTCTTTAAAGATGGCATGCAGTAGTGCAGGCTATTCTTATATGGAATTAAGCAAATAACAGGTGGTATCTTGTAGAATTTTGTGTGAATTAGTTATTTCTTTTTTATTCAGTTTTTTACTTCATGAATACTTATGTTAACTTTTCCACATATCTGTGACATATTAATCCCATTAGTATTTACTGATTAACTCAAAAAGCATCAGCACTTGTGGCTTAGACAGCCCTTCTTGAGGGGTAAGCCTTGGAAATGTTAAGGACCATGTTTGACTCAGTCTTTTGTCCAAATCTAATAGATTTTTTGGATAGAGCTTTATCACTTATTCACTTATTTAGTGGTTTTATAACCCTGAGTATAACACCATTAGTACAGCAATGTCATTTAGTGCTTTCCAGAAGTTCTTAATATCCCAATTGAATCAATAGCATTTATTTTTGTGTATTGTTGAAAGGGATTTGTACAAAGGGATTCACAATAAATGAATCGATGGTGAATCTTAGCTTGTCTTCTGAACTGTTGTCACTTAAAATTGTAAGTGAAGAAAAAAGTAAATATTCACTGGGAGATTTAAAATAAACACAATGGCTTTTATCAGAATGAAAGAAATCCTTTTACTACTTTGCTCTGTTCTGAATCTAAATATAAGGAAATGGATACTTGATCAGCTCTGGTTTTTTTTTTTGTTTGAGTTTTTGTAATAAAACGATAGGCAATAAAAATGCCACTTACCTTGACATTATTTTCCCCCTAACTTGTTTCTGTGAACTGTCAGTTTCTGAGTTCTTCTCACTCCCTAATTTCAGCGTTACTACTCAAATTGTTTGTACTGTTGAATGGAATCAATAACTCATTATTCTTCTGTTTTTAGTGCACTTATGTTGTGCTGAGAGATCAATTTTTTAAATATGAAATCCAAGTAGAAGTGATGATCAGTGTGTTAAACATGTCAGGTTGGTGGGAAAGATTTTGAGAAGAAAAAAATCATTTCCAAATGTGAGAAGATGGTTGGACAGAGCTGTTCCTGAATGATGAAATAGAATGTATTTATCTGTCATCTTACGGTCAAGCATAAGAAATCCTCTGGTGTCTTATTCTTTTTGTTTTGAAATGGACCATGTTGTAAGTTAATTATTGTGGGTGAAAAAAAAAAAAAGCTAATCTCTCTCCAGGGGCTAAAAAACCTGTGTCGCAACTTTCCTTACTTATTCCTAAAGTATGTTGGTGCTGTCTTCTATTTATGGTAATTTATTGGCAAGGTGATGCATGAACACTTAACAAGAAACTCACAAAAATCTTTATTGAAATAATAGCTTGATTCAGGAAGGAGAGGTGGAATAATAAGCCAATCTAAGTGAAATTATATTTAACTGCTATCTCTGTAGCTAAGTTTTTGTAACATCTGGAGCTGTGGTTTTCAGCTTCTCTTAATTTGCGAACCCTTATGTACTACTTCTGATTTTTTTTTTTTTTTATGGTGATGATCAAGTTGATGACTTTGAAAGCAATGTTTTTGCTGTGTGTATAACTCTCTTTAAATTCACCCTGTATACTGTATACTGTGACTGTATACTGACAAGTGGTTAGGGGGGAAGGAGTGTTGTGAAAGTTATAAGCACAGTCTTCGCAGTTGTGATTTATAGTCCTCTGTAAGTACGTGCCCAGTGCTCCTATGAAAATAGAAGTCATGTATGGCTGAAGAGTTTTTAAGAAAAATCAAATTACCATGAAAAATAAAAATCAGAATATTATTGAGTCTTTAAAAAGAATTAAATGTGTGCTCCAAATTTGAGGTTAGTCAGCAATAGTGGTTTACCTGTTATTCTAATTGTGATCTTACTGCATTTTTGGGAAGAATCAAGACCTATCAATAAGGGTATTGGTATAGAAGAGAGAACGGAAATAACTTGTAGATAATATTTGTGAATTCTACCTTTTTTCAGACACAGTTATATTTGTGGGTATAACTGCTGGAGATATTTCAGTCAACTGGCAAAGTTATTTAAACCCCAAATCTTTTTTTTTTTTTCCCCTGTTTCCCCGTTGCTTTTATGTGCCATTATTTCTTTGACTTTTGTAGGAGGAAAATGCAGGATATAAGTAAGGTGGCTCTCTGAAGAGCTTGGATGTGTTTCTTGCCTTCTGAATGTGGAATGAAACAGCTGACTGGAGTTTCAGTATCTTACTGCTCTGCTCTACCAGCTCTAAAGAACAAATCTTGTCTTGCTTTCTTACTAGAAAGAATTTGTCTTAGTACTTTAACCAGTAAAAGATTTACCTTAAGGCTGTACAAAACTTGAAGGTTAATTAGAAGTATTGGCTTGAGTCACTGGTGCTTTGAGCTGTACTTATTAAATATCCAACATTTGAATTTAAAGTTGGGGAGTTGTGTTTGTCTGTTGTTTACTGCTTAGGCAATGCCTCCTTAAGTCAGTTAAATTATTATCTTTTGTGTCTACTTCATGCTGGTTTTAGGGTATGTTTTTTATCTTTATAGTTTAGCTGAGAAGGCCCTATAAAGAACTAGCTTGTACTACATTTTACAACTGATTACAGAATTAATCACTTATTTCTGTGTTCTGTGAAGACAGATTGGGATGAATGCATTCATTTCACTCAGTGAATAATCCTATATCAATGATTCATGTATTCTTTCTAACAACTAAGTCTTGATTTCAGTGTATACAGTTATTGGTAGATATCTCCAATATAATCTGCATGAGTCACTATCCAAATGGTTTGGTTAGTGTTGGGGTTTTTTTCTGATTCTCTGTGCTATTTTTGTCTTATGTAGTCATTTTGTCTCTTGGAGAAAAGAGGAATTCTACACTGTCTTACTAATGAGAGTGAATAAGCATTCATTCTAAAAATTCATAAGGCTTCTGGGATTTGCAAGTGTTGTTTTCACACAACTTGGTACTATACTGCTCCTAAATAACAACAGACAAACATCTCTGTGAATTACACAATAAAAATGCCAGGTAATATTTTGTTGCTTGTAACTCAGTTCCAAGGTCCGTAGCTTTGTTGGATGGCTCGCATTGACTCTCTTGAACAGCTGTAACTTACTTGTCTTCTGCAAGGACAGATACTGAAAGACCTTAAGGGAAAGTGGCTCTTTACTTATAAAATGTATTCTGGCAATGCATCTGGGCAATGTTTTTTTTCCATTCACCAGTGCTTCTCTGTTCCTTTGTATCACTGGATTTATTTTTTTTTTTTTTTGAGAACAGCAGCTGCTTGTGTTGTACCAGTGCTGCCAAAAGTCTCAGCTAAACACACCCACGTAACAGAGAAATTTCCAGAAAGCTTATTCAGAAGTGCTGTAGCATATTTTAACTTAAAACTTGAACATCTTTGTATGTTTCCACTAGTCCATCACTGAATGTAGAATATGTCATCTGAGTGTGTTCAACTCTGCAGCTTTCAGACAGTGACAGTTTCCTTTTTTCCCCTTTTCCAATTCTCTTAGTTTACATATTTCAACCTATATGCACAATTATGAATCCTGTTTTAAAATACAATTGGTCATTTTGACCAGTCTTCCCAAAATATCAAAAATCCCTTGACTGGTACCTCTGCTCCTAGAGAGTAGAGCAGTTGCTTCTAACTACTTCTGTTTGTGTTTGAGAGCTGGGGGACATAGGGTAGTGAGCTCATGCTAGGGACAGTAATGTGCATTATGGTGGAGAGGAAGAAGGCATTTCTACCTTTCTTCGGGGAAAGCTTGTTATAGAATTCTGTTCTCTCTCACCCTGCAATATTTGCAGCAGCATAATATTGAAAAAAAAGAAGCTCTCCTCAAGGTAATAATTGAATGAAAGAATGGCACTGCTCTGACCACCTCTGTGACAGGCACAGCAAATAAACTGGAGCCCCTTGTCAGTGGAAGTAAGTGAACTGTTACCAACATGACAGAACTTGACAAAATAAAGATTTCTCCTTTTTGCCTATGTAATTGTTCCACATGTGTGCAGATATTACCCTCAGCTCCATAGTAGACCCAGGCTCAGATTAGGGTGGAGTGGGGAGGGAGAAAAGGATAAAGTTTTTTAGAGCATTCACAGAGGCTTCAATTTGCTGTTCCAGCTGAACTGACTCCCTGTGGCTGCCTCAGTGCCCTGCGCTGACATACAGTGGGGCTGTAGGGCACCATTGCTACCCCAGCAAGTGCAGCTGTAAGCTCTGTCCAGAAAAGCATTCTCACATCAGGTTGATTCATGATCATTCAGATGTGCAGCACAAATTCTGGGGGAGTTTTTCATTCTACACAGACCAAGAACAGGACTTGTTCTTTTTTGTATGTGTTTTGCATTGAAAGCATATTAAATTTAGCTTTTGAAGTAACGTGCTTTTTAAGGGTCCATTTTAAGTAACAAACTTGGAAGTTTAATGAGTGCTTAGCAAACACAGAAAAGGCAGCCTTCTCTGAAGGTTTTCCTTGAAATGTTATAAGGTTTGCATATACTTGTTATACTTGTTTCCTAAAATTCAGAGACAATACTGCATTCAGCTTGCTTTTCTTTGGGTGTGGAAGTTTAGTCTGAGTTTTGTAGTTTTTTTCCCTTTGGCTTTTATTTGTTGTTTTTTCCTTCCTTCATGGCTAAAAATATTTTGATGGTGGTAAATAATAGACTCAGAATGACTTGGGTTGGAAGGGACCTTAAAGATCATCTAGTTCCAAGCCCCCTGCCATGGGCAGGGATGCCACCCACTAGACCAGGTTGCTCAGTACTCCTTTCACCTTGACCACTTTCAGGGATGGGGCATCCACAGCTTCTCTGGGCAACCTGTGAGCAATGATTCTGAACTAAACTAGACTGCTCCTTGGGTAGTAATAATTTATATATTTTTGAATTTATTAGTCCTGTAATCTTAAGTTCAACTTATGCTCTCTAACTCTTTGAATTCTCTTTTCTTAAAATACTCTTCCCATTGCCACAGCTGTATCTACAAATCCTCAAGGCAGCCTTGTAAATAACTGTAACTGACTGTATTTGGTCACTTTTTTGCTGAGACATTATTTTGCAGAGTGTGGAACTAGTTCTTCCAGGTGGCTCTCCTGAGGGCCAGTCCTGTGTCATGATGGTTTAGACTAATACTCTTCGAGCAATGGTTTTCTGGGTTGCAGGTATTCAGACCAACAGAAGGTGCAGGTGTTCTCACTCGTTAAATTCACTCTCGAAGTCCACTCTTTAAAGAGTGAATAATTTAATAATTTCTGTATAATTTACCTCTAAAATGTTTAAGCAAATCTAATGGAACTTTTCCATCTTAAAAAAAAATGGAGTAATTTTTTGTCTGCTTGGTATTGGGACAACTCAGCTTATAAAAGAGGATTTTTTTTTTCTTTTTGTAGTAGAACACAATTATCTGTTTAAATGTGGTATCTATTTTAACTAATTTGTTTTGGAAGCTGGACAGAGAGAGGAGCACAGAACACAGGAGTAGACACTTAAAATGTAAATATGTTGAAGCTCACTGTTTCTTCAGGACCAGAACAGCACTGGTTACGTGAGCTACAGAGGAAAAGGTCTCTGAAGAATTATCACTGTTCCATCAATAGCTGATCAAATCTTACTAGATACTTACATATGGTAGACTTCAGTTTATTGGAGACTCAAAAGCATCAGGACTGAGTTTACACTTTGCTGTGTCTGGGGTTGTTACACCCCAGTCCTGAAGGCTCAACTTTTACCAAGTGTTACATGTTTAATTTCAGGCTCCAAAAGATTTCACTTACATGGATTCTTGTAAAGCCATTGTTTCTTTGGTACCTTGAGATAAAGTCTGGAGAATAAGAGATTTCTTTTAATTTGGTGAGAAAATAGGCATTTCGGCAAAAAAGGGTTTTACAAAGATAACATGCAACTTCACAAAAGCATTACAACACCTTACCAGGATTAGCAAACATTGCTGTGGAGAGCCTTTGTTGTATTCAGCAAACACAAGCTCCATGCAACTTAGGTTAACTACTCACGCCTTACAGAAAATAAGTGTTTAAGTTACACAGAAGAGGAAGAAAAGAATAAGAGAAGAAAGAATAAAGAGGGAAAAAGAGGAAGAAAAAAACATAATTACCACTCAGAAGATCACATCTTGATTGCTTTGAGGAGAAGAGATCAATGCCCCGCAATGGAGACCTGGTGGGTGTCTGTTTATAGACTTTGGTCACTGTGGCCACTCCAGAGATGCACCCCCATAAGGTGGTTCTGATCCAATGATAACTGATCTAGTGTGTCAAAGTGGGTTAACATTTCCCTTTTGTATCATTCGCTAATTTTCTAAGCCCTGCAAAAGATTTACTGTCCAATTTAGGCTCCTTGAGATACTTTTGAGTGGAAGTGTGTCAGTTTTAAAAAAATGTGATTGCCCAAATCTTAAATATTGAAGAAACCAATGCCTTTGGAAATGAAAGTCCTTCTTTTGGATAACAGAAATGGATTATCAGGGAGTATTATCAACATGATGCATTTATTTTTAGAAAACATGTTTGCTTCCAGCAATGTGCACTTATGGGCTCCGCACTAGTAGATCTTATTATAGATAAGGAGCATTATTTGGTTTAGTGACAAACAGATTTCATCAGATCCTTACCTTTTGCTTTTGTCAGATCTATGCTGTCCAAGGGGAAGGCTTCATGGATACACTTGCACAAAGAAAACATGACAGCAGATGCTTTTGCAAATTAGGTTTTTCCAAAGCAATGTAACAGCATGAATTTGCTCAGAAAAGTGTTAAAGAAAAAAAGCAGAACTTTATTCAACTATGTGTACCAACAACATATACCATAAAAGATGATAACTTTGACTTTATATTGGTATAAATCACTCACTGGTGAACAGGACCTTTTTGTTAAAGTGGCATCATAAGAGCAGACAATAACTGATTGGAAAGATCATTTGATAAACGAAGAGGTTCAGGCATCTGTTTATTATTGACATTCTTTTCTCTTCTCTCAAATAGAAAATTTTCTTTCTGTCATTCTCAATTCTCCATAGAAATTGCTAAGGGTAGCCAAAAACCTTGGCTTCAAGACATGAAGGTGTTCCTTCCCTTTTTGTCTGCAGTTTCCAGACCCTGTGAAGGTTGAGCATTTGCTTCCGATTGGTACACCCACGCAATACAGTTTTACAAAGATGGAAACAGACAGGGGAAAAACGTGTTTGGTGACATCTGTAGAAAAATAAGCAGCATTCACAGAAAACGTGAATAAAAATCTACTGGCCTGCCCTGATATTCCTCTCTAGCTAATTTGGTTTAATGTGTGCTCGTGGAACACACAAATATTCTCTCTTGGCTCATAAGAATGGTATTCTTAATGGGTTTACCTGAGCACTGCTCACCTTGAAAAGTCTGTCTCCCAAAGATCCCCTACTCTCCCCTCCAATTACAAATTGAATTTTGGTCATTGCATACATAACTCCCCCTTAACCATCTGTGAAATCTATCAACAGATAGATCTCTTAGTGTGCTTTCAGAAACATATTAGCAGCTTGATGTTATCCATTTATCTCCAGCAATTTCTTATGTCACCTCCAGTGGTTTCCCATGTTAGGAAATGGTATTAGCTAACTTAGTTAGCTCAGTTAGGTAGCACTTGCGACAGAGATTGGTCATATGCCTGCAACCTTAACAAGTTTTTTTCCCCTTCTTTTTGTGCCCTCTTCTATGTATAATACTAAAGGTTTTGGCTTAATTCCAGGCAGATGTTGAAGAACATCTCCCATGTGAGGTCTTCTGATCTATGTTTTTATGTATCAAGCGAATACCATCTTCATGTTGTTGTTTAGGAATGGTTCTCCCCAGTTCAGTGCCCCCACTGAACTCTCTGAGACTCTCCCAAACCACATGCTGCTCTCTTGCCTCCCCACTCCCCTCCCCATTCCTGCTGCAGTAAGATGTAGTCATAATTGGAGGTACAAAAGGTAAAGACTGTGTGTTGGGATAAGAACAATATCCTGGAAACAGCAATGAGATAAGAAAACCAACAGTAACAGCAGAAATATTAATAACAAAAGTATACAGAAGAGAAGGTGGTTCACCTGCAAAAACGCTCACTGTGGACCCCAGACCCTGAGACAATGAACAATGACTGATGGGATCTCTCTCTGTCCTCTGTGTGTTTTTTTTGTTTGGTTGGTTTTTTTTGTTGTTGTTTTTTTTTTGTTTGTTTGTTTGGGGTTTTTTTGACTGGAAGCCCTTCTTCTTGGGAGGCAGAGTCCCTTCCCTGAGTCCTCTGCAATGATGTGAAGTGATAAAGAATAACATCTGGTCCTTGGCCATGCCCCCTCCTGTGTTCCAGCTGGAACTAGGACACTGCATTACTCTCAAATTTTTGTTATATTAAAGGTGGCTTCACATAGGAGGTTTATTGTTTCAGGCTGCTTGTTGCTCTTAAATGAAACATTTAACCAGATGTGAAAGAATGTCATTATTAAAAGGTAATGAAAAACAAATGTGAATCTTTGAATGGATCACTGTAAACAGGTGTAATATCTGTTTTATTGACAAACTACTGGTCTTAATGCTTCCAGTCTCTTCCCATTATCTACTCCCTTTCTGTTGGCTTAGCTATAATAGAATCATAGAACAGCCTGAGTTGGAAGGGACCCTAAGATCATCTAGTTCAACCCTCCTGCTGTGGGCAGGGAAACCACTCACTAGTCCAGGTTGCTCAGAGCTCCATCCGGTCTGACCCTGAACACTTACAGGGATAAGATAAACACTGGTGTCAATACAGTCCCCTGAGGGGCACCTTTTGTCACTGATGTCCATTGGGATTCTGAGCTCTTGATCACTACCCTCTGTATTTGACCATCCAACCACTTCTTACTCACCTAACAATCCACCTATCAAATCCATCTCTCTCCAATTTAGCAAGGAGGGTGTTAGAGGGGACTGTATAGAAGGCTTTACAGAAATCCAGCTAAATGACATCTGTAGCCTTTCTCTTGCCCACTGATGTAGTAACTCCATCCCAGGCGGCCACTACGTTGGTCAGGCAGGACTTGCCCTTGGTGACGTGCTGGCTGTCAGATGACAGCATTGAAATAGATTCTCTAGATCACCTTTCTTGGCATTGTTTTTGACATTGATACTTTAGATTTAGTTAATGGGATCTGGATTTCTGGGAGGGAATTATTTCATATGTTCAGAATGCCAGGTGATTCTAAACCAAGTACTATTTAGGCTCTAATATTGTTTCCTGTATCACAAAGTTAGACTGAGCAGAAAACAAATTAAGAAAATGAGTATCAAAGGAAATTATGGAATTTTTGATCTTCTCTTTTGGTTGTGAAGAGAAGGCTGAGGAAGGAGGATTGAGAGAGAACAACTGGAATAAATAGTCAAAAAATCAGTATTTTGTTTAAAAATAGAACATAATTATGTATTTATTCTAAAAATATGGAAAAGCTACATGACATTTAGTAAGTAAGCAAATTTCTTTCAAGAGATGTGAGGATGCTCTTCATCTAAATTGTGTAGCATTGTATGATGTTGCTTGGCATTCAATATCTTCCTGTAATTATTATTGAGATTTGTACTTCCGTGCTTGTTTAGAGAAATTTTGTAGTTTATTTAAACTTATATTTGCATGGTCTTTTTAATGACCTTATATATCTTTATGTACCATGTGAGAGAAACTGATTCTGGAGATGCAGTTTTTGCTTTATTTTACTTTACCTTTTTTTTTTTTTAATGTAGGATTTTGATTATGAAAAATTCCCACTGATGTATTATTTTCTATATGTATATTGCCCCCAAAAAGTGTGATGTGGAAATGTTGAGATTAATGGAGAATACACCTCTTTCTCAGATTTTGAAAAGAGCATTGTTTTTCAGTATGACTATGCATTTCTATATATGCCTACTCAGGAGCAGGTGCGCGCTCTCTCTCTCTCTCTCTCTCTCTTATCCAGTTCCTTAAATTAAAGTACCTGAAACTACCAGATAGACACAGAAAGATTATACTGTTTCAAGCAGCTTTTCAGCAAAAAAATGGGATGAGTCAAAATATTCCCTGAGTTTGGTTTAGTCTAGAGCTTAACTAGCTTAAGCTGGTTGTGGTTGAGGTTGGAGGTTGCCTGTGAACTCAGGTTAGACTTGACTTGGTTTCTAGCAGATAGAGCTCCTTCATAGGCCATTTCCCTTCAAATTATTCATTTACAAACTAGAAAAAATCAGGTTGGTTTTTTTTTCACTCCTAATGAGGTAACAAAAATTAAACATGCACACATTTTGTCATTAATTATATGTTTCTATAACTTTAGTTTTCAAGTCTTTAATTTCTTTAGTTCAAATATAAGAGTTCTCTTAAGAGTACTCTCTTTTCTTCTGTTTTGTGATCTTTTTGGAATATTGTCAACTTGTGAATGTTGGGTACATGATGCAATAAGGATAAATCTTAAAATATTAAAGAAATATAAATATTGAAACTTAACACTCACTTCATGTAGCTTTGACTGTCTAATTCTAAGCAGTGAAATACAATATGACACTGCAGTTTAAAAAGAAAAGGCTTTTTTTTCTCTGATATAAGAACAGGTTAGTTACTGCATTCATGAAATAGATTACCTGGAAACCCTAAACCTGTGTTGTTGTTGTTTTTGTTTTTGGTTTTTTTGTTTGTTTGTTTGTTGTTGGTTTTTTTGTTTGCTTTTTTGTTTGTTTTTGTAATATACTCTGTACCTGTGTGCTTATATTTCATGAGGTTAGGGAAGATCCAGAAATAGAGAACATATGTTTTAGAGAAACATGTCACTTTTCTAACATGAATAAGGCTTTATTTTTATAGGCTGGAGAAAAATTCTGCCATGAGAGGAGTAAATAATTCATATAAATGGTTCTAAGAATATTTAGATGGAAGGATCCAGTATGTAACCTCTATTCTCCATCAAGTCAATACAAACTGACCACTAAAAAGTGTTAGGTTCCTATGGGACACAGATGAAATGCTGCAATATGAGCATGATATTTTATTCAGTGGCAACATTTCAATCTTTCTCATCTCAGAGGGAGCACTCTATTTCTCAGTGGTCAGGAATGTATAATACATGGGAATAGTTATATTCATTATTCAGGAAAAGAATGTTCATTGCATTATGGGGAAGTTTAAGTTACATCCCTTTGTGGTTCAAGACATGCATTATCTTGATGAGTTTTTTCAGGACATATATTTTTGAGAGAGCAACCCATTAAAGCAGCCCTTCTGCAGTACTGGAGAAGTTGGGTGTATTTGTGGAAATACAGGCATTAATAAAATAAGATTTCCATTTACACTTTCAAGTAGGTGTGGTGGGTTGACCCTGGCTAGATGCCAGGTGCCTACCAAAGCTTCTTTATTGCTCTCTCTCAGCTGGACAGGGCAGAGAAAATATAATCAAAGGCCCCTGGGTTGAGGTGAGGACTGGGAGAGATCACTCACCCCTTAGCAAAACAGACTCGACTTGGGGTCATTGGTTTAATTTATTGCCAATCCAATTCTAGTAGGGTAATGAGAAATAAAAAACCTTTCCCCTACTCCTCCTTTCTTCTGGGCTTCAACTTCACTCTGTGTTTTCTCTACCTCTTCTCCTCCAGTGATGAAAAGAGACAGGGAATGGGGGCTGTGGTCAGTCCATTACATGTTGTCTTTGCTACTCCTTCCTCCTCAGGTGGAGGACTCCTCACACTCCTGCCCTGCTCCAGCATGGGTCCATTCCATGGGATGCAGTCTTTCAGGAACTGGCTGCTCCAGCATGGGCTTCCCATGAAGTCACAAGTCCTGCCATCAAACCTGATTGAGCATGGGCTCATCTTTTCTCTGGGCCACAGGTCCAGGAGCCTGCCCCAGTGTGGGCTTCCCATGGGGTCATGGCCTCCCTCAAGAACATCCTCCTGTTCTAGTATGGGGTTTTTCGCAGGCTGTGGGTGCGTCTCTGCACCACCATGGTCCTCCATGCACCATGTCCTGCAGGAGGACAGCCTGCCTCACCATGGTCTGCAACGAGGGCTGCAGGGGAAGCTCCAGAGCTTGGAGCACCTCTTCCCCCTCCTCCTTCACTGTCCTTGGTGTCTCTGGGGCTCGTTTGATCACAGATTCTCACTCATCTCTTCAACTACAGGCTCTCATGCAGTTTTTCTCCCTGCTTAAATACATCATCGCATAGGTGCTACCACTGTCACTGATGGTCTCAGCCTTGGCCAGCAGCAGATCTGTCTTGGAGCTGTCTGACATGGGCTTCTTCAGGCATAGGGGAAGCTTCTAGTGGCTTCTCATGGAAGCTACTCTTTTATCCTCAGCCACTCTCCTGCTGCTACCCTTCTAGCCTCCACCCCGGCCCAGTGCTACCAAACTATTGCCACACATACCCAATATAACACCATAAATGTAATTCTGGAAAGTCTTTTAGGAAAAAGAACTATAAAAAATAGCTTCAGGTGAGAGATACTGTCTGCTAGTTTTCTTTCATACCTGTCTCATCTACTCCTTCTTTGTGGAAGAGGTAGAAGATATCTGCATCCGGATGTCAAACCTCTTGTCTTTGAGCTCTCCAAGAAACAGTTTCTGATGGATTTGGTACAGAGCACCTAGGAATGGGTTAGTGGACCAGTTTCTTTTCCAATTGATATATCAGACTGTGTTTTCTTGGGCTTCTGTGCACCTTATGGCTCTGTGTGTGCACTTTCCATCATTTGTTTTTCTTGTTGTTCCACTGTTCATGAATTCTTATTATGATCATATAGGCTCTTGTGCAAGTCTTGTCTTACTGCAGACAGCCTGCTTATAGAGAAGGTGCATTGTCAGACTTTCCTCCTGCTCCTTTGAATATCTGTTCCTGCTACTCATAGAAGACCAGAAGCACCCTTGCCAATTTCTGCCTGGAAAAAAATGTTTTCATGTGATCTCCCATGACAGAAACCTGATGGGAGAGTGTTGATTACTGGTGTCTTGTGCTTCCATACTTTCTGCTTTTATTCAGCAGTAATTTCTTGGACCAACAGAAGATCCATAGTATGGTGTACTGAAGATATCATATAAGAAAGGCATTTGTCATAACAGACCTTTTTTTTTTTTTTTTTTTTTTTGCATGAGTAGGATCAAAAAAAGTAACCAAAACGGAGCTTTTCTTTTAGTGACTTTGTGTGGAAGGTTTAGTATTTCTGGACTGAAAATGAATTGGAGAATTGTGAAATCACAGGCAGATATAAAGAGTATTTGAAGTGTGCTCATTGGACATAATACAGGGCCGAAGAACATGCTTTCTGAAAAGACATAACACTGTTGTAGTAACTATATGCACCATGCTAACTAGATCAGAAAAATAGTGTTAACAATTACCTATACATCAAAAAACTTACTATTTTAACTTGGCCAATCAGAGTATGAGTGTATTGAAATCAAAACATAGAGTGGGTGAAGGAGAGAAGAGGACAGGTCTCTTGTTAATGCATCTGCAAAAAGAATTATGGTGTATAGCAGGGGTGGCTGGGTGTAATGTCATGTACAGAAAATGCAACCAATCCTTGCCTGCTGAGTGTACACAAGCAGGTTTGCTACAAATATTTATGTCTAACCGCCTCAGAAGCAATGGGTATATTTTGTGAGGTGCTAAATAATACATGTTTGTTGAGTGGTAGGAAGAACACCAAAACCAATGAGTGAATTGATATAATTGATTTAGGATGGACTGACCTGCTCTCATAAATGTAAAAATGTTGAAAAAACAATTAAGAATGTAAACTTTCCAGAATTTCTGGACTTGTGAAACAAATGGCGATGAACACTATATAGGCTATAGGTAGGATTAATGAGGAATGACTTTTAAACAGTGATTATGTATCATATTAAAAAATAATGAAATATTTTTCAGGAAGCTTCTAGGAACTGCTTTGTTTTTTCAAGAATGAAAGCCAGTCTTATTAAAAGCTTTGTAATATTTTTATGGGAACAACTGTGATCAAAGACATTGATTGTGGGTAAAAGTTTCTTTCCCTTCAGCAGCCAATACAAAGTTTAGTTAACACTTAAATCATCAGAGCTGGTGACCATTTATAGTAATGTGATAGATTTATCTTCCTTTATTCCCATGGTAGAGATGAAATAATGTGACTAAGTTATCAGCACCGGCCCCTTGAAGGCAAGATATTATCAGTAACCCCTTTGGCTTTTTATGGTGTGTCATTCCTTATCCCTAAGGGTTTCTTTGATTTTTGATTTTTCAGTTTTATAGATTTAGAAATTATTGTAGATCTACTGTACTAGTAATATAACTTCAGTAGCTGAATGTTTATACATACTAACCTCATCCTATATCAACCCCTTAGAATTCCATTAGCTGTTTAGTCTCTATTTCAAGGTAGAATTGCAGAGAAGTGCCATGA
>JAWWMO010000083.1:83358278-83374645 GCA_035047845.1 Dendrocincla fuliginosa | reverse complement strand
CTCCTTAAGGCAACATTCCCTTGCTATGTGTGGCACTTGGAATCAACAGATATGGCCTCTTTGGAATATGTGCAAGAGAAGCTGACCAAGTACTGAAACTATGGGTTTAAACTTTAAGAACAACATAAGTAGTTTACAGCCACTGGATTTGCTATTTAGCAAGAGACAGAAGTTTTAATTTTCCTTTTTGAGTACATAGTCTCTTACATTTTCATGTCCTTCTTTGTAGTAGTCCTCAACTCTGCGCAGGTGAGTTCCTATGGGGAAACAATACCTTTCACTGTGGATTACTCAAAAAGGCAGGCGCTAGTTTGTAAGGTGACAGATGTTTTCCATGCTGAATAGAGAGCATGTGTTTGTAGAGGAGTAAAATAAATTCTAGAAATACTGTATTGTTTTAAAAGACTAGAAGAAACTAGAATATTTCCTGAGAAGAACCTATTGGTCAAGCTTCCACCTTATTTTATAAGATTTAGCTTAATTAAAATGGACATTCTGCAAGTAAAACTTTCCAGTTGTGTCTTAGTATTAGATCACTATATTCTAGGTATGTGAGTCATAAGCAGCATTACTTTGACCCAATTACCAGTTAATTGGCAATAAAAGCAGCTAGAGAGAGAAGGAGAATGTCTGAGGGGACAGGAGGCTTTTCTGAAAAAAATAAGTACCTAGTGAGAAATACATGAGAAATGCTCTACCTCATTACTGGTACTGCAGTTAATACTGATGTTTTAATTGGTTGTATTAATAGCTAAAATATATGGCACTTATTCTGGGGTCTAATTTAACTTGCAGGTATAATGAAAAGGAGAGTTCTTGAAAGAGCTTTTTAGCTGATGGCTTCAAAGTAGACACCTTTATGTCAAGTAAGTTAATCAACAGGACAATCACTGCATAGAGTTTAGCATTAAGTCTCTTCTCTCCAGCTATGTGAAATGAATTATTATACTATAGTATTTGGCTGTTCTCTCTAAATGGAAATAGGTTTCTCAGTATTTGCATAGTTTAAGAAAAATGATGAAAATAAATTGTGCATAGAGCTCATGCCTTTTCAGAGATAAAATAAAACCCGAAGAAAACAAACAAAAAAACAGAAGTGGAGAAAAAAGCAAAGCCTTGGGGAAATAATAATTCACTAGCAGATAACCTGCCTAAAGTTTTCACAAAAGTTTTCAAGGTAAAATGCATTTACCATAGCAGGGTAATTTTTTTTCTTATTCTACTGCATAGATACAATAGGTTAAAATCCATTAACCTTAATAGTTGTGTGCTTTATTTTTTTATTGAAGTGTGTAAAGACTGACTTGCAGTCATTACAATATAATCATATATGAATATATGATTATATAAGTCTTGTCTAGTAATTGGCTTTAAAATCATTTTGACATGATTATTCTATGTATGTTCATATAGTTGCAAAAAGTTTTATTGATTGTTGCCTTTTTTTTTCCCCCCTGCAAAATGTCCAGGCCATCCAGATGCATGTGGATATATATGCATATTGTGTGTATACAAAATCACTTTCTTTTGTATGGTAAATATCATATCTGTCATTAAATCTCCAGACTTTCAGGCTTTTATATTTGAGCGTCTCCCTTTTTCATAAAAACTCTTGGGTTTTCTGAAATGAAGTATATCTTTTTTCTGAAGAGCATTAGTGCCAAATCTGTTCTCAGAGAAAGCTTTAGGATCTGAGAAGCCATGGTTGGTGTTGGCTCCGATGAGTTGGCTCCTTTTTACTCTGACATGATGATGTCTTTTCTTGTGATTTGTTGACTTAAAGAAAACTGCATCTTGTCCTTTAAAATTACTGTGATGATGCAAGTGCAGAATTTCTAGAAGTATGTAATGATGTTTGCAATTTAACATCTTTAGCCTGTTTTACCTTAACTTTTGGAAAGGTGATATTAGTACCTGGCTGCATTTTATTATGATTCTGAAACATTGGAGGAAATGGGAAAGAAAGATCATCTTGATACACACCCCTTGATTTGGAGACATTGTAACATGTATATACAAGGCTCATTATTCTCTGTATAGTGTAGCTAGGAAGAGGTTAGTGAGAAGAAGTCTTTCCATAAAGTCATACTAGGTGCTTGCATTGCCTGGGCATCTTAATATTTGAAATTAACTGTTGTTTGTTTGGGTTTTTTTTAAACTTGAATTTTTTAATCAGAAACATTGAAGGAATTGTTAGCATATTGCAAGAGAGAAATATAAAGTCAGGGCACCAGAAAAGTTTTAAGTTAATGCAGTGCAAATCTTGCAAATTGGACCCTGAAATGCAGAAATTCAGTTTGCCCTCTGTTCCTCCACAAGCATTTGTATGGATTGAGTTAATGTTGCTACTGAATTTACTTTTCAGTTCTTATTCCATTTAATAGTGAGAAGTGTTATGTGCAATTTGGGACAGCATACGTACTTTAGTGTTTTAGTTTAAGCCATAATAGAGTAGAAGCTCTTTAATCCCTACCAAGGGGATCAGCAGTGTGCAAATGGATCCAAGGCTGTTATATTCATTTATTAAACTAGGTTTTATGAATGTCAAGGTTGTGTAGAGTAGCATCAGAAACTTGTCAGTTATCCATTAGAAATTAGTATTAGTTCTTGAGATGATTTCTTGATGGAGAATGTAATGAAGCATTAATTTCATTGGATTCAAACACCTTTGACTTTGTTTTGCAGTCTCCAAGTGGAGCTAAATGAAACCAATGAAACAAAATGAAATCAAGTAAAACAATGGGTCATCAGTGGTGTTATAAAGCAGTCCAACAGGCATAGAGAATGCTGTTTGTGCCATGTGATGTAAACTGAATTATACTGTTTGCCCCTGAGAGATCAACACAGTATCCATCTCTCCTCTGTAATCAATTTATTTACAAGCCTCAGTCTCTGAGTTGGAAAAATCTGTTATTGTTAAGCATTTTGTTTGCCTCATTGGAGCTCTCAGTACTAATTTCCTTGTCCCGTTTCAGTGTCTGAAAAGCATTCCAGCCAGCAGTACATCTACAAAACAGCTCAGAGTCTATTCTATTGATGATCCTGAATTTGCACAATGTTTATGTTACAAGCTGGTGGAGGGATAGAAAATCTCCTGGTTTATTTTATTGGTGGCAGAGCTTATCCTGATATTTAAAAGTGTGTTAATTCTTTCTCATTATCACATTTCAATAGTGTGGAATTTATTGTAATAGCTAAGACAGCTGAAAGTCAGATTTGACATTACAGCTTTCAAGACAAGGTGTTTGCTCTTATGCCTTGTTTTGAAAACAGAATATTTGTCGGGAGGAGAGGTGATTTGGTATGTAATGGTAGGAAGGTGAAATGCATGACTTGATCTTTATGAAGAGAGAGTGCTAGACTAAAGATACTGAATCTCAAAGTACAATCTACACACATCTGAAAATGCCATCTAGGGGATTTTTCTAGTTGTTTTCAGAAAAACAACTTTTTTCTTTTTGAAGAGAGATAGGGTGGGGTATCATGGGTTAGTGTAAAACTGTCTCTCGGGCTTAATGTGGCTTTGTAGAAAGTACACCAAAATATTTATATATGGAACAGTGGTTTCCATACCTGTCTGTAATGGGATGTAAGAATGCTGAAAGAAAGGAAGACAGTTAATAATTAGCACCAGGTTTTGCAAGAATGAAGGACAAAGTATTTTGGGATCCCTGGGTGTTTTAGCAGTGACTAAATAGGCACTCAACCAGGAGTTACTGCAACAGAATCCAGACAGCCATTTCAATATTCCATAGGCATGTTGCTGTTCTCCATAACACTCTCCCTGGATAGCAGTGTAAGTAAGGGTAACACATCGAAAGTCTGATATGGGAGCAATATAATTAGCATTAGGAAAAATAAATAATTTATTTGTTTGTATCACACTGTTGTGATTATTTTAATTTTCTGTAACATCAAGACAAATAAAAATGAAAGAAAGAATAGCATTTACACACCTGTGTCCAGAACTTCAATCACTTTTCAAGGAATAGGGAAGATTTAGGATTTACAGCAGACAGTTATTAAAAGGGAATGTAGAGAGAGGCAAACACAGAGAGGTTATCAAATCAGACAGAAAGAAATTCTGCAGAAACACACCTGAACTTGTTTTTTATCTGACAAGGCAACTTGGTGCAGATGAGTGCTAAAGTTACCTATTTACAGCCCTAAACTAGTTTTTAGAAGTATCTCAGTCATACACTTGGGGATAGGTAGTTATTTTTTTTCCCTGCTTTGCAAAGATTATATGAAGGATGCAGAAGTATGATGGCTCTGGTTCTCCTCCTCTCCGTAGTGTGTGGAGCAGTGGTTCAAGACTCAGGAATCTGACCTGTGGTCGATTTTATTAAATTTTTTCTCCTCTGCCCACATATAAAATGAATTGGCAGTCTGTGCTCTCCAGCCCTTTGATTCCATTCTGAACAAAATGCTTGAAAACATATACTAGTTTGGGGAAGAATCTGTCTCTCCTGGTAAAGCTGTGTTTTTCAGCCATCAGTTCAAGGTTTATGAACTGGAGACAACCATGAGAGAGGAAACCTTACTTGTAGCCTGCTTATGAGGGCGTCCAAGTGCTAGAATAAAAAGAAGTGTACCAACATGGCTTCTGAGGTGAGTTTTTTGTGGTGAATGTATTGACCTCCTGAAATATGGCACCCATTTTTACCGCCTTCCTCCCTCTGTCACTCTCTCACCTTAGAACTCAGCATAATAAAACAACCTACATTTTGTCAGCCATTCGAAGGATAAAGAAAACAGTATCATTTTGTGAAGTTGCAGATAAATACTAGTGTATTTTTTGATGCATCCTACCCAGTTTGCATGGTATCAGTCATGTTATTCATATTCTCCTGCATTTGATAAGGAAGGTATATTGTAACCTTAGACACTGATGTGTTAAACTGCTGAAATAGAGGATGATATCTGCCTTTTGTTAAGGCAGTACCACACACACACCTAACTAAAAGTATAACATAAAAATCTTCTTGTATGCTGTCCTTGCCAAGGACATGTTTTCCTGAACAGGTGTGTGTTTCTACTTATGACAAGTAATGGTGCTTAATGTAGTTTCTTATTAATTCCAAATTTTAAAGGTTTATACTTTTTACCTTTGTTTTCTCCTTGTTTACTGTATTGCTAAATAACAATTCTAAAAATTGAAGGTGCAAGTATTCAGAAAAGTATTGAAGGCGTACATCTGTGAAATGCTGTAATGTATAATTTGGGCTTAAAGCAAAGTACCAAGTTAAATTTCCAGTTTAAAACTAATTCTATTGATGATCAATAATCGTTTCACCCTTGCATATGAGAATGGCTCTTCTGCTGAGTTCAGAGCTGTTTCTCTATTCTTGAGTTGTCCTTCATAATTTTTAAATATATTTCTGGCTACTCTATGTTTGAACTGAGAGTTTCTCACAAATTCTGTGATGTACAGTTCGTTCATGTTTTCCTTTCTCTTTTCTTCCATGCTTCTTTCCTGCCTTCCATCTCTTCCTCCATTTTAATCCCTACTAGTCTTAAGTTGCAGGCTATTCACAAAATTAAAGTTTAATTTTGTGGTTAGGGCATCTTGTCTTACTAGCACAATAGAGATTAATACCTGTCTGTGTCTCCAAGAGTTCACATCTTGTACACTGGCAATGTGGAGGCAGCGGATTTTTCCAGCTGTTTGAAGGTAAAGGTAACATGTTGCCTGTGTCTTACTGTGACTGCTACAGAAGCCTGTATTCAGAATTTCTTATTGTGATATCATTCAATGCTTACCCCTTTGTTCTTTTAAAACCTAGGATGTGTGTGCCTTTTTTTTTTCTTTTCATCAAATTAGACAGGTTTCGTTGGTTTTGAATTGCGAGTATTTCTGTTGGGGACATTGGATGGCATCTATCTCTGTCCTTGTAATTTTTTCCTGTAGACATGTTACATATTTCCTATGTGCGTTGCCTATACCTAACACTAATCATCTGGTTTTTAGAGGGGTGTAAGAGTGAAACAAGAAGTATGTGCAATAAATGTTTAAAGGTTAAGGTCAATTGGAGCAAACTGTTTTAAAAGAGCTGAATCACAACATTTAATTCATTTAAAACAATGAGCTTTCCTGAGGACATGATTCTAAAACCAAAGCAGTGGATCAATAATGGATCCTAAAATTCAAGTAGTGCACTGAAACATCTAAATCACAATTATTTCTGCTGTGTCTGCTGAACAGATTGGCAGTGATTACTGCTGATGGGTAAAAGCCTCTGACACCAAAAGGGACTGGGATTTTACTTTTTCATGAGTATAGAAAGTAAATGCCAAGAAGTTCATGACTTGTCTGTTCAGGGAATAGGGGATAAGACTCAGGACTATTCTCCATTCTGGTGTCTGTCATAAAAATAATGTTCCTTGATATTTTTTAATTTCTTTCCTCCTCCTTTTACATCTTAGAAAAAAAAAAGATACTGCAGTCAGAGAGCACTGCACAATGGACTATTTTGTAGTCTCCTGTTGGTAAGACCACTGTGAAGGGACATGTGTTGCATGGAGAGGAAAGGATGACTGTGGGCAGTTTCACTGGGTTCCTGCAAAAGTAAGGATGAAAGGGAATCTAGAGAAATTCGTAAATAACCATTATACCAGCTTCCTGTGGCTGTTTTGGTCAGATGTTGCAGCAGTCATGTCCCAGAAACCTTTCTGGACAATTTTTTCCAGAGACATGAAACAGCTGTAGATGATTTTATTCACTAATAGTGAAGTCTGCAAATTAAAATAAGTTGTTTATGCTTTTTGTTTCTTGAAAAAAAAAAAGGTTAAAAAAAAAAGTGGGATGGGAGAGAAGAAAATGGAAAAAAAGCCCTTATGTATGGTTCTTTGTTCTCTGGACAGTCATATGATACTAAGCAATGTCCCCTGACAGAATTTAAACAGTGGCTGAGATTGTTATTAATGACCAGTACAGGATATTGGAGTGTTTAGCAATTGATCCTAAATATCAATTTTGTTTGAATGATACCAAGAATGTTTTTTTCCTTTTGTTTTGCAAGATGAGTCTTACCTCTTTCATTATCCTGCCCCTAAATAATTTTGCTACACATCGGGTTGTGATTTTACAGTTGCTGCAATTGAATTTATCTACTTTTTTTAGGGTGGCACCTTTACTGGCTGTGTAATTGAGTCATTTGTTTGGACTAAGTGAAATTTATTTTCAGCTGTGTCTCAGTAGAATATATGTATGCAGGAGATAAAGACCTGTAATTTAAAGCTTGCCACATTAAGGAAAAATAATCATATTCAGTCTTTATACTCCTGTAGAATTCTCCTACCATAGTACTTCATTATCTAGTTCTCTATATGCATCTGTGTAGGTAGATGACATTAAATGACCTCCATTTACCAAAGGGAAGAAGTACCATGATAATCCTCCCTAATATGTAGAAACTCAGACTTAACTCCAGTCAAATAAGTTCACAGCAATATAATATTAAGGAGAATGATTTTGTTTCGTTTTTTGTTTTTTTTTTTTTTTTTCTTTTCTTTTAGAACTACATCACAGACTGGTCTGTTAAAGTAGTATATTGTAACAAAAACTCTAAATGCAAAACGTCCATTAGGGTAGGTGAATATTAAAATGTGAAGGACGAAAATGAATGTCATGAATGAATGAGTGTGTCAAGAATGTGGTAAAAAGACAGCCTAGGAATGCCATAGCATGTGTTGCTTTACTTATTACAAACGTTGGCCAACAAAGTTATCTATGAGATCTTGTAAAATGTCTGTAGAACTACCATAACATATGCCTGTTCAACATTTGGCAAATGAAACATTTTGTCAGGTATCAGCATAGGTGATTCTGTTAAGATTACCACCATAAAATAAATACATTTTATTCCTCCCTTGACTGCTTTCATTTGCACTATCTATTCACTGAAGAGAAAATACAGATGGAGAACTTCATCATTTAGGTCAGTCAGGTGCTATTTAGGACTAGGTGCTTACATGGCCAAGAAACATAAACTCAGTGTTGGTGCAGATATCCCAATACTGGACTACTTCATGACGGATACCTAACCTGAAAACATCCTTCTTAATAATGCCTACTTTCAAAGAGTTGGCATCTGAGGTGCATTCCTGGCTTCTCAACAGTCTTGAGTACAGAATCTGAGAGTATATAACTTCTATTTTTTTTTATTGGTTTGTTTATGTGGTGTAACTTTACTCTTTCACCTGAAACTAAGTCATAGCACAATTCTGGCTATTGTTAACTAAATAAAGAACTGTCACAGTTCTGCAGTAAATTAGGAAGTGCTGAGTAATACCTAATTGGTGATTAAAGGTTGCTCCGCTGGAAGCAGATTAGCATCATTTTGAATGTCTCCTATGGCAACAAGGGTATCATGCTGACAATATGAACCAGGGTCCCCCTACCCCATAACTGGCTTAGTAGTGCCATATTTCAGTGGCTGGTGAAGACTCAATTTTCCTACCTTTCCTATTGGTGTAGGCATGTGGAGAGGTACCTTTCTGCAGTGGAGTCCGTGCAAAACTACAGTAGCAGTTAGATCTGGCTTTGGAAAGAAAATGCCCAACCTGAGATGATAATGATGTTTGGTCCTATTTAAAATTGTTTAACTCTTGTATTTCCTTTTGGGGAAAATAGGAAAATCAGTATATTTTTGCTTAAAAGATCACACTTCTATTGTGTGTGTATGTTGGAACATGAGTTTTAATAGACATACTTGGCAAGAATTACTGGGAAATTGAAACTTCAAAAGGAAATATATCTTGCTGCACTAGGTGTAGGTAGTAAGGTTTTTAGTAGTGGTGGTGGTGTGAGCTGCAGGGGTGGACTCTGTAGGAAGATAGCAGTCTGTTTCATGCTGGACACAGCTGGTTCCAGCCATATGTGCAATGGGCCCGCTGGAGAACACAAAGGAGCCCATCAGCCACAGAGGGACACATCTGGGAAAACTTCTTTAAGAAAGGTCAAGAGCAAGTGGAAGATTTGAGGGTGGAGCTAAGATGCATCTTGCCTGCTGAGAATTATCTTAGCATGGATGTATTGGGAGTTTGGGAGAGTAGAGGACAATGAATGTCTCTTGGACAAATGATTTTTAATTAAATCTGTTTACCAGAATCACAGAATATTCTGAGTTGGAAGGGACCTACAAGGATCATCAAGTCCAACTCTTTAAGTGAATGACCAGTATGGGGATCAAACCCACGATCTTAGTGTTATTAGTGCCGTGCTCTAACCAAGTGAACTAACCTCAATTATCAAGAACATATTAGCTTTACTACTTAGAGATGTTGTATTTGTTCAGTGAGGACTAATCACAACCTTGTACAGAATGTGAATAAAGCTAATTAGAGTAGTGGGTTATTTATGATTTTTTTTTTACTTTTCTACCAAGGAGAATTAACTATTTGAATTATCACCTGCCATACAAAAATCAGAACCTTAAATGAGGGTACTGGTAAATGGATTTTAAAGTTTGTATTCTCTGTGTTATTGCATTACTTTAAATAAATCTCCAAGCCCAACAACCACTAACAAGACAATTTTTTAACAAGCTGTGGAATCAGCATGTAAGCTAATTTTGTTATCCTTTTTTTTTTTTTTGCCTATATTTTATTTAAATTGAGCTCTTATCATTAGACATATGACTGGTCCTCTTCAAGTACATATGTTGCCACCCCTCAGCAGTAAACTGAAGAACTGAGCCCAATGCCCTTTAGCTTGCAAGGACACTCTTCACTGAAAGGAATAAAGAATTGCTTAAGGACTGAGCTTTGAAGACTTTAAGGCCTTTTGGGACAATGCTTGAATAAGGAATATTATTGTCTTCCTTATCCCTGTTGGAAGCTTGTTTACTTCCTTAGTATCTTATGGCACTATGTCTTGTCCTCACAGAAAGCCTCTTTGAATTTCATGTGCATCTGGATGGAGTCACAGCTGACAGACCCTTGGGCAGGACCAAAGCCTGACAGTATAATTTTTAATTTTAATGTTTTGTTTTGCATTTCCACACACTAGTGAGGGGAAAAGGGTAGAAATAACTGTTGGCATATCCAAAAGTTTTCAAGACTCAGGCACAAATGTTCTTATCCTGAGTACAAAATATTGTGATTAAGTGTCTCACAGATAAAAACTGTTAATCATGCTTTTCATAACATGTAAGATATTGTGTGTAAAATGATATAGCTTTAATTCATAAGGGGAAAGTAATAAGGAATGAGACCTAGAAGGGACAAATAAAAGTCAGTAAGGATGTGAATATGAGCACAAGAATTTGAGTTAAATGGTTTATTGGCGATGTATACTTGAGTATAATTACTTGAATTGATAATCCTATTTTACCTGTTTAGGTGTATACTAATCTTTTTTGCTTTCAGAATGAGACAATACAGCAATGTTGATGCATATAAGCACTTGAATCACACCAAATAATACTGACAGCTTGATTGGGAACAATAACTGAATAGCAGACCTGTGGGAGTAAGCTTCATGCTGTTAAAATGTGAATTTATACAATATGTTGCTGCTGGTCTTGCCTGGCATTCAGACAACTTTGCAGATGTCAATTTGCCTATGTAATCATATGATAATTTAGTAAAATTAGCATGTGAAATACCTCAGCATCTCCATATAGTTAGCTCTTAATTATAAAGCAAATATGTACTTACCAAGGTGGTTTTTTGCCCTGTGGTCACACAGTGACTTTGTCTACTAGGTTGTTATGTGTATGTGGAAGGTGTTGAAGCAGAGATGTCACAGAAATGTTACTCAAAATACTGGTGAAAGCAAAATAATATATTGTGAAAGGAGAGAAAAAAGTGAACAATCTGTATGCCTTCCTGTGCTGTAGTAAATGAACAGTGTCAGCTGATGAACCTGAACATCAATGTGGGTGTTTTGCAAAGGACCTCTGGCTGCTCACATGTAGTCAAAAATAGCAAATGGGGTCCCAATTGGTCTAAGGAAGGAGATAGAATACAGCAAAGAGGATAAGTACGGTACATAAACAATAAAAAGAATTTGTTTCAGTTTCCAAAAGTTTAAATCCAGTTTCATCTGGAATACTGTTTGTACTGCTATTTAACTCCCCTGAATTGTTCAAAAAACCATGTAGATATGGCATCTGAGGACATGGGTAAGTGGTGAGCATGGTGGTGGTGCTAGTCAGAGGGTTGGTCTTAGAGATCTTTTCCGACCTTAATGGCTCTGTGATTCTATCAAAATACAAATGAGTAACAACCGTAAACTTTTTCTTCCCATGTGCATTTTCACTTGCAGTTGCTTTAAGGGCATGTCTGCTGTTTCTTCTAACATCTAAATAAAATCATCTTTTCATTATTGCACTGGGCAGGCTGGGAATTAATCCAACCACCTCAGACAGGGCTGGCAGGATGATAGTTTTGTCTTTCTTGGGGAAAGTGGCTGTGCTGTGTTTCAGTGTGATGCATTCAGTAACTGCATGTGCAGAAGCATAGTGAGGCATAAAACTCTGTTGGGATGAGTGGCGTCTTAAATCATTGACAAGTCTGTGAACAAAGGGCCCACCAAATGGTGTTCTGGCATCACGTCTGATACCCACTATTCTTTGTTGTTCCTTGTTTATGGTTCTCTGCATGAAACAGTAACTTTGTGATGGCCAATTTAATGCATCTGGTCTTCACTCAGGATAAAATTGCTTTTCACAGACCTGCTAGCCTGGAGAATGTACAGAACCTGTACAGAATATCTCATTTGCATGGCAATGGCTCAGATGATTTCAGCATTTGTATTAGAAGTTAAAAAGGGTAAGATAAGAAGGAGGCACTGGCTTTGACCAGTGGAAGAACAGTGGTACTGTTTCCAGTGAATCCAGCCGGGAGCATCTGGTGGACCCAGCTGGACTACTATGTTGTGCTCAGATGGAGTAGTTTATGACTTGGCACAGTCATTTGTGGTGTTTTTTCAGTGTGGTGTGTAATCATAGAATGGTTTGGGTTGGAAGGGGCCTTAAAGATCATCTAGGTCCAACCCTCCTGCCATGGTGCAGGGACACCTTCCACTAGACTGGGTTGCAGGGGACATCCACAACTTCTCTGGGCAATCTACAGTTCCACTACTTATATTGATAAACTGCAGTGTTTTCATACCGTACAGAAGTGGCACATTCCTTTAGTGTCACCTTGGTCTTCAGGATCAATATGTAAACTGATTGGAAATTTGCAAAGGAGGAGAAAAGGGGAGTGAATAATATTCCTGAAAAAATTGCAATTTTTGATGAAAGCTTCTGCAGAGCTGAAAAGGCAACTGGTTTTTTGTTTGTTTTCAGAGTAATCTTGAATTCTGTAATGAAGCACAGCAGGTAGGACAGTTCTGTACAGATTTCAAAAGAAAATGTTCATCTGCACAATAGAGCATATTTTTAAGCAATGGTGCTTTGTTTATTGTGATTACTTTCATAAATAAAACTTCTAAATGCCTGGTTTGGAAGTCAATCAACTTGAAAGAGGTTGAACGAGATAGACTTGTCAATTAATAGTACATTTCCAGAAGAGCATAGATAGCAAAAAGGCACATGTGTAATTCCCCACAAGGTCTAAAAAACAATATTTAAAGGAAGTTGTAAGATGAAATGAAACAATAGAGAGATCTGTACATCAAGATCCCGATTTGACTTCAGAATTGTTATGGTCTATTTGTTGACCCTTCAGGATGTTTGAATGATGTTTCATAGTTGCAGTAGGAAACCTGATTATGATTTCAGACATTTTCCGACCTGGCAGGTGAATGTCATGTACAGTTCTAGTTTTTCTGGACCTTGTCCTGTGACTTGTGTTCAGAACACTGAATCTACTGCTGCACTAAATGGGAACAAGTTTGTATTTTAGTACATGAGAGAAAGAACTGTCATTCCAGGATATGTGATTTTTTTTGTTTTGTTTTCTTTCATTCCTGCACATCAGTTAGATATCTTAACACCTAACTGTTATCTGTCAGCAAAGTATACATGCAATAATTTAGGAAGCAATTTTTAAATTAATTAGGAGGACCTGTACTGTGTATTAAATGTAGAGAAGAAGATTGGAAAGGAGGAATTACCTCAATGTGCAGCACTCTGCCCCTAGATCTACAGTTCATGTCAGTCACTTAGAAACAAAAAAGAAAAAAGACTATTTTGCAGAAATTTTGTATCAAATTTTGATGTACAATTTAGAAATTAAAGATAACTGCATTTCTAAGTGCTCCTTACATAACTATCTATTTCCACTGCTGCCACATTCTCCACTGCAACTTTGCCACTGTCCTGTAGCTTCCTGTTCCCATACTGCACTCCCAGTAGGCTGTTGATTGTCTGTCCCTCCATTTGTTTTGTCCTTACCGTAAACACATTAGTAATTTTTTAATTTTTGTGTGTCATTTTCTTCAATGGTCTTTAGGTTGTGTAAGTACGATAATTTTCACTGATCCTCTTGCTACTTTTGTTCTTTTTTTAATCCACTAATATACAGTTTTGCATTTTGGCTTTATGTTGTCTGAAATGGTGTGGTCTTTCTGTGGTGGTCACTTTTCTGGCCTGATGTTTGGAACACTCCTCTGACTCTGATTTTACTCTTCCTGCACAGATATCAACAGCTTTCATCATATCTTATGATTCTTGTCTTCCATCTCCATTGTTCATTCCTTTTGTGATATTTAGTCAGTAACAATGCTCAGGTGACAAGTCTTTGAATATCTCATTAATTTATTGGCTTAAGTAAATTAAAGCAGACCTGTAGAGGTGTAAGATGAGTTGTCTGAGAAGTCACTTCCTGTTTCACATTTTTCACTCAAAAGTGCATTTCCTTTGGGAATGATGTGGAGTGCCTAACTTTCCTTCCTTTGCAAGTTGAGTAGTGGTGTATCAAATTGAAAAACTCAGTGTTGATTCTGGTGTCATTGTTTACAGCACAGTGAAGAGAAGTCTTTGCTCTCATCACCTGTCACTGCAATTCGAAATTACACCTTTGAAAAATTCATCTGTCCAGCCTCAATCTGTGGCTACTTAAAACCTCCTTCCATTAGTTTGTGGCTGTTTTGGGTGTTTGACCACAGACTTCCTTTTTTCTTCTCTGCATCTTTTCACTGTTCCGTCCCTTTTGAAGTCTGTGAGTTTAGGAACATCTATCCTAAAGCATAAGATGTTAGGAGAAGAGTAAGCAGAAACTAGATGATCCCTTCAAATTTGAAATCTGTGAGTTGTATATAAAATGGGCTCAGGGAGAGACAAATCAGCAAGATGCCTTGCTTTTCATCTGAGTATTTTTCATGTGAACTTTCTGAAATGATGCAGGAGAGTAGAGCTAAGGTTGGGAAAGTGAGGAGTTTCTGCATACAGATTCTAGCACCTTACAATTGTTGCTGGGCTTAGCCATCTTGGCCAAGGTCCCAAATTTGTTTGTCTGCTCTATTGGTAGTATAATAAAAGGGTAAAATAATAAAATGTCACAGCATTTTTGTTAAATGCCATAGACCAAGTCAGCATCTATCTGCCACATGCCCTTTCTCGCTAATTGAATTTCATAAGCAAAAACATGAGCAGGGTTAATACCTTTGCTAATAGTGATCTCACTCATGATGCACTCTGAGCCTCAGAACTCTGAAACTACAACTGCTCAAGTTCATGCAGAGTGACCAGTGTCTTGCATATGGAATATTATCCTGCCATAAGCACAGCATCAGACAGTTCAAAAAATGGGTAACAGGAGATGTAAGATGATGTCTGTTTCTAGAGAGCACAGCTGTGAACTACATCCAACTACATCAACTACATCCAACAGTATAGAAACCCAGTTGGATTCTATTGTTCTTTTCAACAGAGCAAATATTATGTATCAAATTATTTCTTATCTCTTTGTTGAATAATCTTTTTTTAAACAAAATAAGCAGGTTTACAACATAAATAATAAAAATATAAATAAAAATAATATAAATAGGTTTAATTTGAGAAATTGCAAATCCAGTATTCCTCAAATGGCAAAAATAATGTTGAGATTTGCAGCATGGGTGTTGATGAGATGCATTGACATGTTCCACTCTCAACTGAAAAGGTCTAGGCTCAATGTTTAGGGTAAAATCACATCATTTAAACATGACTCTTTGGACTTTCTGGTTTCTAAGGGCTGGAAAGACAGCTGAAGTACAGAGAGAAAAAATAAGTCTCATTTGTGTTCCTGCTTTTTTGGAAACATCTGAGGTTGATGCTGGGCTGCAGTGAGATTCCACAGGATGGCCATCCTCTCAAGTGTTCTGGTGCACAAAGCCGTGCCACCCGGCTCCTGGTCTGTAGCCATGTTAGTGTAGCATCAAAGCCAAGATAATCACCCTGGAGATATAATTAGCTGAAGTTCAGTGTGGTGTAGGTAGAGCTAGAGCTATACTGCTGCTGGCTCTGCAGTTACTGCAGTTTTTATCTCCCTTTGCTCTGTCTTCACTGCAATCAATAAATTTATCACCCCTCTGCACTCTTCTTTTTTTTTTTTTTTTTTTCTTTTATCTAAACTTTGGTGAGTTGGCCGCTCACATTTCTCAAGGAAAGCTTTAGGTTTGTACCTGTAGGTGGAGCTCCAAACTCGTCTTCTGCTAAAGCAGATGCACTGGTGTGAAAGAACAAGCAAACCTGAAAGGAAAACCCTAAAAGACCACTTCTAAATACAATATCCAATTTGTAAAATTTTACAGAAGAACCTGCTTAAAATTTTATAACAGAATGTTTCCAGTTTTCGAAGTAATGAGAACTGATAGCAGTTTTATGGTTTAAAAAATCATGTTGTTTGTTTCCTTTACTTGGTCAATCATCTCAGTGGAAGCAATTTCTTCCTGTTCTGCACCTTATTTAGCCTTATAAAATTTTAAATCTTAGTCTGGGAGAGGTAATAAAACCCCCTTTTTTTTTTTTTTTTTTTTTTTTTTTTTTTAAATGGCTGCTCTAATATGAATGTTTTAACATGAAGCTGTAACTTGCTTCCTGCTAAAAGGATGCGTCAGAGATCTGGTTTTGCCCTTGAAACTCATGTCATATTCTTCTGTGCAATATTACACATGTAGCAGATATCAAATCCTTGATTGGCCCTATGTGTTATAGTCCACTATTTAGCAGGAAGTAATTTCAGAGTCACTGCTGTCCTAGTGAGCACAGTGTGTGAACTACCTCAAGTTTAATGAAGGGATTTGAATTCTGTTGTGAGAAGAACTAGTGCAGCTATGCTGTAGAATGGCTACTGTTGGTCATCCTTCTAATTAGCTTATTGCTTTCTGTAGGGACTGGGAGAGCTGGAATCTAGGCTGAGATAATTGAATTTAGATCATGATATGGGAGTTTTCAGATGATTTCTCACCTATGTGTGTTTCAGGTGTTCAC
>JAWWMO010000083.1:83334776-83355442 GCA_035047845.1 Dendrocincla fuliginosa | reverse complement strand
GGGCTTGGACAGGCAAATAGATCATGCCAGTATGTTTCATGCTGGTAATCCCTAGAAGAAAATGAATGCTCTGGGTGTCAAATCTGTTTTATGGGACTAATACTAGACTATGACAATGCCAATTTTATTCTTCCCCTGCAGAATGGATATTTCTGAGACACTTTGGGGAATGGATGTATTGATTTATAGATGATTTGTGGGAAAAGAACAGGAGCTCCAGAACTGACATGAAATAAAAAAAATAAAATAAAATCAATTAAAAAAAGGAGTGGGGAGATCCTGGAGTCTAAGCATACAAATCATATGGAAGTAAAAAATTAATGGAGATTTATTAAAAGCATATTGGAGATTTTCTTACAAATAAATGTTCCTTTGGTTTCAGAAGGAAGTAGTTATAGCAATTTTCATTCTGAATGTGTGTCTCCAAAAACAGTTATAGAGAGCAAGGTTGCATAGCATAGCCAGTTTGTCTTTTTCTATTACTTTTTTTAACCAAATTCAACCAAGTGACATGCTGGTGATATTCCACAGACTTAGAGTAAGCAGAAGCCTAAAGTGTGTGATGTTGTTGGTATAGTATTGATCAAGTTGTAGAAACGGAAATTGAAGGGCTTTTCCATCTCAGTCTCTAATTATTAAGTACTGTATTTTGTCAGTACTACTTCTTGAGAAGGTGAGATTCTGTTATTGGCTTGACATGGTTCGAACTGAACCCCTAACTGTGATATTGTTCATATCTATTTGCACTGTGGTATAATTCCATGTATACATTCTTACTGGGCTTGGCCCGTAGCAGTGCCATGTTGAATAAAAGTCACAATGATAACAGCAGAGTAATTAAGGATCTATTCCAAAGTACATAGAAGTCACCCAATTCAACACAGCTGTCATTGCATTATGAACCATCAAAATAAAAAAACAAACATCTTTGTTAAAATGATTTCCCTTCATAAGTTCCTTATTCTGTGATACAGTGTTTTGATTTTGACAAAATGCTGGAAAACAGGAGTTTCTTTACATAATTTTATGACTTGTCTTTACAATTCTGTAGCACAGGGATCATTATTCACTCTTCATCTCTACAGTCTGTAAAGTACTCACTAATGGAATCCTGTTGCAGAGTCTAAACCCTGTGAAATTCTGTGAAACGTTTCCATTTGTTGTGTGCTTAATAAAAGAGCAGAGTAATTTTTGCCAATATATTCCTGCTAAAACTTGTAGCCATAGATCATTGTTTTCTAATGACCAAAATAATTAGCACTTAGACATATTAATGACTGTATTTTCAGGTAATGATGTCTTCATTAATGCATGGCTCTAATCTCTGAAATAACTTTGTCAGTAGCTGCCAGTGGAAGGAATGCTTAGGGAGGAGGGAACACTTTGATGTAGCTACTGTCCAAATTCATTAACTGCATAAAACTCAATCCTGTCTATTGCATGGTGAAGCTGCAACTCGGGTCTTTAAAGGCCAGGCTTGAATTCCCCTGAATTTACAGTAGAAACTGTCAGTTAGATCTGTTTTGGTTTTGTATTTGCATGCATTTGTTTAATTCAAATGCCATAGAGCTGATCAGTGAGGGTTTATTCTAGTTTCAAAGGACTATGGAGACTAATGTGCTAGAGGAAATCTTTGTTCGGACTTAAATTTAATTTTTTGTAAGTGTTGCGGTCAACTGAATCAGGCTCTTATATCCTGGGCCCCAGAGACAAGGAGGAAGAATGAAATCTGGTTGTGGAGTCCAAATGGCTTGGAACAGTTGCTTTTTTTTTATTTTTTTTTTTTTTGTGTGTAATAAAATGTGCTTTTCCAGGATTATCTTGGAGACTGATATGAGAATTTTGAGAGATTCAATGAAATGACTAATGCTGTCAATGCAGCAATAACTTTTAGTAAGTTGATATTGTTTATGACCTTTACAACTATATTGCATGTTAATTTTATAGGGAAGCAAAACAGGGAAATCATTGGGTATTTAGTTTTGCTACTCTGTTTAATAATTTTTTTCTGTGTAGGACCCTTTTATACTTTTGTTCCATTTTGTATTTAACTTCCAACTCTTGGAAATTCTCCTGCAATCTCTAATTGTACCGTAAATATTAAAATAAGAGTGAGTTTTTGCAGTTGGCTTTATAGTAGGTATTCACAAGGCTGGAACTGCAGGTCAGAATTTCTATAAGTTTTCTCTAGCTGTAAGAACTTGTTTTCTAAATAAAATAGTTACACTTTGCTATTTATAAATACCCACATTTCTATGTGTGATGCTTAGACTGAATAGGTTTCCATTGTAAATACCTTTTCAACTGGAACATACAAAGCATGTATTGGCTCCTAATAAATATACCATTTTTGAGAATTTCACTGGAGCTGTGATATTCTAAAGGAATGGTTTAAGGCGAAAACAACATTTTTTTTATCATTTCGGTGTTCTTTTTTTTTCCCCACCTTTCCCTCCAAGCTCTGAAGAAAACCTAGCCTGAAAGCGAAGAAGCAGCTTGCCAGGTAACAGATGTAGTTGTGAAACTTTGTTGTGTATTTTTCCTAGTAAAACATCTGTCTTGACTATTTTCCTCATAGTTTCGTGGAAAACCAGTGACTTGTCATCGTTTTTGTTCATGGGAGTGAATACTACCACTTACTCCTGTGAATTCTAGACTGTTGTTTTTCTTTCATACTGTCGAGTGCAAAGTACCTAATTTTAATAACTACTCTGTTATCTTTGATGTAAATCTGCTGTTGCTTTTAAAAGGAGTGTTCTAGGGCATCCGCCTGTGGATACCTGTAAAAATACTTATGGGTTTGCAAAAAATTATCACTAACTCTTGAAAATGTGTTAGTTTCCTAGTTTTCAAAAATGTTGATTTATGGATGGTTCTGAAAATGTAAAACAGTGTTTTTAGTAGTGATGATTACTGGTTTTGCCATCTGTCTGTATAACATTCAGCTTCCTGAAAAGTGGGGCAAGTTTCTGTTGTTTCTCTTTTGTAGCAACATCACCATTTCAACACATCTCTAAAGAAGAAATATCTCAGCAATCCTATATCTGCTGATGATAAAGAAATGCAATCCTATGTTTTCTTTCCTGTGCTTTGTAGAGGTGGTATTTCCAGAGCCAGGCTTGGGGTTTTTTCAGTTCTTTATACTTTGGAGTGTCACTTGTACCTGACCAAGTAAACACAGGAAAGGGTTATTTTTTCTTTTTATAGCTTAAATAATTCACTGAGAATGTAATGAAGGCTGATGGCTACAGCAAAGCTATACTGGTTTGGGAAGTTTTTTACTCCTCATTTATTAACTTCCCTTCCTCTAAATGATACTTAAGCCACTGTGGAAGTAGTGTGAATGACTAAGGCATTCCACTTTAAGTAAAATATTAAGTCAGTCACACTAGAATTTAGAAAGTCCACTTTTACAATTCTCTTCATGGCTAGTAAGTAGTGTGCAAATAACAATAACTAGAAGTAGACTGTGGTGAAAGTGATTAAGACAGTGAGTAAGTCATGTGCATTCATGTACTGTGGAGGGGGTGAGAATAGTCATAAAGGTGACAGAGTGTAAAGAAAAAACCTGATCTGGGAGAGGAATTATGCCTGGTCTGTGTTTTGGTGAAGCACCTCTAACACTTTCTGGACTTTCTTAAAAAATGTGGTTCTATTGGGTGAAATCTTTATATGACAAGAGCTTGTTCCTGGTTTGTTCACTCTCATAAAGTTAAAATTGTGGAATCCCTTGAAATAGAAGCCTGGTAGCTGGGATTTAATATCATGTGAAATTCACTGAAGAAGATGTCTGCACATAGTCTGCTGAGAATTCTTTCATCACTTTCATTATGTTCTAACTTATAAAAGAGATTTCTTTATGGTTTGTTGACTAATTCACAGTTGAGAGAGACTCCTTAAAACACAGTTTACAGGATCATTAGATCATTTATGGACCGTAATTTCATTCATTGGAATCAGTGGGAAAAATCAGGCTGTTCTATGCAACATTATCAATCCATTGGAACAGGCTTTTGTAACATAAAATGACTGTGGTTTAAAAAACCAGAGACAATCTGCACGACCTATTCAGTACATAAATTGTTCTTCTTGTCCTGGAAAATGATAATTATTAATGAAAATAGAAGAGTGATGTGGAAAAAAGGTGTTTTTTAAAAAATAGGAGAATAGCTCATTAACTTAAAAGTGTCATTCCACAATGATTTGCCATCTTTTCACATAGATTTTTTTTTTCTTTTTTTATACCTTTGCTTTGCATGTATTGTGTTTGACTGGCGACCAAAGAACAGTTCTGTTATTTTTGTTCTTTGAAAGCTTTTTACCTTTTGAGAGAAACAAAACACTCCATACAACACCACTGTGTGTTGTGCTATTTTATTTTTTTTTGTAAAAGCTCTTCCATACTACAGATATTGACTGAGTGTTTCAAGAAAGGATCTCTTTCTTTAAGAAAGCTTGTCACTTATTTTTTTTTTTTTTAAATTCACAGAATCTTAGGCCACACCTTGCTGTACTGTTGCATGTGAACGTGACAAAGTATTATTAGCAAAAAAGCAGAAAAATGCTCAATGATATATACATCTTTTTCACTCTTTGGGAGTATGAAAACATATATTGTTATCCATTTTTTTTTTATTTTTTTTTTTTCCCGGTGAATGACCTGTCTTCATATGATGTTTTTAACTATTCGTGTTTGGTCTTCAGAGAGATATCAGAAGAGTGAAGTTTTTTTCCTATTTCAGCCAATATTTTCCTGTTATTTGGAGAATTTAAACAGAGAGACTAGTTTAATAAAGTTTAAGATGTAATTATTTTGTGATTTGCCCTTTTGATTGTGTAGTTGGTGATTGGAGCAAATGTAGTGGTGCTTGTGTTCTGTGATTAGATGACCTAAAATGTCTAAATGGAAAGAATGCCAGGGAAAAGACATGAAAATCATAACTCTGAAGAGAGTACAGGGTGGTGGCTTTTTTCAAGTCAAGTCTACATTTTTTAAGCAGACTCTACATATTTTCTCACTCTTTGAAGAAACAGAAACTCATCTAGCATGCCTAAAAGAGAGATCCCAGCCAAATGGATCTAGACTGTTTAGCAGGCTTCACATTTCTTTCCCTGTCATTAGTTCACACAAAATAATTACTGCATGGGCATCCTCAGCATGAGCTTGATTGTTGAGGTAATGGCAATGTTTTTGTCATCTTAAATTTCTTTTTTTTTTCTAGAACCCTGGTGAAGGCTTGTATATAATTTCCCTCATAATCATCTTTCTGAATCCCTTTGTCTTTTGCAAGAGCTAAATCTGCAGGTTTACACTGAGTTAGTATTGCTTAATTCTAAAAGTATAGATCTGGCAGAACAACATCTGAATAGTATATTGTTTTGTGTATACGGGGTATTGGGGAAGTACTACTCTTCGTAAAAGCTTGCCAACAAAATTTGTAGAAATAAAAATGTTTGTACAGAACCTGTGGACAAAGAAGGAGAAAGAGATGGGATAGGAGTGTACAGAGCTTAAATTCCTACATGGTAAATGCTAAATAATAGTGGGAGACTAATCCATCAGTCTGATAGAGATGAGGCAGCTCTATATCCTCAGATCTAATCAATAGCAAGGCTGAGAATATGTTGCACACACACACAAACATACGTACACATTATGAACATGCTTGTAATGCTTTTCCCTTATATTTTACAGTGTGTTCTGTACCCCTAGGCAGGGACCCCCTGAAAGCCAAAGGTGTTCCAGAGAGCTGCCTCCCATTAGTTCACCTCGAGTTTCACACCAGGATTATGGGGCTGATGGCTGTGTTGGGACAGCACTGGGGAGAATATCCATTGGATACCTGACTGTGCTTGTTCTTTGTGCATATCTGGGCTTGTGGAGATGGACCACTGAAAGGCCTGGGAGGAGCTGAGACAGGATATTATCCAGGTTCCCATACCTGTCATTGTTCCTCTGTGCTCCTTTGTGTGTGTACAAATGAGCTTTTTATCACACTAAGATATTCAGAAAATAATTTTTTTTTCACAGATCACCAGTACTCATCTAGAACATACTTTGACATAAGATTATGAATGACAAATAAGCTATGCATTCTACTGCAAGATGATTTTCTGCTGTCAGTATTGTGCTGATGTCAGCATGTCTATTGTTAAACTAAACATTGGACATTGGTGCGGTTGATTACAGTGTGGTGTTCCCACACTGTAATCACTAACAGCAAGTTGTTTGCTAAAGAGAGCTGACCTTCAACTCCTCCACTGAAAAGTCTACTTTTCCATAATGGATATAATCTGCAGGCTTTTGATATCAGCGGAAATAATCCCATTGACCTATAGCACAACTGTTATGTGTATAAGGACACTTGAAACTTGACTTGATGAACTGACCCCTTGCTAGTGCTTGACTGATGGTTTAAACATGTGTTATTTTTTTTTTCCTCTGTGATAAGGCAAAATTTGTCTGAGTGTGTTAACTTTTAAGTCTTAATTCTATAGACAAATTGATGCTGTTCTCAGTCAAGGCAGTGTAGCTAGTGGAACTCAGGGTGAGAGTTGCCCAGCTTCTTTGGTCAGCTTGCTTTTATTACCTCATGTTATACTACTTGATTCACCTTCTGTTGCTTGTGTTTCTTTTCTTTTTCTTGGTCTGCTTGCTTTCTTTAGCTTGAAAGGTTCTTGGGAGTTGAGGCTGTTAGGAGTTAGTGTAGCAGGATCTCTTCCCAAAAGTTGCTGGTATCTACTTAGACTGTAAAGGACTAGTTAAATGTAAACAATAAAAGTTTTAACTACACAAGTACCTTGCTACAAGTATCTTTATCTCTGTACTCAGAATATGGTTTTTGTACGCTATTACCATATTTTTGTGGTTTTGTGGTCTTAGCATGTTTGTTGCTTGTATTTGTACATGTGCCTTTAATTTTTATTTTTTTTTTTTTTTTAATGCAAGGAAAGTGAGCCAGAAAAGAGAGGTTTTGTAAATGCATCTTTTTCTCTGTACTTTGATCATCAGACTGCACCTTTTAAACAAACTCACAATAGGAATATCATTTCAATTTTTCTCTCCTTTAAGTGGTAGCAACAATTGTCCTGCTGCATAAATGTTAGGTGTACTTAATGATTCAAACATGACCTGAAACTCTCCATCTAAACATTTCTGGTTGACTGAAATAGAAAGCAAGAGAGATGATGACCTAAGTGGTTGTGGCACGTTCTGTGCATGCACAGACACACAATTTGTTCATTGGTCAGCGAAGGACAGACTCCTCTACTTCTAATTTAAGGCACATGAATGAAAATAAAGATACACTAACAGAAAAGCAAAACTTTTCCTTAAAAACCTTCTTGCAGGCACTGTGACAGTACATAGATGATATGCTTCTCCCTGAGTGCTCAACATACATACTACTGATAGAATGGCTGTATGTATCCCTGGACCAGGATAAATATTACTGTTTAATTACTATGGCTGAGCTAGTGTCTCTGCCAGGAGATGGCAGGGACTCAGACTCCATTCCTGTGATTAAGATGGACAAATGTCTGAGTGAAGCTCCAGGACAAGATGACAATGTACAGGAAAAGCGAGTTAGTAGTATTAATCAGACTTAATGGTTGTAATATCAAGAGTAGAAACATGACAGTTTTGAGATGAGAAACTGTTGTAGCAGCAGATAAACACTTGCAGCTAATCCTCTAATGACAGCAAGTCAGAAGACTGCTTAAATGTTTTCTCTGTGTACAACCTCTGTGCTTATTTCACATCTTATGCTTTGTAGCAGTACCATATGTAGCACTCCAGTGCTGTGGTTAGTCTACAATGTAGGGAGTCATTGGAGATTTATCTTTACTTCCAGCCAGACATTTAAATGTTGTTAGATGCCCTTTCAAGCCTTTTTTGTTTTCCAAATGCTCCAAGCTGTTGGTTTCAGTATATATATGCATAATGTGCATAGTTGTATTTGTTGGTTCTGGTATTTTAGAAAACAGTATCTGGCTGGTTTTGTGTGTGTGTGTTTTATTCTTACTGCTTTATATTAAAAGAGATTATTAATGCTTCATTAATCAACTGTTCGAAGTGTGATTGCTCCTGAAGAGCTCTCAAAATCTGGCTTTTTACCACTTACTTTCATTAGTGCTTAATTAACAGAGGAGATGAAAACTAAAATCTTCAGCCCACTCAAGGATGAGATACTGCTTTTCCGAAGAGGCATTTAGAAAATGGTCTGTGTTTTACAAATGTGTTGCAAAAATGTTGTGAATTTAGACCAATGTTTTCTATATGGACTAGAAATATCACTGCTTTGTGCCAAGTGGAAAAGTGGTAAATTTGGGCCATCACTATCAGTTTAATTTGTAATCTATAGCTTTTAGATGCCTGAGAAAAAATGTAACCCCAGAAAGCAGGGATTTCCCCCTTAAGATCCTCTTCCCTCTGTGCCTGGTCGTCTGAACTAATATATTACTGCCCTGACTCCCTGCTTGGTGTGGCATGGTATTCCTAATGCACTGCTAAAGAAAGGAAGAAAATGCTTGTGGGGCAAAAGAAGCTTGGGACTGTTGCAGTTTCCTGACATCTTGCTTTGTTGGTGCTACTTGTTGACAAGTAGCTCAAGAGAGCCAGGCTTTGTGTGACAAATATACTGTCCTTAAATGGTAGCCATCATATTATGGTTACCCTTATTTAATTATGACTCAGTGTTTGACACCTTGTCTGATCTCCTATAACAGAATTAAAGGAATTTAGGTCAAAAGGAAGTAAGTAATGTGCATGTCCTACAGAGGAATTGGCTGTCACATTCTTAATGATTTAAAAGGATTAGGATTTGATTTCCTAGTTCAGGATTCTTTGTTGTTTTAGTGCCTGATCCAAACTTAGTAACACTGACTTGTGCTCATTCAACTAAGTGACTGGACTTTTTGGTCTTAGTTGCATGCAAAAGAATACATGATCTTAATATTCCATGAAAACAAAAAGTGTTGTGGATTGAAGTGAAATGGGACTCAGAATGATAACAAAAGAGCTGCCTAGGGTGGATCTGGGATATAGACTCAGAACTCCACTCATCCATATTTAAAATGTAGAGGGACGGTCTTTATAAAGCATGTATGAACTAAGTGGACACGTGAACTATTGGAAACAGGTACTAGTTCGATCTGAGCAGGAAATAGAATAGCTCAGTAAACCTCTTAGGGTTTTAGATCCTTGAATTACCCCAAGTGAAATAATATTTGAGATAAGCAGCTGTAATCTAACTTGCTTAATGTATTATATTCTTATTACATTTTGAAAGAGGCCTATTTACTTTGTATAGTTCAAAACTATAGGAGCAGAACAAAGATATGAGACACTGATGATGGAGTTTGTGCATAAGTTGTAAGGTGTCAGCCTTTTGTGGAAATGAGCTGGATATAAGTTTCCTGATTGTTCTTCAGCAAAAAGGAACTGTGAGTTACTGCTGATGCAATATACATGTATGTTTTCCTCTGAATCATTTTGTGCATAAAGCATCACCATGATGAGTGAAGTCTCCTTAGATCACTAAATGTAGTGAAATTGAGGTAAAATTTATACCAAGCTAATTAGAAACTATTCCCAGATGTGTTTATTTTCACATGAATAGAGTTTTGGTTATCGTGGTTGATTACATCGTTGATATTCCCCAGTATTTTTAAATACATTAATGAAGCCTTTAAATATTAAGGAACAGAATATGTATTTTCCTGTCTTCATAGTTGCTTAACATTCTGTAACAGTTTAATGTAAAGAAGAAAATTACAAGTACACTATTTCAGAATATTACCAGACATTAGAATAGACATGTGTGTATAGGACTGACTTTTGTGTTCTTGTTTCAGACATCCTGGTTAAAATACCTACTCAGGTTTCAAACACTTTAGCACTTTGCTTGTGGGTGCCAATTAGGGAGCATTATTAAATGTGACTTGTTAGTGTATTTTATGAGAACATGTTTTGAATTATTCTACTCCTTTGTAGCTGCATACACAAATACGTTGCTTTCTGCTTCCTATACTTTTCCGAGGCTTACCATAACGAGTGCTCTACCAGGATACTAATAGTCAAAGGCTTTTTTTAGTCTTGTTCTAGTTTGCATTATTTGATATATTCTTGCTTTACATATGCATTGAGGAGAGAATGCATGTAGATATCAGACTGTAATAAAAATTACAACAAACATACAATAATCTGACTGCAAATAACACCATCGCTTTTGAGAAGGAAGTGGAAAATAATGTTTTAACTTATCTAAAAACACCAGAACTGGTTTGGGCATCAGGTTATTGAATCTGTATGTGTTTATCTTCCTTGAAACCTGTGATGATTAGGTGTAAAAACATATTTAAAGATTTTGCCTGAAATTTGGATGTACCAATTCTTAAAGGTAACCTGGCACATGCATTAGCTGTGTTCATGAGCATGTGTGGCCTGTCCATGGTTCTGTTACAGGGGTGTTTTGATACAAACCATAAGAAATCCCCAGGCAGGGGTAATTTTTGAGAAACCTGGGTAAACCTCATGGAATTTATCAAGGGGAAGTGTCAAGTCCTGCACTTGCAGACAAGCAGCCCTGGACACCAGTACATGCTGGGGCCACACCATTTTGTTGAAAATGTCCTGGGGGCATTGGTGGACATCAGATAGACTATGAGCCAGCAATGTGTCCTTGCTGGAAAGACAGCTGATGATATTCTGGGCTTACACAGGCAAAGCATTGCCAGCAGGTCAAAGAAAGTGATCCTTCCACTTTATTCAGCACTGGTGAGCCCACACCTAGAATGCTTAGTTCAATTCTGGGTGCTTCAGTACAAAAGAGACATGGAAATATTAGAGTCCAGAGAAGGTCCACAAATATGATCAAGGAGATAGATCATCTCACATATGAGAAAGGGGTGAGAGAGCTGGGACTGCTCAGTCTGGAGAAGAGAAGCCTCAGAGGAATCTTGTCAACAGATTTAAATACCTGAGGGGAAGGTGCAAGAAGGAGAGAGCCAGGTTCTTTTTAGCAGTGCCCAGTGAGAGGACCAGAGGCAATGGGCACAAATTGAAACACAACATTCCATCTGAACATCAGGAAGTGTTTTTTCAGTGGGAGATGATGGAACACTGGTGCAGGTTGCTTGGGGATGTTGTGAAGATATTTCAAAGCCATCTGGACATGGTCTTGAGAAACTGGCTCTAGGTGATTTTGCTTGAGCAAGCAGGAGTTTGGAGCACAAGACCTCCAAAGGTCCCTTCCAGCCTCAACCCACTTGTGATTTTGCAAAAATTCATATAGAATCCATTAGCAGTTTCTTCTTGAGAGACCTGCTGCCTCTTTACAAATTCCCCAGTCTGACCCATCATACTATGGGTCAGATGCTCTTTTTGGCCTTCCAGTGTAATTTTTCTTTTCTGGAATTTTTATGATTTAAAGCTGCATAGCTGTTGAAAATGATTGACATAAGGCAACCATATGTCGTGGCTGTAAAAGAAAAAGTGTTTTTAAAGTCACTGGAGGTCAGGTGACACAGCACACTTAGGCTAGCCCTTTCTCACTTTAAATTACTTGGACATATTTTTCTGTACTTAATTGATACTGGGAGGTTTTATGGGAAATTTAATTGGTCAGGATTTGCCAGTTCTCAATAACAACCCTATGGAACTATATTTATGGCATATTAAATCTCTAGGAGTTACTGGGAAGGCTAATTAAAATAGTTATTTGCTAGATTAAAGCTAAATTATGTTTTTATATTTAATTCATGTCTGAGTATTTAAATATATGTATAGAGGAATATCAAAACAGCAACCTATATATGTGTGCATGCATTCTATATATTTAACTTGTGCTATGTATTGTGAACCTGAATTAATTTGATGTGTGGATTTTTTGTACATAGAGGATGAAGTATGTAGACCAAAGAGGATCACAGGTAATTAAGCAGGTACTGCTCGACTTGTTTATGCCCAGTGCCAGAAATTGTTCCATATCAGCTAATAAAGAATAGAATACGGTTCATTATGTATGTTCATTTCAAACCAGCACTTTAAAATGCAAAATTATTTTTTTACATTGCTTGGTAGTATTAATGTTCTTATTACAGAATGGGAGTATTTACTTTGCAAAAGATGACAAGTGATCAATGTCATTTATGGCATTTAAAGTATGACTTTCAATCCTCAGAATGGAGTTTTTTGTGTAATTTTACAGGAAGAGATGTTTTTAGTGACCTAGAGATGGGGTAGTAGGAAGACCAATCTGTGCACTATGGACAGGAGTAGGAATGGTGATGGATGGTCTGGCAAGATGCATTTGGCTGTCCAGGGTAAATGTGCTTATAACTGCCAAATACTTCTTTTCCTCATGCTGTAGACATTCAGTAGACCATATATTCCCGTTAAGCATTCTCATATTGCAGCAGACTAAAAGCTTAGTGTTTGATGAAGAAAAGTGAGCTCAAACATTTTCCTCATAATCAGTAACAGAATTGTAAAAATAATATATGTAAAAAGGTGTCTGTAATGTATTTTTATTTATGTGTTTTGTTTTTTTTTTTTTTTAATGAAACAAACCCAAAAAACTGTGTTGCTACAAGGGATTGCTCAGGAGGGGGTTGGTGTATGTATATGCTTATAAATCCAAAAAGCTCCTGAAATCGTCACTGTCCAGAGGAATGCAGTTTCTCATGGAAAACCTGATAAGTCTTTCATTAAGAATATAAAGGTAAAGTCAAAAAGAAGTCATGGTGACTTACCTGACAATTATGGGATTTGTCTCCTTTTTTTTTTTTTTTTTTTTCAGAATACATACTGATAGCATGTTTTGATCACCTTTCTTGGGAGTATTATAAGTAAGGTAAGCACTGCATGTAGTAACCATTCTTTTATTTAAACAAAATCTGTATGAATAATGTAGGCTAACGTGAAAACAGAATTGATATGGATATAATCACACCAATGTTATGTATGTTTCCAATGTTTGAAAAATGACACAGCAAATGTTTATCAAATACATTTGAAGAAAGGAGATATACTGCAGAAAAGATGGAAAAAATTAATATAGAAAAAAAAATACAGGAAAAAACCCCAGACTTTATTAATCGAAGAGCCTCAGACTGGAGTCTTGAACTGGTTTATTTGTATATCTTGAGTCTTTTCAGTGGCAGTGTTACATGTCATGACTGGAGGTGAGATTTCACGAAATTGGTTAACTTAATGGAGAAGAAACTCCAAAGATTATAGCTGGTGTTATGTCCAACTTATTGCAGGGCTTGATGTCTTTCTTCTGACTTTGTCACAGCAGTAGTGTGAGTCACAGTAGACAGCTGTGCAGATCAGGTGTCTACTAAAAGAAACATTCACATTTTTACCCTAAATCAGTGCCAGGGTATTACAGAAAAAAGCACACCAAAAAATACTGTATGAATTATTAGTGTCTGTTAGACTAATATTTCCATGAAGTCCTACAGGTTTGATCTCTGGAAAAAAACCACCCTCTCTCCATTTGAAAATGTGGACTGACCACAGTCAGGAGCTAAGCTCCTATCCAGTAAGGTGCTCACTTCCCCATAACAGGATGAGCAAGAAAGAAAAACCTGTGGGTTGAGATAAAGGCAGTTTAATCAATGAAGGGGAAAACCAAACCAAGTGATGCAAAGGCCACCACCTCCCACTGGCAGACCAATGCCCAGCCAGTCTCTGAGAAATGGCTGTATTGAAAAAACCGGCACCCAACAGTTTATAGCTGAGCATGATGTTGTACAGTAGAGACCATGTCTTTGGTCAATTTGAGTCAGCTGTTCTGACTGTGTCCCATCACGACCTCTTGACAATGGTACTCCTACCATATTGCTTCCTCTCACCTGTGGTTTTAGGAACCATCGCTGTGGTGTGCCATGTGAAGGTGGGCAGTCACTTCTCTCTCTTCCAGGTCTTTTCCTCTCCAATTATGTTTGGCATCAGAGGGCCTCAAAGCTCATCAAAATTGTGGGCCGGCTGCTGGGACCCCTGTATTTATAGTGCCCAGAGCAGAAGGCAGTGAGGTGGCTTATGACATCAGGAGGTCACTGTGATGACCCTTCAGCTATTGGAAGAACTGGGTTCCTTTGCTTTTTGTGCAGTTCTGTGACAGTGTGCGCAGCCCACAGGTAACAAAGCCCACGAAGGAGGGACTGCCGCACCATCAGGTTGCTGCACATGATGGGGGAGATGGCCACCTTAAAGGACAGTATTCACCATTGTCTGAAACCATTCTCTGGTGCCAGGCCCTTTTGCATATCGGGAGAGCCCTACACAACCTTCTTGACTGCCAGGACACTTGCAGTCTGACTTTCCTAAACTTGTGCATTCAGTTATTCATGGCCTTCCTTCCCATCCTTCATGCCCACCTCTGCCTCTATTCTCCTCTGCCTCATCTGTCCCTGCAGCTCTTGGTTTGCTCTTGTTCCAGTTTCTAGTATTAAGAACAAACCTTCTCACCACTTTTTCAGGTTTCTTGCTTAACTAATTCAGAAAACAAACTTCCTGGGTGTGTTTGAATTACGAAAATCTTTTCAACTGGAGCCTGAAAGCAGGCTTGCAAGGTGAAAGTCCTGTACCCAGAAGATGGGGAGATGTGAAACAACATTATATTTCTATCAGTAGCTGCTTGAGGGAGAATAAGAACAAGGTACTAGAAAAATGAGTAATGTGATCAGTTGAGAAAGGTGTAGAGACATAAATTGGTAAAGGTTTATCTTTGCTTAGTTAGGAGGTCTTTTCTGGATCAGGCTCAATTCCTAAAGCAATCAAGACTTCCCTCCCTCTTTGACACCAGGTATTTGGCAGCACTCTCAGGATTAAAGTAGTTTGGGTTTTTTTTTCTATTTTAGTAGATATGCTGAACCATGTCCCTTCCTTTCTTCATTGCTTTATGTTCCGTCTTGTGATGCACATATATAAAAATATGCTTTTAAGAAAGCAAAAAGATAAACCATCCCTTAAAACCTGATGCTGTGTTATTTTGATGCATATCCTGAGAGATCTGTGAGACTTGGTCAACAAAAAGAGGTTGAAGACATTTTCACTGATGAATGCCAAGGAACACATAAAGAAATGTATTCCATCTAAAATGCTCATGCTTTTTTAAATGCATAATATACTTTTTACGTATGCACATATAATTTATGCCTTGCCTTTACTCTACATGTACTAATTTTAAATTTTAAGAAGCTGAAGTGGGCTCTTAGTGGTTTAGTTTTACAGTTTTGTGTGCTGACAAGAAATCCTTACTGCTTTGTGTTCTCTTACTAAAGAAATTTGCATAACTTGGAAGGTTTTGTTGGAACTTGTGGTGAAGTGGATTTGGCCTCAGAAGGCAGGTACTCAAGTCTTTTCATCAAGTGATTTCTATGAATTCCTATTTCTGGTTAGCATTTCCACCTTTGAGAAGAAAAAAAACCAAACCAAACAAACAATCAAAAACCTTCACATGACATCAAACCCTTTTAATTAAACAATGTTCAATAAACAGGAAGGAGGCATAGTTTTGCAGAAATGTAAATAGTAGTATTACTGAACTCCTTTGACTTGTTCAGAGGCAGCTTCAACATGAAGTTACAACTATGGACTAATAAACACTTCTGAAATTTTCTTTTAGGATTACTTTTCTTTCCCTCCTTTTTAAAAGGAGTCACTGAAATGTCTGTTCTCTCCCTGGAAGAAACAGCTTTTTTTTTTTTTTTTTTTGATATAGTGTAATAAGACATAAATTTTTTGCCTATATTTTGAGAGATAACTGCTGGATTTCTGGTGATCTGCCCTTCACTGGCTTTGTTAAGTGGGATATGTAGACAGCTCTTTGGTAAGGAACTCATTTCCGTTGTCCAAGAGAATTAGTTTTCCAAAAATGCCCTTACATTTCTTATTTCTGAGTTTCTGTATGATGTATTGTTTTGAAGTCTTTGAAGACTTCAAATTTAGATACTTTGAATCATAACATATGGACTAGAGAAGACTTTTTCTGGTCATGATGACTTAATGAGGAGAAATTGTTGCATTCAGATTTACAGCAAGTCCTTGATGAGGAATAACTAGACCAAAGAAATACAATGAACAGAACTTCAGATCAAGAAGAGAAAAGCAGTTCCCTTAAATACAGCAATCATTACATATTAGCAGTACAGTCTAGAGTATTAGAGTGACCAGTTCTGCTTATTTGATTCCAAAAGGTGATTCAACTGTAATGGTCTGTTTCTGCTGTAGACTTCCATACTCTTTAAACAAAGCTCCACCAATGCTATCAGTTACAGTGTCATTAAGCAGTGATTCCAATATCAACTTGTTCCAATACTTTCAGAGCCACTGCAATCTTGCACTCTTGGGGAGGGTCTTTCTGCAGCCTTGTGTTTACCCACTTTTACATTCATTCTTATTATAAAGTTGTATATAGCTCTCATTATGCAACAGAGGTGTTCAAAAAGCTTATATATGTATTTATATGAATAAATGGTGGATACATATAAGTAAGGATGTATGGATGTAATACTTTCTGAACTGCTCTTTAATAATAGCTGAGTAATTGCAGTGGTGTTACTGGGATGGACATAGAATATGATTCTTTTCAGATAAAGAAAGAAGAAAGGTTCTAAGAGTTGGTGAGTGTGAACATTTTGTGAGTTCTGGTGGTGTTTGTAGAAGTTTTGAAATTCTTTTTTTCTATTTTATTTTGAGAAAAGCTGCTAATGTTTTCTTGAGATGGACATTCCCGAGAAAACAGTAAAGGCTCTTGTAACAATCAAAAAACATTATTTGACTTGCATTTAATTCTAGCATGATCAGTTTGCCTATGTTTTTGTTTAGAAGAAGAGTTTTGTTCCCACAAATAGTAGTTGTTCATTTATTTAATGAACAATATTCACTTTTCTTGTATTGATAAGCTTATGTTATTTTCCATGCTAGTTGTGCCTGGCAGTAATGTATTTTTCAGTTTCCTTAGTAAAGGAGCAATGCAAAATTAATTCACAGCATTGCTGTTTGTTAAAACTGTTTATTAAATTGTGAACTCTTTTTGCATTTCTTTGCCAGTCATGTATCACTGTTCTTGGGTTTGGTTTTTTATTTTGTCATCAAGAAAGGTAAGCGAATGGTTGTTTCTTTGATTGAAGCTGCCAAAGAAACTCCCTTAAGGCAGTGCAGTGAAACACCTGTATTATTACCACTTGTTCCACTATTCCAGAAATGCCAGAACATATCATTTCATTCAACTTTAGAGTTGCATTTCTTTGATGTTTGTCAAGATTGTGTCTGAGTTTTTGCAACTGGAGCTTATGAGCAGAAGCAACCTCCTTATCCTTGCCACCTTTCCACCCGATTACTGGTAGGTTTTGATCCTAAATTTTTTGACCTTTGGGTTTTTTTTATTTATTTTGTGAATTCAAATTTTTTATGTAGGGGTAGGTGATGATTTGACTTCTTTATTTTTTATATTATTATCTGTCAAAATCCCTTGATAATTTTTGTCATTGTACTTGCAAAGATGATGCTTTTCTCCATGACACAATTTTGCCATATTGATGCATGAACATGCCAAGTGGAGCATGCCAGCTACAGTGTGTCACCCAAGTAGTAGTGGTCTCTTAAGGAGCTTTGATTTATTTGTTTTTGATGACAGAAAGATAATAGAAGCTCTGTGTTTTTAAGGAGAAGATTCATTAAGGCTTTCTAAATCTTTAATGGGACATTTGTGTTCTGTATCCATATGTGTTTGTAAATTAGAGAAGTCAATATTTAAGAGGAATGTATGAAAACACTAACGTGTCCATTTTTTTTTAGAACTGCTTGGCTTTTCTGAAGATTAGGCCATGTACTGGAACATTTCATCCACTCATTTTGTACACTTGGCCCCTCATTTTATTGTCATGTGAATGGATGATCCTAAACATGACCTCGTTCCTGTTCATTTTATTCTGCCTGAAGGGTGCTTTACATCAGTGTGAGATCTCCTCTGTCTCATTTCCATCAGATTGCATGCTGTCACTTAAATAAAAAGTGACTTTTCTTTAGTGAGACTTTAATAACATGATCTGGTTCCAAACAGAACTTACTCAAAGAAAATGTTGTTAGCTGTATTTTCTATGAGACTTGCATACATATCCTCATTCATTTTCTCAAAGAACAACTATAGCATCACCTTAGTGGATCAACAGCAGTTACTTTTATTTTGTTGTATATTTTTCCACCAGGGGAGTGTTGGTGGCTGAAAATGATTATATTCCTGTTGATAAGGAATCTGATGCATGGGTAGTTTTGTCCTATATAATGTTCCCTGATAAAGTTTAATTTCAAGCAGATATTCTGTGCCTTCAAAGTGATACTGTATAATTTTAATCATGTGGTAGATACTGCATGTGGTTTTCTTGGGTATGATCAACACAGGTGTCGTAGGATATGTTGCTGTCAGTATCTGTAAGGCAGTATTTTACTATTGGTGGTATTTTGTTAGTCCATGCAGAGTGAAACAGCAGGCTTTATAGGGTAAAAATAGAGCTATTGCCACTGCTGTTTCTGCCTCTGGCAGTTTTGTTAATCCAGACTGTTTTCCATTGACTTTTAGTACAAATTCCTGAAGATGAAAGTTTCCAGCTTTGTTCCAGTGTGCTGGTGTGCTGGTTTTTCACTTCCCAAAATGTAGTGTGCTTTGGGCTGGGATTTGTTTGAATCAAAATGGATTCAAACTTCTTTGGGAAACAAAGGGAAGCAATTGTCAAGATCTGTGTTCTGGTTCAGGAGCTAAACCAAAATGCAAAAGTATTTTTTGCTTTTGGTCATATATGTTGTCAAAATAGTAAGAAAAATATGCTTGCTTTCTTCCTTTACTGTCTACAACCTATAATTTGAGATTTATATACTTTTTTACTAACAGAAGGTTTTCATCAGAAAAGTGATAGCTTTGGTAGGAGGTCTACTGTAAGATTGGGAATCAACTTCCATAAAAGGCCACAGGGCTCTGAATTGATATTTTTGGTGATAATATAAGAACCATGTCCTGAGGTATTCTCCTTGTGCTCTGCTTGCTCTGTAAGTGTTCATTTGGTTTGAGTATAGGATGAGGGATTGGGTAATATTTTTTTCCTTCCTGTATGACTCTGACTTCTGAAATGATCATGGGAGGAGTTCAACCTGCTGACATATCCTTGGAAATGTCAAAATATTTTATATAGAAAATGTAAAAAATAAGCATTTTAACTTTTCAGAGTGAAATGCCTTATTTTGAAAATGTTACTGTAAAATGTGCCAATATTATCAGATTCCCTTTTTCATTAAAGCTAAGCTACTTTGCCCAATTTTGCTTGCATATGTGATTAGTTTGAGACAGGGCATCTGATTAATTTACTATCCTCTGATGTGTTCTTTGAGCTCTAAAGAAAAAGTCTGTTAGATTTTTTTTTTATTATTATTATTACATGACATTTACAATTTAATTTGTTCCCCTTTGTTTTCACAATTAAGGAGTACTGGCAATTGTGGCCTATATTTATGCATATATTTTATGTGGAGGAAGTGTGCTATTTTCAATTTGCTTTGAACCTATCATTTAGATGTTTAAAATATTTCCTTTCAAGTAATTCAACTTAATATGTTTTTTCTTCTTAAGAACAGAACAAAACCAAACCAACATGCTTTACTATATTGTTTTATAGTTCATTTGTAGCTTCCTTTCTAACATGAAAAATGAAATTTGTTTAATAAAACAAAGTATGTGAATATGATAAGACCTGTTCTCTTTTCATTACAGGAAGAACAGAGGTGGACTCTAAAGACCAATGAAACCAAGAGAAGAGGGGAAAATTCCTACTAGAAAACTAATATCTCTTATCAGAGAAGGTATAATAAGTGCACTTATTCAGACAGACTTACACAGTGTCCCAAAGACAGACAGGTATTGAGTATTAAATGAAGGGACTACTAAAATTTCTTCTTCAGGTTGCTGCATTAAGTGATAATTCTAATTGTATAGAGATTTCAGATGTCAGAGATGAATGTTTAAATGCTAATAATATGCTGAAGTTGTACTGGTATTTGAGAGAACTGAGCATAGTGAAATTATGAATTCAAGCTACTATAGGTTCCTCTTTGGGGATCATCTAGTTCTGACCCCATGGGTATGGGCACCTTTGACTACTCCAGAGTGCTCAAAGCCTCATCCAACCTGGTCTTGAAGTCTTCCAGGGATGCCAGAGCTACAGCTTCTCTGGGCAACCAATTCCAGTGTCTCAGGACCCTCACAGTAAATAAGTTTTTCTTAGATCTAAATCTACCCTCTTTCAGTTTAAAGCCATTCTTCCTTGTCCTTGTAAAATGTCTCCCTCTTCAGATTTCTTGAAAGCCCCTGTTAGGTACTAGAAAGCCTGAGCCTCCCTGGTGCCTTCTCTTCTCCAGACTGAACTACCCCAGCTCTCTCAGCTTGTCTTCATAGGAGAGTTGCTCCAGCCCTTTGATCATCTTCGTGGCCCTCCTCTGGACTCACTCCAACAGTTCCATGTTCTTCTTACACTGGAGGCCTCATAGCTAAACATAGTATTCCAGGTGGGGTCTCACCAGAGCAGAGTAGAGGGGCAGGATCACCTCCCTCTCACTGCTGGCCATGCTGCTTTTGATGCAGCCCAGGACATGGTTGGCTTTCTGGGCT
>JAWWMO010000083.1:83292661-83334676 GCA_035047845.1 Dendrocincla fuliginosa | reverse complement strand
GGGGCAGGATCACCTCCCTCTCACTGCTGGCCATGCTGCTTTTGATGCAGCCCAGGACATGGTTGGCTTTCTGGGCTCGTAGCACACATTGCTGGATCATGCTGCGCTTCTTGTCCACCTAATCTCCCAAATCCTTCTCCTCTGTGCTACCCTCAATCCATTCTTTTCCTCAGCCTATATTTGTACTTGGGATTGCCCTGACCCAGGTGCAGGACCTTGCCTTGGCCTTGGAACCTGCCTCTCAAACCTGAGTTATTATATATTAGAAATCAGTGTTGCGTGTACATCTGCCTGTCTCCTTGCTAACTGCTTCTTCATTATCAAGGGATTCTTATTCTTCTGTGATGTGAATAATCTCTACTGAATACTTCAGCTGTAGGAAAGGAGAGAGATTAAAAGGTCATTCATTATATTTTTCTCTGTTGAGCTGTATTGTACAGCAGAATCAGCTCATTTTGTCAAATCTTAGAAATACTTATAGAATCTGAACACATTCAAAACAAAACATTTGCTAACTTTGGCTTCTTAGTAATCTATATACATGATTAGATAATCTGAGAAAGAACACAATTTTGAAAGTGTTTTACTTTTAAACCAGGAAATATGAAGTGATTGTAAATATTAATCTGTTACTGAAAAAGTCTGATAAATGTTGGTTGTCTTTTTCTTCACACTGAAATTAATAATTTGTGATTTTTGCTGTTCAGTACTTCTTAATTTAGTTGTAAGATTTGTCATTTAGTGCTGTTTGCTTTGATTGTAAGAGTATCAAACGCTGTAGAAAGCCCCTTCTAAATTGTTAAGCCCTTTCAGCATATTGTATATGGCAATACAAAAGAGAGATTGTCAAAAGAGGAATGGGAAAACTTGTGTCCAAAGGTTGTGTTGTGTATATTGGTTTTGCTGCAACTAATGCTGTAGTAGAATATATGCTTTATGTACTGTATTGAAACAAAAATCTCACGCTTGAATCTTACTTGCAAATGCCACAAATTCTAAACATTTAGTAACCTTGAATAAGATCTCTTATATTTATATTTTATTTATGGTGTAAACACAAAGTAGTAAGTAATCAATTTTTAAATCATAATTAGTGAAGTCATACTTGTCATTTTGTTTGCCTTTGAGGGAAATAGGAGTATAAAAATGAAGGGAATTTGATGTGCCATGTATTTTTCATTGACCAGCTTGAAAGAAAGATTGTTATTGTGGTGTGACAAAAGTAGTTTGACTTGAAAATATGGAATCAAAATGTCTTGTGCTTGGTCCTTGGGTAGAATGTAACCTCAGTTACCCCCTGAGTGCAATTTAACAAGGCTGCTTGGTACAACTGATGTCAGAAATATCTACATAATGCAAAGCCAGTGGAAGCGATTTGGATTTCAGTAACCTTGAATTGTGGCTTCAGAACACCAGTTTGGCATACAGTGGAAAGATGTTTTCATGTTGTTTGTACAGTTCTGCAGTGGTCAGTGAGTGCAAAATTCTGGTTAAAAACCACTCTAAGGTAAGGTAAGCAAGCAGACATAGAATAAACATTAAGACTTTTATAAGAAATAATAATGGATGCAGCTGATTTGGTTTTTCCATGTGATAAGACAGTCAATGACATTTCTATATCAAGTACCATAGTGGTCAGTAGTAGGCATGCTATTAAAAAGGAGAAAAACTCGCTCATTAACAGGGGACCCAGTTGATGAAAGTAAATTGTGAGAAATACCCTCCTGTCTCAGAGTGGCAGTCTGTCAGTCCTCACACTCCATCTCCAATGGTGACACTGGGGGAGGTGGGTGAGGGAAGGCTTGTCTACTTGTATGTGTTCTCTGGTCCTTTATCCTTATACTTTTCAAGGTTCTACAGCTGTATCAGACACATCAGAGGGTTGATCCTTGTCCAGTCCTTTTAGTCATCATTCAGGGCTCCTGGATTTGGCTAATCTGTCATTAAGCTTGCTAATATCATCTGCTTTCACAGCCTCCTGTGGCAGCAAAGTCTGCACATTCTCTGCTTTCTGTCCAAAGAAACACTTATTTCTTTTGGGCTGTCTCCCACTGGTTTTATCAGGTGTCCACCTCATTCCTGTACTGCAGGATTTCCTGAATGACAGTTTTTCTGTTCCTTTTATGACTTTATAAACTGAAGTCCTTCCTTTCCTCAGGTTTCTCTTATCCCGACTTAGGGGTCTGAGGTTGTGGTTTGTTTCAGTCCCTGAGCTCTCTGTGTGTATCCAGCTTGGCTATAGGTGCTCTCTTTGTGAACACAGAGTGGAGTCCAGCCCTATTGTGTTGGACAGTCTTGGGGTTACAGTACTGCTGCTACTGAGTTTCAAGTATGATTTCTGTGGTATTACTAAAGTCTGCCACCTCTTAGATCAGGGAAACAATAATTTTGTTTTCCAACTCTGTAGAAAGTTTCCATAAGAAAATCTGGAGATGTTTATGTACATATTAATGAGCTCTACTTTAAAAAAGCTTTATGAGGGTTGCAGTAAGAAAAAAAGAAACATAATATATTTCTAAGTGGAAAGTCCTCAAATATACTGTACATTAAATGATACTCTACACTGACAGACTCATTCTTTTAACATAAACTATTAAATCCGATTTTATTGCATTATGGGTTAAAACTGCTTCAATCAAGACATTGCTTTGGGATTTGAGGGGGTTTTTAACTACGATTTTTTGATTATACTCATTAAATTTACAGAGTAAAAGTGATTAAAATGTTATGTTCTGCATATGTCCCCCAAGTACACAGAGTTTTTTTCCACTTGTTCAAATAAGAAAGTGATGACATTATTATGAGGTAGCCTATATATATCTCATTTAATATAAAATGATACTGAGAAAATGGAATTTGTCAGAGAGCACACTGATTCCTGTATTCATAGTATTTTTTAAGATAACTTAGAGATCCATATTGCTTCTATTATGAATAGGATATTACCCATATTGTGGTTCTTGAGGTGCAGTAACTCTAAATATTCCAGCTGATCATCCAAATGTTTTGAGAATTTCTTCTTGAAACTTGACTAAATTCTTGCCTTAAATTCAGGATTTTTCCACACTTAAATGTAATTCTCAAATTTAATTGAAGTTATTCTTAAGAATATTCTTACTGTAAATTAATAGAATATCTATCCTAGAATTATTCTTATTATCCAGTGTCATGACATTGTAAAAGAGGTTATGTGAAGAAGAAACATACTCTTGGAATAAAATGTTACTACTGAAAAAAACTCTGAGTTCAGATTTTGAAAGAATAGTTTTCTTTAACTCCAGGAATGTTCACAATTGATGATGGGGAATGTATTGTGTTTTTTTTTTCCTCTTTGCATGCCAGAGGCATATGGAATAGGGTGATAAAGGAGGGACAGAAAGATACCACTGTAGTACTGCAAATCAAAATAAGCCTGATAATAAAATTATTTTCTACTATTGAAAGACCCTACCTATGCAATGTGGATACCTGTTTTGTCCAAGAGGCCATAGTAGTAATATTATACTATATCACAGTATTGAGATACCTTTTCCTATGTATTGTTTTGGAAGACATTCATATTCTATGATTCTAGATATCCTATGGTTCTCAGTCCTAAAGGGATATCTTCCCTTTCACGTAGGCACTTAAATTTGTGGTTACTAGCCCATTTTCAGCTGGCTCTGTGGACATGTGGAATGGTGCATGCATCTGCACTATGCAACTGTTCACAAAGCAGAAAGCAAAGGTTTCAAAAAATAGCTGTTTCTTAGGGTACATCTTTGGTTTCATGGCTTTATGTTGCCCACAGATGCTGCAGATTATTTTGTCTCTCCTTGTTTGATGACTGCTTATACACTAAAATTTTAATCACAGATCTTCTCCAAATATTACTTTTGGTTTTGGTAGTTTATTTCTTTACCCACTTCAGGAAGAGTCCATGTACATGTGATTGCAGACTCTGGACTGCACTAGTTACAAATCACTTGCCATCACTTCCATTTATAAGAAAACACTTGTTTGTTACAAGCGGTGCTACAAGTAGAATTTGCTGCTTGGTGAAGGAGATGATTTGCACCATTTTGCAGGGAAACCATTTGGGGTTGAGGGAGGGGAGGAATGGAGTAGGGCAGAAAGAAGTCAGCTCAGTTTTAAGATATGTACTGCTTTTAAATTTTGCCACTGGCTTAGTGCATTAGTTCACATGTCGCATCACATTTTCTGAGCTTCTTTGTATTATGTCACATAATATGACAGAGAGATAATCTTTGTGGCAAATTACAGAAGCCAATACATCAGTGGGGAAATAGGAAACTGACAGTTTTCTGAATAGTCCCATAAAAAAAATTCAATAGATTTATGTAAAAAGCAACTTTTTAGAAATAGAAAGCCGAGACTGGGATAGGGCAAAGGGGATCCAACCTCAACTTTCCCTTCAGCCTCCATGGCACAGTTGTATGAGCTGCTCCTGTCTCACTCCTGACCTGCATTTTTACAGTCTTAAAGCACAGCACAGCTCTGACTCATGAGTAGCTTAAGAGCAGCTTCTGTATGAGTAAAGCCATGTAGTGTTTTGCCAGCCATGCTAAAATAAGTCTCTGATACTTGCCCTGATACAAGGTGGACTGAATTGGTTGATCCTCCCTCCCACCCCGAACCCATTTTCTGTATTTGCACTAAATAGTAATGAAATGTTGAGGTTTTCCTTTCTGGTAAGATGCTGATGGTGTTTGTATATTTGTATTCATTCATAGTTTGCAGTTTCTATTTCAAAGACTCCCCTTTTGCTTCCTTAGTTTTCTATTTAGAAAGTGTCTCTATAACAAGAGGGATAAAGTGGTTTTGACAAAATGTCTTTGGTTCTTGGATGGCACAACTTTTATAAAAAGAGAAAGGTATTAGAGGTGAACTTTCACTTTTTGATTATGCTGTATGTTGTACTTAGTTTCTGATTGTTTTTTTGATTTTTTTTTTTTTCAGTGTATGGTGTATGCTTACAAACTAACCAAAGGACCATATATCTTTACTCAGTCTGCGCAAACCTAGCTATAGCATTCTCAGTTTGATCACCTGGAGAGTCACAAACTTAGAAGTCTTGGGGAAACCTTTGTCCTGAAATAAAAAAGAGGACTTATGGCTAACTAGAATTGGTGGGTATTTGCGTATATAATGGTCTCTTTTTAGTGTTTTCAGCATTTCTTTTCAAATAATAGGAATGAGCCCAAATTCAGTACAGTGCGTGATAAAATTGTTACATAAAAACATAAAGCCTAGACCCAATGATGCACTATTTTTTCATTGATTTCATGTAGTTTTAAAATTTAAAGGAAGTTGAGTGATTGATAAAGCCCTCAGGCTGTTTAAAAAAATATCATGTTTTTCTCCGCTACAATTACTTCTGAGAGTTTGTGTTTTCCATGTTTCTGAACAGCTAAAACAGCAGTATTGCTTAGGGTGCTTTATGAGCAGTTTGGCAAACTCATCTCTGGGTGACATATCCCCCTCCCCCTTGTTTTCCTTTATTGTTTAAAATAAATAAAAGGTATTGTAGTAACTTTATCTCTCAGGGTTGTGAACTATATTCCCTAAAATAAAAATATTACAGTAATTAGGGATGCTACAGCAACTGTGAATGCTACCCTAGTCTTCTAGAAGTTATGATTTGCCCAGAGCAGTCAGCAATTCCATCAATCCTGTTACAAAGCAATCGTCTCTGGTAGAGGGGGATAATGGTCAGTCAGAAGGGATACCTTCTTAAACTCTTGTAGTTAGATACATATATATATATACATAAAGTTCTGTATACAGTTCAGTTTAACCAGTTTTGTATGGATATGCAAAAGTTGTACTCTGCTGTACTGAAGCTTGAGAGGATGAGTTTGAGAGATGTTTGTTTTTGTAGAACTTCTGTATGTGAATAGCGTCTGCATTCTTATTCTTCACTGCAAAGATGTATGAGATGAGAGGGTGAGAGAAGTGGGGTAGGGGGCTTTCTGAAATTCAGTAAGAAAGACCTGAAGCCAAATGGGGTAATTAAATAGCTGGTTTAATAAGACAGAATAAGAAGAGGAACACAGATAACAAGTAAATCTTACATACATTCAGAGGCTGTGAACTGTGTTGTCATGCGACAACAGATGGATCCTGAATGGGCTTCCCCACAGTATGCTGCACAGAACCTGTTCATGAGGAGCTTCCTCCCCACTCAGATACCCTAGGGCCTTCTTCATGCATCTTCTCTAGAGAGGTTGGATGTTATCTTTTCATAACATCCACCAGTGTGCAGCACAGGCTGGCATAGCGCACGCTGGCATATTCCCTTACAGCAGTTGCTCATGCGAACATACAGATTTCTCAGGCTGGTTTCTCTGCAGCTACACGTGCCAACATACAGGCTTCTCCTGAGGTACAAAAACAAGTAGAGCAGGCATTGCCTATTCAAGACCCTAAAGTCTTTCACAGGGTTCTAAGTACAATCCTCTAGTGGATGCTAGCCACTGGTTTTTAACTAGGGCTAGGCTCTCCTCTGGAGAGGAGAGACTGAAATCCTAGAGAGAAGCAGAAAATTATACTTTTCCTGGATCTTTTATGAATGGTCACTTGTGAACTTGAAAAGCTGTAGTTATGTATTTTGCCATATAGTTATGTATTTTGTCTACTGTAGGTACATCTTCATGACATGCAAAGCAATGACATGCAATCTCTGATGGAAATGGCTCAGGGATTTTTCTTTGATCATATAAATGCAAGCATTGAGTCAGAGATGTATTTCTCTGTTCCCAAATTTGTTTTATGTGATGATAGAATCAATTGCATTTAGTCATGTTGATTCTGAAATGGAAAAATAATTTGTTGAATGACTCTTGCTGATATCATCAATATTTGAATGTTCCTACAAACCTGTCAAATAAGCTCTCGTTCTTTAGGAAGATATTGCAATGCGTAACCCAAACCTAATTAACTTCTGCACTTGTACAGAGGGGAAATTCAATAAGGTGTACGTGCAACAAAGATAATATAAGAGTTCAATATATTTTGGGAGCAGAAGGATAATTTAGTATAATCTCTTGTAGATCACTGGTTGTTGAACTTCAGTTATCTCAGTTTTGAACCCAGCAGCTTCACTAAAATACTTCCATTGGACTAGGATCCTTTATTAACTTCCCTACGTCCATTAGCAATCCCATATACATCTTCTGTAAGAGGAAAAAATAGAGTCTGAAATCATAATTTCCCTGCATTCTTATCATTCACTGTATCATTTATGTAACTTTATCAATGTATTATCCTCCCTCCAAGACAGCTTAATCTTCAGTTTTCTTGTTAATATTTACAAATTGCTCTCCATAAAAAGAGATTGTTTACAGTTGATTGTGTGTGGGGCTTGCATTGGTAAAGAGAACTTTATTTTATTTCTTTTTGGTTACCTGATGTTTAGGAGCACCATAAGCCATTATGTACATCTCTAACTATTACAGGAAAGCATTAAAGTGGTCTTTTTTCCTGTTGTTCAGTGAGGATGTTTTGCTAGTTGCTTTTATTAGACAAGCTGCTTCTTGACCTCTTGTGTTTCCCTTTGGCAGTCCAAGTGTGTGCAATTCTGTGGACTTCAGCTGAATCTATCATTTTTCCAAGCCAATTTCAAAGTCTGTGATAGCACCTGGCATTTGAAATTTATGACAAGTCTGTGCTCACTTTCAGCAGTGGTGTTATAGTCCCTCACTGTTAGCCAATCTGTTAACCCCTTTTCCATGAAAATATTAGGATTGCACTTTAAAGACCTCTGGCTGTGCTCTATCAGTATACATTGGGGTAGTTATGCAGCACTGCGTAGCATTGTATAATTGTGTCAAATGGGGTGTGTCCATAGAGTTCTATGATACTCTATTATAAGTAACACTTTCCTGATTTGATTTTAATGACTTTTATATGTGTTTTTGTAGAATCTGTGATACAATTAATTTCTCCCAGAACTGAGATTTTTCATATTAATCCCTATTTCTTTTTAGTACTCATTGCCTTTCCTATTCCATGACTGCTTTAATTTTTGTAGCCTTACCATATAACCTTACTTGTATAGGTTTAGTAGAGCTATACCCAGTAGCAACGCGATACACTGAATAATGTTTGGAATTCACCCTTTTTTTTTCCCCTCTGGAGTGAGGCAGTTTTTTCTGGTGGTGATCAGTAACAGAAATGCATTAATATGTATCTCCTGTTTTACTGAACACTCAAATATTACAAAATCAGTGTGCTTTCTTGTATTATGGCATTCCATGAAAACTTTGGTGAAGCATATTTGTCTGACAACTTTATAAGAACATTGGTTGAAGCTTAGCTAAAATCTTAATATAATTTTGGGGTTTGAGAAAAGTTTTTAACCAGTTCAAAAAAGTTTCAACCAGTTGGTTGAAAACTGACTCTGTAAAGGAAGTATGTATAATTTCACTATTCAAAGTACTTCTATAATTTCTTAGTATCTCTGTAGCTGTCAGGAAGCACAGTTTAGTGTTTACATACTCAGCATGTTGGTTGTATACTCTGATCCTCAAAATGTCCCAAATGAGGTGCTGTTAAGATCTCACATATGTATGTCATTTGAAATAGTAGTGTACTTCAAATAAAAATGTGCTGTTAAACATGAATCTTATTCAGGAAACATCTTCCTATTATTTATTGCTCTCCCTCTCTCCCTCTTGTTTTAATGAAACCCTGGTTAATACTATTTCAGGGATACTTTTGCTGGCTTTTACTTCTTTAAGGGTATTAAGCCCACAGGATCTGACTGACTTAGCTGTTCGTTCCCATTTGGCATGGTCTTTCTGCCTTCTGCTTATAATTCTATTCTTTCAGACAAATATGTGTACCTTACTTGCACTTTGCCAATTTGTGCTTTATTCCCCTTTTCACTCTGAAAACTATTTTCATGTTGTGAGCTTACTTGTTCATTACATTTCTAATGATCATGAATAAATGAACAATACCCTTTGAGTTTTTCCAATTTCCCATAACAAAATATGCAAGGAAAAATATTTTGCTGCATTTGTTTTATTTTAGCTACGTTGCATTTAATGTCAAAATTGAAGAGATTTTTGCACGTGTTCTTCTCTGTTCGCTAATATACTTGTTGTGCAAACTGTACAAAAGTCTGAATTTTAAATGTTGCATGACTGTTGAAGCTGGATATACCTGATCCCACTTGTTTTTATAAATCTATCACATTAAAAGTAATGAAAATTTTGCACATAGGAAATTCAGCGCAGCCTGTTTTCCTTAATGTTATCATAAACTTTTTATTATTAGTTGTTTGAAAGCTTTCTGGAAGCATCATTAAATATATCAGGGAATTTCAGTATCTGTGGACATGTATGTATAACAAATATCAGAATGATCCCACTGATCATGATTGGTTATGCCAAGTAGAATTCGTGTCATTAACATAGGAAAGTTTTCCATTTCTATGTTTGCAGAGATACTGTGCTGCACAGGTATCAGCAGAAATAACAGGAATGTCATGTCAGTTGGGTGTTGGTGCAATATAGCTTGGTGAAGATCGACATCAGAGCTGGCTGGAGAAAATGTCATTGCTGTGTTTGAAGATTTTAAAACTTTTCAAGTCAGCAATGGAAGAAAATCCAAACTGTGTGTAGTTTTCTGTAACAAGACCTATAATCTGAACCATGTCTTCCCCACACAGTTTTTTCACTTGTGGACTTTGTGGACTTGTGGACTCTCCTACTGTAATTTAATCCTATTTTTGCTAAAGTTTTACTGATGTTTCCAGCACTTATATTGGAGAAGTGCTAAATAGGTCTAAGTTTCCCTTTGTTTGTAGCAAACCATAGAAAACCATAATTGATCAATGAGGTTTCAAAAGCTGGACAGATTAATGGTATTCTTTTATCCCTATGGCAAATGAAACAAGGTGGAGTTAGAGTGATGTTGCAATGATGGATAACTCTATATGGATGATTGGCTACACATTTTTCCCTATGCAGCTTTATTTAATACTTCTGTTTCTTTTAATATCATGCAAAGACTTTGCAGCCGTTTTCTGAAACATGCGTTTTAAAGACAGTCTAGGCACAAGGGCTTATTCCTTGCACATTGCTTCCTTACTCCAACTGCTAGGTAATGCTTTTATACATTTACTCACATTCTATTCAGGTTATATTTTTCAGATATATATCTCTATAGGAAATTTTTATCAAATCTTCAAATTTAGATAATAGGGACAATAAAAAAGCAGCAGAATCATTTGGTATAAAGTTAAAAAATGTTCTCATTGATCAATAAATAAAAAAAAAAACAAACAGCAGGAAAAATAGGAAAGGATGGGATTATATGAAAACCATGCATATATCTGCTTTGAGGTGTCACATCTTGAAGTTTCGAAGTGGCAAAGTTTTAAGCTTCTTAGTTGCTATTTTCTTGTTTTCAGATCTTTGTTACACTGAAGCTTACTCTCCCCTGGCATTACCTTTACAAATTCTTGAGTATCTGAGCTGTGAGCTGGGAAACAAAGTCCAGTTAAGAATCTGAGAATAAACAAAGGCCTTGGCCACCCTTCTCCTGAGTCACAAGGGAGGATGTTCAAGTGAAAAAGTCCATTTTTTGGATTTCAAGTACAAGATTTCTTCAGAAAATTAATAATGTTTTGGGCAGAAGAGAGAAACTTCCCTCCATTTATCTATTAAAATAAAGTAAAACAAAAAACTTAATTGGCTTCTTTGGCTACTCTTTATTCCTTTCTTCCCGTGGTTTCTATATTGTGTCCTTCAATAATTAGAAATGATCTTTCATTGGAGATAATCATCCAAGTGAACACTTGAAAGAAATTTTATGTATGCAACAGCAATGCAGTTATTTGGTTGTTATTTTTGTGGGGTTTTTTTGTGTTTTTGTGATGAAAGAAGTTTTAATCCTCTTCCTTCCCCAACTCAGATATCTGCAAAACAAGTCTTTTCAGAAAGACTTGCAAAACAAGCCTTGAACCAGGAACAGGAGAAGTGCTGTGTGAAGGTGCATAAAGGTAACATATTACAATGTATTCTTCCAATCATAAAGTTGGCTCTGAGAAAGTGAAATTTCAAGATGATATAGTGGTAAAGGTGATATTTTGTTAAAGCCGCTTTGTTAGCAAGCTATCATTGCTTTATTATTAAAAAGATTTGTTGCTGGAAAATCTAATCACTTGTTAAACTTAAAAAAAAAAAAAAAAAAACACCCAAAACCAAGAGAGCTGGGAATGAAGAATCATCTTTCACTTGCCTTGAGCTCTCTATTTTTGTAATGATAGTTCATTTGGTATGGCACTGAAAACAGTTCTGGTTAATTAATATAGTTAATATTTGCTGAGTATGCTTAAGCATCAGCCATTTAAATTGAGTTGTTTAGATTCAACAACCATTGATTGTTCGCTGTTTTCACATCTCAAAAAAATTCATAATTAGGTCAGGAGAAACTGAGCAAGGAAGGAAGGAACAGGAAGTCTCAGGATACTGGGATTTAATCCAACCCAAGAAACCATTACAACCAAGCCAAATTCATTGACTTTGTTAATCTTTGGGGATATGCAGTGGGAACAATAATTTTATCAATGTCATTGGTATTGTGGTGTAATAATGTCATGGTAAAATACACTGTGGATTTGCTTAAACAACTGCCTTACTTTGTAAACATTGAAGTAAAGTTTCAGGAGACACAGAACGAGAAGAACACAAAGCTGATGAAATGTGCCTGTGAAGAGAAGGTTATTAGAAGAGCATTTCAGGAAGAAGGGAAACAATTAAAGGTGAGGAATCTGAGTAATCCTTTAAATAAAATTAATTTTGTTTCTATTCTTTTGCTGTAGTGAATTTTGTTTAGTGTTAGATGTCCACACTGTTTTTTTCTCAGCTTCTCTGATGAGCCATTGAGATACCTTGACCTCTTGTACTTGATCTTTGATCTGTTTGTCTTGTACTTGACATTTGAAGTGATGTGGTTGGCACCAGGACATACTGGTTTGTTAAGACCATGATAACAAAGGCACGTAAGAAAGGTATAGCTTAAAAATCTATTTCTTAGAGCTAACACTTATGAGAGCAACCTTATGCCCCTTTAGATGGTGGGAGTCCCAACCAACGCATAGTATTGAGTAGGACTCCAAGTCATGCACAGCATGTCAGACAGACCACAGAAGACATTGTCCCTTTTCCATCATTCAAGCTGTAAGATTTTCTTACAGCAGAAAAGTCAAACAATTTTTTTTTTTTTTAAGAGACCTTCTTGCTGCACTGTTAAAGGCATATCCTTGTAGTTGGTGTAATTGCAGGTATGGAGCAGGAGATGCCTGCAGTCTCCTCTGTTGCAAACAATCTGAGGCAGTGATACTCTCTTTCATTAACAGTCTGAAATAGGACTCATAAACAATCAGCTGAACTGAGATACGTCCCTGTGAAACTCTCCTGGGAACAAGGGCAGTGAGCGTGGGAAAGAGGGGAAGACACAGGGTAGCTAAGCCTAATTCTTCCATAGGAAACTGTGTTGAGAACTCCAAACTAGCTGGTTGTAACATTACTGACAGAGTGAGAAAATGACTGGTTGTTACTTCACATGGTGTTTGTTAAGGGAACCTAAGCTGCATGGGAAGCAACATCCACAAAGCAATTGTATGCTGGATGAGTGAATTTAATAAAATATTATGCAGCCAGGATATCTTTGAATACTTCATCACATTTCCTTTGAAATACACTTTTTGTAGTATATGAACAGCTTTTGTGGTATAAATGCTATTTATTGTAAGATGTCTGTTAAGCAATTTAATCCAAAATTTTCGATGATGGTTACTGGTATGTTAAGTCAGGCTTTTACCAGAAATTAATACTTATCTTTTGTGTCATTGTCAGTGTGACAGTCTCTGTGGATGCTGCTCATTTTATTCTTTGTTCTATGAAAAAGAAAAACTAAAACAGGAATAAATTATGCCAACTTTCTTGTGCACAAGAGAACAGGACTTGAAGTGATGAAGATGTCATTTGTCCAGACATTTACAGTGTGGAAAGACGAGGAAGGCTCATTCCTTTGCTATACCTGGCTGACTCTAGAACCAGTATTTTGTAGGCAGGATAATTATTTTGTTGCAAGTAGATGCCATGCCTTTGAAGCTTCTTGCTCTGGGTATTTACCATGGAAATTACCTTATTTTTTTTACCCCATACATAAACATGGGATAGTGACAGTACCTTCAGTTTAGACTCCTCCCGCAGGTTCCTGTGTCAGACACACCAAACTAACAATAGAATTGGGAAGGAGTAGCCTTCAACTGTGGCGTGGGGTTTTTTCCAGTGGTAATTTTACAGTGACCTGGCTAAGTGTTGAAAATATTATAACTCACAGTAGAAAAGGAAGAGAAGACAGTGTTTTTATTTACACAGTACAACTTGGAGAAGTGCATTATTATTTTGGCAATGGTTGCATTATTTGAAGTTAGTTCTGAACTTCTGTTTTCTGTACTTTACTTCAAGAAATACATCAGAAAATACACATTTCCTATGATAGTTTTTATTTGTTTGTTTGCTTAAAAAGTTATATATGCTGAGTGCTTTTTAATACATCCTGTGCTTTACATAGCTGTGTGTAAGAGCAAAGAAAAATGAAGTTTCCTCCTGGAAATGCTGCTGTTATAAAAAGTCTGGGCTAGAAGCTCTATTTTTCAGTGAAATCCCCATTAGGCAGTATCAGCTGTATTTATTGATATCTGCATCTGGCATCTTTAAATCAGAAGCTGGATCAGATCTAAGTCAGGTTATTTTAAAATCTTTCAGATCCTGATGAGCGAACAAGTTTTATTGTCAATTTTCTCACCAATGTGAATGTTAATTTAGTGGTGAAGATCACTTTTATTTTTGTACAAATTCTATGCTTTCTGCCCTCGACATCTGAAAATATTATTTGAACAAGCCAAACAACAATAAGAAAAAAGAGATTTAAAACAATGCTTCTGTTGGTTTTGAAAAAATACAGTTTCTGTATTTGTGCTATGGGAAGCTGAGAGTCTCATCCTGTTGCTTTTGCTTGAATCCTCTTTGTACCCTGAAAAATCAACACCCTTTGAGCCACAAGACTTATTCTCAACACTTGAGTGAGTGGAAGATGATGGCAAATGGAAGGGGAGCTTATATGTGTGGTAAAACTTGTACTGTCTTCTAAGAGCAGCTATTTTTAAAGAAGAGTAGAATGTCATGTTGGCCAAAGAGAAGACAGCTGATACCACGTCTTTTGCTGAATGGAGTGTTTGCTTTTGTTTTCAGTCATACAATGGAAAGATTAATTAAAGACATTTTCTAGGCACACAAGGCTAAATTTGAACTTCTCTGTGATGTGTTTTGTAGCTAGAAAAGGTGTTAAAAATGTTTCAAGACAAGTAGAGCAAGCCCGTTTATCTGAATCTGCAGCTTTAGTTCTAGGGCTGTGTCTAGCAGTTTGAATAGAGCTGACTGTCTTGGAAGGCAATCCGTGTGGAGAGTATCTGAAGGGCTGTTTCTCAGTACATGAGGGAACGAGCTGGGAAGGTTGCCCCAGTGTGCAGATGCTCCATCTCTGGAAGTGTTTAAGGCCAAGTGTTACTCAGGGCTCTCAGTAACTTGATGTAGTGAGTGGCATTCTGCCCACGGCAAAGGTGTTGGAACTAGATGGATCTTTAAGGTGCCTTCCAACCCAGACCATTCTATGTTTCTAAGCTTGTTGCTTTGCTCAGTGACTATTCTGCTTGCTATTACTCCTTGGAAAGTTATATTTTGCTTCAGTTAAATGCTCTGTTTAGTCATATTGCTTCACATTTCCTGTCTGAGTAGTCTTGACTCTGTTCTTAAGCATCCAAACTGATGTCAGGCATGATAGGGACTGATTTTTGTCATGTTTACTCTTGTCTTGCAACTAGGAGATGGGGGATGGGGGTGTCAGTGTGTGGGTGTCGATGTGTAAGAAACACATCTGTCCTCTGGATATACCATTTTCAGCAGCAGAGTTCTAGCCTGATTGCCATAGATAACTGGAGGTTTGTGGGTATATAAATATGGGTTGTGTGAGCCACCTGGACATGTGAAAATGTGTTGGTGTGGAGGTTTGGGTTGGCTCCCTCCCAAACCCAGCTGCTGGCCACACAGATTCCCCCCTCCTCCCAAGTGAGAGGAAAAAAAGTACTAAAAGAAAATGATAATAAAAGTATATATATATTTCACATATATTACAGTTATATACAATCAAACACTATGAATATACAGAATAAGAATTCCAAACAACCCCAAAAGGGAAAAGGAGAGAAAGGGAAAGGGAAGAAAGGACAAAAATGGGTAAAAACAAACCAAAACAGATACACACACTCGTAAACTCAGGGGAAAGCTCAATAAAGTAACTAACACAATAAATTCTCACTAAATTCCCCTCAAGAGAAGCAGTTCCTTCACCTCCATGCGGCTGGGACACCAGTTCCTCAGATAGGCCTCAGCTCATATAGATTAGAGCTAAGCCGACACACTGAGACCTGATGTCCTCCAAACACCCAAAAGGAAGAGACAGAGAGGAAACCTTCCTCCTTGTCTTTATATACCCCTGATTACATGAAGGAATGGTGTGGAATACTTCCCTAGTTATGACCCTGTTACCAGGGAAGGCCTAGACCAAAACCAAGAAAATTAAACCACCACAGCTGGGATAACTGAAGGTGAGACCTTCAGTTCTGGATAGAAGGCACTGGGGAAGCAGAACAGCCAGAAGGGGTGGAATACAATAGGTGCAAGAAGTAGATGATGAAATAAAGCAAAAGTAAGACTAATTGGAAGACACAAAGCAAGCAAAAACAAAGTAACTCAGAGGACAAATGGTGCAGAATTCCAAATGAATTCTTGTTCATACTAAAGTGATTTTGCCAGTTTCTATGAAGTGCAGCACTAGGTTCCAAAGGCTTGTGTTAACCTGCAGCCCATTAGCTGAAGACAATGTGTCAGACCTAGACAAGATCTAGACCTGAAACAAGCAATATATACTTTGACTTGTCCTTCACTCCCTCTGTTATGCTATCTGCTAGTGTATATTTATAGGTTTTTATCTCTGTATTCTTGAGCACAAAGTCTTCTATTTGTACATAAACGTGATCTAAAAATAGCTGAAATATGGATTGGGTTGTGTAAGAAGTAAATCCTGAGTATATAGCCATACAAGTACGAATTCTTTTAGAGTGATGCTTGATTTTGTTGCAAATATTGGCAAAGGGTAAGGAAAGAAAGGAAAGAGAATGTGACGTGGAAGTTTGGAGTGGAGGTGGAGTTGACCATATTACTTTAAAAAAGGTATTTGCTCATGTTCTCATATCAGGCTTTGTTTATAGGTATGTAAGCATGAAAGGTTTCAAAGTATGGATTTCAAACTGCTTACCATGTTTTGGATCAGTTTTGCCATTTTATCTTCAAGAGGAATCCCCTCTCAGCAGGTATTTGCGATAGTATCTGTCATCATCTGCCAACCATCTTCCTACTTACTTGCTTAATTGCGGGGAGCATGGAAAATAATCAGTGTTTTGCATGGAACCTTGTTTGCTCTGTGTTTTTCCCAGTTATGTCACTGTGTAAGAAGAAGGCAGGTAGGGATCAGTTTGGAAAGGATGCAAAATGCTGCTTTGCCAGCTTACCAAAGATACTTTGAGGTTCCAGCAGTTAGAATGAAAGGGAACAACTCACAATCGTACTTAAGAGACAGCTTATCACCATTGTGGTGAGCCCACATAGTTCTCTCTCTGTGGGACTGATAAGTGTGCCAGATTACCATTTTAGAAGGCAAGTTTCATACCTTTTAATGTAAATGGCATTCTTCCCCTTTAGACAATAAACTTGTCAGAACAGTCCTCTCATGAGAGCCAAGTTTTGTTGCAGGAAGAGAGATTAATTCCTTGAATAGGGAGAAGTTTTCCCAGGGACCCTCAAATCTTCTGAACTTTTAGTATGACAGGCTGGAAGCTGCTGAACTTATTGCAGGCACTCAAACAAAAAACAGACAAGATTTTCATCCAGCTTCATTAGATCTGTGGTGTATGTAGGAAATGGATGTGTGCCTTTTGTAGTAGAACTTACTCTCAGTTGCCCATTGTCAACCATAAAATAAGCACAGCAGTTGCCTGTGGGCAAATAATCAGGAATGGGGAACTGATATCAGCAGCACATCAAAAGAGTGTTGTATCTTTATTTTTGTTTGTTTTCTTTGTAAGATTAGGACAAACTTACATACAAACCTGAAAAAAAAAATCTGACTCTCTCACCAAGAAAGACCAGCAGAGAAGATCCATCCCTTTATCCTTACAAAGTTCCTGTATATTACACTGGACAGTGTTTATGTTTGCAGACAGAATACCAGAGAAATGTCATTAAATAAGAAAGACAATAGTCAGTGAACTTCCTTAGATAGCTGCTTCTCTTTTATTCTGGGTGTTTGAAGGGATTTTCATATGGGGTAACTGTGTTGTCGTAGTGAAACAGTGTGGTGTCTCAGATAATACCTATAACTGAAAAACCCCTGTAGGCTGCTGGAAAAGGTTCTGTTGTTTGCAGAGAGAATAAGGGACAGACTTCAGTAAAATGTTCAAGAAATGGCAGATATGTTTTGTTACTGTGTTTTGTGAATGCACAAAGTAGTTCCCTGCAGAGATGGAGAATGAGGTGAAGGGAAATCCATAAAACTGATTATGCTGAAACCAGTGCTGAAAAGGCATGATTGAAAGGAAAATGAGTAGGTAGGTGAGAAACTCTGTGTGCATGCACAGTTCTGTGATAAAACAGTAAAGGCCAAATCTCAAGAGCTTTGGGTGAGTGAAATCATATCTATTTTGATTCTCCTGTGGTGTCCCTAATCACATGTGAGGGAGGCATTTTGCAAGGTGAAGCTATTCTCAGATGTTCTGACGTCCAGGCATGGGCTTCTTTGCTACTGTTTTCCATGGTGTTTGCCTTTCCTCACAAACAAGCATGACATATTTGAGGGACGGAAATATATCTTCTGTGGTATTTAGTGCTATGCTTAGCTTACTGCACCTTGCTTGTCTTTTTCCTGAAGCTTCTCTGGGTTCTTTATATTCAAAATTTGGAATAAATTAAATCACTTGTATTAAGCTGATCACTTTAACAAGCTCAGAGTATTAGAGACACACTCATTCCTCCAGCATTTTGGTGCGCTTTTTTTTCCATTTATTTTTTTTAAGGTTTGAATCAAACAATAATGGTTTGCTCTATGCAGTGCTTACTTATGATCAGCTTCCTAATCCATAAGGACAGGTGTTCTCTTTGCTGGGTGAAAACTGGCTGGATGGCTGAGCCCAGAGAATGGTGGTGAATGGAGTTACATCCAGCTGACAGCTGGACACAAGTGGTGTTCCCTGGGCCTCAGTGTTGCAGCCAGTTCTGTATCAACCAGTATCTTCATCAACAATCTGGACAAGGGGATTGAGTGAAGCTCTGGTAAGTCTGGAGACAAGATGACACTAAGTTGGGTAGGACTGCTGATCTGCTGGAGGGACAGGAAGGTTCTGCAGAGTGATATGGACAGGCTGGATAATGGGGTGAGACCAATGGTATGAGGTTCAACAAAGTGAAGTGCTGCTGAGCCCTTCCCTTGGGTCACAACAATCCCATGGAGTGTTACAGGCTGGGGGCAGAGTAGCTGGAAAGCTGATTGGTGGAAAGTGACTATGGAGTGCTGGTTGACACTGGTTGAACATGATCCAGCAGTGTGCCCAGGTGGCCAGTGGCATCCCAGCTTGTATCGGGAATAGTGTGGTCAGCAGAACTAGGGAAGGGATTGTCCTCCTGTGCTAGGCAGTGGTGAGGATGTTCCTGGAATCCTGTGTCCAGTTCTGGACCCCTTGCTATAAGAAGGACAGTGAGGTGCTGGATTGTGTTCAGAGAAGGGCAATGAAGCTGGTGAGGGATACTGGAGCACAAGTTTTATGAGGGAGCTGGGATTGTTTAGATGGAGAAAAGAAGTCTCAAGGGGGACCTTATTGCTCTCTCCAACTACCTGAAAGGAGTTTGGGTGAAGTGGAGCTTGGTTCTTCTCCCAGGTAAAAAGCAACAGAACAAGTGGAAACAGTCTCATTGCATAGCTTACTGCTGTTATTTTCCCATAGCTCATGTCCCTCATGAAAATGTAGCACTTATGGTTAAAAATTGAGCTCTTTCTTGTTTCATTAGGATCTTCTTTTTGCCCCGTTAATGGGCTAAAGGGAACTTTTGTCCTTCAGCTGACTCCATCTTCCTTGCACAAGAGGCTTGTGTTCCTCTTAAAGGCTTTTCCCCCTCACAACTGGTTTCTACAGCCATTAGCTTCAAAACTTTAGTAAAACACTTTGACATCCAGAGTGCCATGCTGCTCTCTGCCTCATGAGAACTCTTTCCTGCAAACATGTTGGGCCAGCAACCCCTCTCCCAAACGAACAGTTTGCCTTCATTTGTCCCTCTCTTGCCTTGCTCTCTGCTCAATTCAGTGTTTTAGCATTCATTTAATGCATTTCTTCATTATGGTGTGTTATACGGTGAGATAAAATTTGTTTTGAGGAAAGTGCAAAGAAAAAGAGACCTCAAGACTTGTACATATAAAATGTGTCAGATTTGTATGTGATGGTCTTGACACAATTGTTTAAGGAGGAAGTAGTGCTGGTTGACCTAACTGTCAGAAATGGTATTTTCTGTTTTGTTTTGAACTTTTCCCTTGTGGCTGCTAACCCAGAACTGATTCAGGTGACGACAAACACTTTCTTTTCAGTGTGATTTGACAAATGAATGTATGACTATTTCCAATGCTAGATCAGGTCAGCTGTGACTGGGTAGTCACCATGAGTGGCTTGAAAAGTCTTGAAAAGTTTCAAGGATGAGGATCCCCCAACCTGTGCAATAGACCTAAATATGAATAAAGGAGCACAGAGCAAATCACTCTGAACAATAGGGCTGAAATACCTTCTTAAACCTGACATTTATTGCTACTACTGCTACTCGCACTAAAAAACTCCCCTCTTTGTGATGGCACAGCACAACTTTCAGCTTTGTGATCCACAAGATTTTTCCTGGGAGGAGTAAACTAAGAGATGCTTCTGCAGTGTTTCATCTGTATTGGTTTTAGGAAAGGCATAATATCTTTCCCTTTTTCAATATGCACCTTTGTTTGCAGCTAATAGGTTGCTGGTTGTAATGCTTTTGTTTTGTCAGTGTTATTCAGTCACTTGTCATTCAAACAGCATAAGCGTCCTTCTGGGTTTGTGCTTCAACCAGTTTGTTAAAATCTGTCTCACTAAACACATGATTCCATGGTCACCCAGTGAGCTCTGGGGAAAAAAAAAAGAAAGAAAACACCTCTGAGTCTTTTTAAATGAAACAAAGATGCAAGAATCCAGTACCATACCTGACTTCTCATCAAAACCCAAGAGGCAAAGCATTCCTGCGACTGAAAACCAAAAGAGCAACCAAGCATCAGCACAGCCAAGGCAGTAAGCAAGTTTTCAAACTCTTGTGCAAAATTGGTAACAAAACACCCCAGGTATATTCAGTCATCATAAACCTATTTGTATCACTGCCACAATTAACATACAGAGAATATTTTTATTATTTTCTTTATGTCTAAAAGATCTGGTTGTGAACAAGGACTCACTGCACTGACTGTTTAGCAATATGCTGCAGAACAAGGAAGCATTCCCAGACAGCAGCAGAGCTGCAACTGTACGAACAGATACAGATCCTGATTCCAGGCACCAGTGGGAATTTTAGTGACCATCTGAAGACTTGTGCAGCACAGAAAATACAGACAGAGAATTCAACATGAAACTCATACAATGACAAGTCTCATCTTGTTTCCAAAAGAGAGATTTTAGTGTTTTCAGGCTCTTTTAGAGATGGGTGGGTTTTCTATGGATTTGCTCCTCAACTCCTAGTTTTAACTCCTTGTCCCCACCATAACCCACCTACCGGATATGTTTGACTGAGGAGAGACACAGCACATGTGCATAGCTACAAACTAACCACAGTGTGCTGGCTTATTGTCCGGGTGATGTCACGTGATTACGTAAGGACCTCAGTTATAAATTATTCTTTAATGATCTACTCATCCACCTATTTTTTAATGAAACTTTTAAGAATTTAATTTATGTGTTTAAGGCAGATCCCTTCTGTCAAAAATAATCAAATGTGGTTAATATATTCAAACAATAGAGGGGAGCGCAGTCCCTCACCATAAGGTCAAACTGAATGACAGAAGATCTTACAAAGCTTCATTTGAGCATCATATGCTCTTGTATGCTAAAAATGTAGTGTCAGGTCTTTGGGAAAAGAGAGGCAATTAGTGATGCCACATTCTTTAAGATCCTCACAAAAGTGCACCTGCCAGCACCAAAAGCAAAAATTTAAGTAAACAAAGAGCAGCAGCTTATCTCTGAAACTGAACAAAACTGTCTTGTTAATTAATAAGACTGTTTACAGAGACAACTGAGGCAGATCTGCCATGTAAGAAAAAAGTTTTTCATACACACAGGTTTGCATTAATGTTCTGTCTGACTAAACAGAATAGTTTGGATTTTGTCTAATATTTGAATTTTCTGTAGTAATCCATAGTATGTATTTGCTAGCTTTAATTGACAGAAGGAATTCAGAGTTAGATAATCTGAATATTGCTCAGACTTACTGTCTTACATAAAAAGAATATTCAGAGTTAATTCCCAACCAGTCACATCTCTCTGTAATGTAAATTATTTGTAGTAGTTCCTTAAATCTGCTTGTTCTAATTTGAAAAATGCAAATTTCCTGTTTAGTGGCTGTAGCTGTTGAACACATTTTCTGCAATTGGTTATTTTCTTTGTCAGCTTAACTGAGTAGTGGAAAACATAGAAGACAAGTATAAAGAAAACTTGCATGAGAGAATGAGGCATATTTCAAATATGATAGGAAAAATGCAGTCATGATATTCGCTTAAAAGTAAACAAGTGACATGCTTAACCATGGTCTGTGGTCTGACGCTCTTGGCTAAAATCGAAGAAAAAAACTTTTGAGATAATATTAGTACAGGTAGAGATCAGTTCTTTAATGAAAACTTCCAGGTGCACAAAGTATATAGATGTGTGCACACAGTGTAGCGTTCTTAAGAAGTTATAACACTACTTAATTATCATATCCACCCTTATACCATCCTCAGAACTCCCCATTGGAGCACCGCCAAGGGTTCTGGGCCTTCTATCTTGTTTTGTCTTGTTATTCCAGTCCAGCTCCACATGTCCCAAACACAATGTCATTGCTGCAATTCTTGTCCATTGAAAAGACAGTTAAACAGAAATTCAGGAATGTGGCACAAACCATGAGAAGCTGTTAGAAACAGTTATCTGCTAACTTGAGTGTGAGAAATTATACAACTATATAAAAATCTATGAATGTACAAAATATTAAAATCTACAAATATATAAAAATCCTAAAAAGTCATTCCCCCCTTAGAGACTAAATAAAAATTCTCTTGTCCAGTCTCTACCACTTATTCTTAACATTTTTGCATAAAAATGAACAACAATTATAGCATTGAATCATACAACAAGCTATTATGCAAACAATAATGATAAATATAACTAATAAAACAGTTGTTTCATCCAGGTCCAGTTTGGTAACCATGAAGCAAGTTTGTTAAAGATATATCCAAAGCCCACTGAAATATCTTCGAGAGTTGCCTGATGTAGAATTTGATTCAAAATTTCAGCTAAATCTTTCAAAATTCTTCCGCTCTTATCTATGTAAGAACAACTGGAGTTAATGATGGTACACACCTCCTTGTGAGGCTAGTAAAAAATTGAGAGCCCATCAATGCTGAATTTTGCAAGTGTGGTGTATTTTTGTAGCAGTTTGTAGTCTGAATAACCACAAAATATGTGGTAATTCCCACACATCAAAAGGTGACTTAATACAGTGCAACATGACCAGACTGTTAACGTAAAATGAACAGTAGATAGGGATCACTATAGAGGCTCCTCCTTTGCTTTGAGGCTGGGTCATGTAAACTCTCTTGGGCTTCATGATTAAAATATATAATCTTGTAGTAGGAGAAATGCAGAGTAACTTTCAGAAAGTAATGGTTTGTGCTTTCTTCGAAATTGCACAGCTTGATTTCAAGCAAAAAAAACCCCAAAACCCTAGTCCTCCCCTCAGCCCTTTCCAGCTGAAGTGTTTTTCTTTAAGAAGTGATATATAAGCCATGGAATTGTTTACACAACAGTTTTAAGTTAAACTTATGTTTATATAGCATCTGAATAATACTCTTTAGTTCAGTGTGGATGTGAACAATTGAACAATTTCAAACTTGAGATTGCTTTTGGTGCCACTTTGTGGACCTTTTTTGTTCTCTTTTATTTTGTTTTTCTAAATGTATCTTATTCTGATTTCCGTGGCTTATTTTGTTTCTCAATTTTGCATTGTTGTAATTCAAGCATTTTGTACTCTCTTTTTGAAAACTCTGTAATCAATTCAGTGTAACATTAAAATATTTCACTGTACAATTAATTTCAGGTCTTTCAATACTTGCTTTTTATATGATGTACAAAGTTATTTTCTTTATGAAGTTCAATAAGTTAAAACTCTACAGAGGTTAATGAAATTTTAATGAAATGATGTTTTATCACACTGGTGTTTTCTCCCATCTTCAGTTTTGACATGGATGATTGTAATTCCTAAATATCTTTGCGGAATATAAGGTATAAATAAGGGCTCCATCCAGCTAGTTTAATGATTACTGGTTAATGATTTTTCCTTGTATAAACATATTTCAGCAATATTATTTTTTTATTTTTATTCTTTTAAACTGGAACGTGTCTCATATCCTTTAAGAAAACCCATAACGTTGGAATTAGATTTATCACTTACTCATTGTGTTCTTTTGTTGTTGATTTTTCTACTTTTTTCTTTCTATCTAGTTCCTTGACTAAAAGGAAAACAAAACCCCAAACAAACAAGAAATTACAACCCAGAACTGAAAGGAAACCCAGTAGGAAGTGGACTAAGATATGATATATCTAAAGTGGCTGCAGGATGTCATTTGGTTTGCTGATATGTGGGATGTAAGGGACTTTCCTGCCATAACCCCATAGTAATAGAAATGTGCAGGAGTCTCACAAAGCAGTGAAGAGGAGGAATGAAATGGAAGGCTCAATAATACAGATTACAAAAAGAAAGATGATGTATATGAATGGACTGATTTTCTGGAAAGTTTCTAAGTGACCTTACTAACTAGTGTGGTTTTTTTATAAAATGTTATTTCTTCCTGAGATGTTTTCTTCAGCATTGTGCCACCGCACAATTTTTGCATGTTTTTTTTACATTTAAAAAAAGTAATTTAAAAGAAAAAAGATATAACGAAGAAAAGTGGTAAAGAATGGGGCAGGAGGAGAATGTTCTAATTGGAAGATAATATTTAATCGAAGGCAACTTTTGAAGGCTGTTCCTCCCACATCCTTTTCATTGTTTAATAAGATAAATCTTGGATTGTCTGTAAATCCAAGCTGATTATCTACAGTTATGTTTGATAAGACCATAGGTCTATTCTTTTGGTGTAGAAGGAGAAAAGTTTTTGTTGCCACAGGAGAGATTCTTGCTTTCAGTTTTAATCCTTCATAGTACCCACACCCTCCGCTTCATGGCCCTGCAAATTTTGCAGAATAATTTAGATATGCTTCCAGGATCAGAAGGACTGAAGGTGGACTTGGGATTACATTTTATTTTTACTCACAGCTTTGTTCCAAAAGCATGAATGGTAATAGAGTTGTGCCAGCCTACCCAATACTGCACTATGAGGAAAGGCAGTGCTTCCTACAGAAGCTGCTGCTTAAAAATCTGTAGGCTATACGACTTGGATTACAGCCTTACGATTGTTGAATGATTGCCAGTAGTTGAACCTTGGTTTATCAAACTGGCAATTGCACTGGTAATTGAATGGATGTAAAGTTAGACCAAAACCACATCCAAGGTACATTGAACTGTTCACGACAACATGTTCCTCTGCCATAGATATCTTTTCCCTAGTCAAAGTTAGAAGGTAAGCACCAGCTTGTCATCCATCCCATCAGCTTTGTATTTAAAGATTTGATCTTAGATTGAAGTCCATCTAGTCACCATTGTCACAAAAAATAATAACTGAGTATTTCTGATCATACATGTAGACGTGGCACTGAGGGGACATTGTTTAGTGGTGGAATGGGCAACACTCAGTTCTAACAGGTAGGCTCAATGACCTCAAAGGTCTTTTCTAACCTAAATAATTATATGAATTTTTGATTAAGGGTATTTAGGATAGTCACTGATGTGTAGAAAGTGGAACAACTTGGTAACTGTCATGGAAAGGCACAACATCAAGAACAAAGAAAGGGAAGAGTCAGGGCATGTAGAAAGGTGGAGTGAGTTTGCAGAGGAGAAAGTGGTGATGAAAAGGTACTTTGGAGTGAATAGGTCAAAAGAACTTTTGTAGCTATTGTAGGAGCTCATGTGTGAGTCAGGAGAAGCTGTGCCTGGAAGATGACCCTTAGCACCAGTGCTTTGAATGAGCTGTGAGAAAAAAGATTAAGGCATATAGGTTGCATGCAAGGGGTAAGTAATGTAATAAAGGCTAGCCTGGAACTGCTTTCTGTTGACAAGTTTCACATGTAGTTTAGATTAATTTTCCTGAACTCACTCAGCGTGCAATGAAGCTCTATGGAACAAATAATCTTATGTTTTTTAAACACCTCTCTTAAAATTGAGCCATTTGTCTTTTGGAGGTGACTGTTTCTTCAAGAAGAAGAATGTCTTCAGTGGTGGCCTGACATGGACTTCTTAGCCTGTAGGCAGCTGGAGCTAGGATTTTCTCATCCTAAAGGAGGCTTAAGAACTGTGAGAGTGCCAAGAAAGCACAAGGATAAGGGAATGTTGATAACATTCCTGAATGCCAGAAACCCAAATTCAGTGTTTCTCCACTATGCTTGCCTGCACACAAAAGTATCTATCATTCCGACCGCAGAAAAATTAATTTAAACTGTAACTCCAGAAGCAGAGCTAATTATGATGTAACCTGGAGCATGCTGCTTTCTCAAGAGGCATCCCTGGCTTCTGACAGGATTAAGCATCCTTCTTTCAGTTAGTCTGAAGAGTCTACCTCTACATTCAAGAACAGGTCTTTGTGCATTTTTGAGTAGCTAAGATCTCTCTGCTATTCATGACAGTTTTTCCAAAGGAAAGAAAACAACATTTATTGATTTCTTGTATACTACCTGCTTCTAAGATTCTCTTTCAAAGCAATACACTAGAAGCCATAGAACTTTTAAGTAATACAGAGATTTCATGCAATTAAGTAGACTAATTTCTATGAATAATGAAATCTCAAACTTTGTCTAAAACTTAGAGAAATATACTATATACTTAATTAAGTTTCCCATATACTGCATTTTCTCTGATGCTGTTTATAGTGTCTTTTTGGGAGGATTATATCTCTTGGATCTTTTTAGGTTTAGAGTTTTCTGTCCAGGAGTGTAAACGAATGTATTCATTGTATCTTTTTTCCTTCAAATGGTAATTGTTTTTTCGCAGTTTGAGGGATTTTTAATGTCACTATCATGATGAATAACAGAGGATTAGACTATGCTGCAGCAAATTTGTATTCGATGTATATAGTTGAATTAATGAGAAAATACACTGAGAAACTTCTCAAAAAATCTGAGAGTTGTAAGGACGTAAATTTTTTCTTACATTCTGGGAGAAAAATTCCTCTGTAACACTTGTTTAAAATCCAGTTGCAAAGAACTGATATATTTATTCTGAGCATTTTGTCCTGGATCTTCAGATAGAAAGGCATGGGATAAGGAACATGGCTTCACTAAGCCTCCATTTTCAGTTTTCATCTGGAATAACTGAATGCTGTTGCATAACAGAATGAATTTCTTACCCTTTTCTTGAGGGGTTTTTTGTTTGTTTGTTTTTTGCTTAGTTTTGGTGGGGGTTTTTTTGTTGTTTGTTTGGGTTTTTTGTGGGGTTATCCCAGTTCTTTCCCTTTAAACCAGTTCCCATCTCATCCCAGGACTACTGCTGTTTTCCCTCAGTGATGCCCTATTTCCCTACATAAACATGAAGGAGACATTTCAAAATTTTTCATCTGTTATGGATGTTAGAAATCCTGACCTCCAGTTCTCAGATTCTCTTGGAATTTCACTCTATTACCTTCTGTATTATTGATCCCATGACCGACTTCTACAAGCAAATATATTATCTGATAAGTAAGTAAATGACAATTTAATTAAGTCTAGTTGAAGTCAATAGGAATTCTCCCACAGATGGCTTTGCAGATGCTAAAGGGTAGGTCATTTTGTATTTGGGTACAAGGACTAGAAATCAAAAGCAAACGTTCATAAAACATATTTGAGAGTTTGTTCTGGTTTTACATTAAATGCTTATCAGTTCACATGCTATACTCTGTCAGAATAACAGTATTTTATAAAAAAAGTTAATTCACAGACATTTAAAATATTTTTTCCTTAATGTATAACAGCAACTCTATGAATTTTAAAAATGTATCATGAGTATTCAGAATTGCACTAGCTAATACATATAAAAAAGTATTTTTAAAGACAGGTGTTAATTCAAAAGACCTGTAAGATTCCACACAGACACAGTGGGTCTCATAAAATTCTTCTAAAAGATTGTTTTAAAGCTGTTTGCAGTTCAAATGTGATTTGATGTTCTTTGCACCACTTTTTATAAACTCTTTGCAACAAACTATTATGCACATGCTCATCCCTTTATTTTTTCTAAATAGGTACTATTTCTTGTTTATATAATATCTATACTTTCAGTATTATCTCACTTGGTATATTAGAAGCTGATCTTTGAAGGACATTGAATTTGAAAGCATTCCAGGATGGTTGATTATTTAGACATGAGAAAAATATTAAGGAGATGCAAATCAATCCTGTATTCTTTAATCAAAGTTCTGTTGGAAGTAAAATGTTTTCTTCACAATATTAGGAAGAATATTCACAGACTGAAGGAAATAATTGTTCAGAATATGAGTTCTTTAAAAATAAGCACAAAAGGTTTTGCAAATCCAGGCAAAATTGGATCTATTTTGTATCAGAGAATTAGAAATGAAATAATTTTATTTGGCACAAATCCCTGAGGCTTCACAGACCTTCACTTTTTTCCTTTATTTAGCTGAGTATGTGGACTTGGGCTTTTTGTAGTAACTGTTTGTACTTTTGCTTCTCGTTTTTTATATTATCTGGTAAGGTGGATCCTGATTTTTGTTGTTGCTCTTTTAAGAAAATGCTCAACTTCACAAGTATAATTTGGAGGTTTCTTCTTAGGTCTTAAGACTTGTATGCTTTTCTGAACTTGTATTTAAACTTAACTTTCTAAGGACAGCTTTCCATCTCATTTGAAATGTACTTGGGCATTCAAATAAAAACAAAATGAAATCAGTGTCAATAGCATTATGTATTTTAAAAATGTAATTTTTAAAGATACTGTAGAAACAGTATCTCAGTTTTCTGGTTCAGCCAGGCTAATTAGCAGAGCTGTGTTAGATGAAAGTTTCCTGCATAGAATTCTGTAGCACAAATTATTTATGGCTGCTTCTGTTTTACAGGGAGGAATAGCTTACCCTCTGTGGTACTTGGGCTGGCATGTTTAGATTCTGTACCGAGACAGAGTATGTTAGTGTATATGTGGTCATAGGAGCTGGCTGATGTACTTAGACTAGGAAGGAGGTCTTGTGCCAGCTCACCTAGAAGACTGCCTGCTTATTAGGCAAGAAAATCTTCAGCCAATCAGTCTAGTTAATTAAATGGCAGACTATTTTATTAATAGCTCAGAGCAAGACTCAAGTGAGAAAAAGTAATAAAATAGCAGCTGGAGGAACTACTTGCTCTTTAGAGCACTTTTTAAAGTTTGTGTAATTGGAATATTTAATCAGAAATTGGAAGTGGCAGTTGCAGATTTGATTAAGGGATAGAATGAATAGGAGATAGAAATTCATTAAAAAAAATTTCAGGTGACGGATTGCAGGTTTTTGCTGTAGTGCATGAGCACTTTTTGTATATTTTGTAATATTCTGAAACAAAATAGTAGTAGAAAATTAGCAACCAAGTAATAAAGCATAAAATAGATCAGTGTAAGGATCATGAGTACCAGTGTTTACTAGGTATCCATATTGCATGAGTATATGCATTTGTCTATGCAGACACAGATTTGTGTTACATATTGTCATGTGAAAGGTGGGAGTTTAGATCTTTGCCTGTTGGTACCCCCAGGAAAGTTGAGACCCTGCTTTGACACTCTGTTGGTGTCTCATAACGAGACCCTTCTCCAACAGATTCACAAGTTTGGAGGGTACTTCATGGTACTTTTATGGGGGCTCAACAGAGCCAAGACCCCTCAGTGGGTCCTGCCAAGGTCTTATCTGCTGCTGACAACTGCAAGGACTCACTTGAACAGTTTATGGAATAACATTTTTTATTAATCCAAATTGTGACAGATTAATTAGGTTTGAAGGTGGTCAGTGATAGGGTCTACTGCAAAAATATGTTTTGAAACAATTTGCTGATACACATATTAAGCAAGCACAAGCTCTGATACAAAGCAATCTATTAATATACTGTGGGGTAAGCACAAGCAAAAGCTCTAGTCCTAAAAGCAGCATTTAATGTGTGTAGAGTGTATTTTTCACTCAAGGCATCCCTCTGGGGGAAGAAGGTGGGTTTAGCCCAACAACGAATCCCAGCAGTTTTGGTGGAGGTCTTCTCCCACTTTACCCCTCTCCCTAACTTCTTTTATACCTTTTTTTTTTATGTTTGGGTGGACTTTGAATGGCTCTAGTTGTAAATACCTTTTATTTCTCATTGTTGTGAAGTTATCTGACTCTTCCTAATGGGAGGGGGAGGTTGTTGCTTGGCAGTTGCAGACGGGGTTTGACAAGGTAGTTGGCTTCAGCGGCAGGACATCTTGCTTCTCCCTTGTCAGACAGGTACTGCAAGGTCTCAGTACCACAGTGTTCCCTCATTCTGCTGGGATTTGAGTGGAGGGAGGCCATATGGTCTCCACTTTGTTCCACACTGTGTTCTGTTTCTCTGAGCAGATGTTTATTGTTGCATTGGGGAGCACATTGACCTGTGTGTCCAAGGGGTTTCAGCTGTTTTTACCCTAGAATTCTGAATTTCCTCTAGATAGAACGCTATCCATCATCCCACACATATGTGTAAAATAATTTAAGACTCGTAGAACTGTAGATAGCTGCCAATGAGTGGTTCATAAAACTACTGACTCCTGTTCTGTTAAGAGCTTTGTGTGTGTATGAAGTCACATAAACTGTTTCATTGTATGATCAGTGAAATGCTGAGCAAAATCAAATATTTGCTTGTTGAGGTGCTGTCAAACTTGCCACAAGCTGGTGAAACACTTGCAGATTACAAACAGCATATCAGATGTGGCAAACCCATCTCCTCACATCCCTGTTATTTCAGTGTTCTCAGCATGTATTCCTTTTTAGTATTAGGTTGAAGTTTAGATGTGCATACATTTATGTTGTTAAATAATGCAAATGAAAATGAATGTGCCTTGAATCTCATTGCAAATCTGCTAATGACAATGAAAGCAACACTGTTAACTTCAGTAAACACTTGGGTCGTGCTTTGTGTTAAAAAACATTAAAAACAGAGTCTAAGTCAGCTCATATTTATTGAACTAATTCCTAATGTTGTTACTGGTTTATTGAGAAATACAGTCTCACTCAAGATATGTCCCAGGAAACTTTCAATCTTCAATTAGACTCTTGTGAATTCACACCGCATTTCTACACCACACATACACAAAAATGGTCCAAAAAGATTTTACATGCATAACCACAGTCTTTCAAATATTAATGTAACTCACTGATGTATTATTTCAAACATCTAAATTAATCTAATACTTTTAGTTCCAGTTACAATTCACAGCAAGAAAATTGTTTTTATCACATGGTATGCATGCATGCCTATCTGATGTAAACTTCCTCTGGTACAACTTGAAGCCCTTTCCTGTCACCTTGTAGCTTGTTACGTGGGAGAAGAGACCAATTCCCATATCACCACAACCTTTCAGGCAGTTGTAAAAATTGATAAGGTCTCCCCCAAGCCTCCTCTTCCTCAGGCTAAACAACCCAGCTGCCTCAGCTGCACATCATAGGACTTTTTCTCCAGATCTTTCACCAGCTTCCTTGCCCTATATAGTGCAGATGAGATTTGAGAATATTGGGCAGCCTTGTCATTGTCACCCATCAGCTATCATGTGCACTATATTGTTATCATGGCTCCATTTATTCTGTACTTTTTTATTACTGTACAAATAAAGTGTTGCATTATTTGAAACATTAATCTGTGGCAAAGCATCAGCTCATGCAGCATAATATACACTTAGTTCTGAATACTGTTGAAACACATTGAGATCATGGTGAATTTCTACCCTATGGAATCTGCACTTGATTGAATTATCATTTTCTTGACATCTTTATAACTTTCATAGTCCATGACTATTACTTCTGATAAATGCTCTTGCGAGAGTGAGAAGTACTTTTAGAAAGCTGTGTTGTGGATGCTTCTGTGCCAAATGCAACACGTGGCATGTGTTCAAAGCAGTTTTATCCCACTCTGAATAGATCTATTTACTTACCATCAGATCTAGCCCAAGTTAAATATAACTGTTGTTACATACTTTTGGTATTTACATACATAAATAATGGACTGATTACATACAACAGACCTTTCCTTTTTATTTTGCTGTCCAGCATGCAATGATGGCTTGTCCAAGTGTTGTGGTTTAATCCCAGCTGGCAGGAAAACCCCACTCAGACACTCGCTCACTCCCCACCCCAATGTGAAGGGAATGAGGGGATGAGAGAACTGGGTTGAGATAAAGACAGTTTAATAGGGGAAGGAAAAGCAATGCATACAAGCAAAGCAGAACAAGGAGTTCATTCACCACATTCCATGGGCAGGCAGATGTTCAGCTAATTCCAGGAAAGCAGGACTCGATCACATGTAATGATGACTTGGAAGGAGGGAGACATTCAGAGTGATGGTATTTGTCTCCCCTTCTTCTCCTTCCAGCTTTGTATGCTGATCATGATGCCATATATGGTGGAATATCCCTTGGATCAGTCAGGATCCACTGTCCCAGCTGCGTTCCCCCCCAACATCTTGTGCACTCCCAGCCTACTCACTGGTGGGGTCAGGTGAGAAGCAGAAAAGGCCTCGACTGTGCAAGTGCTGCTCAGCAGTGACAAAAACATCCCTGAGTTATCAGCACTGTTTCCAGCACAAATCCAAAACGTGACCCCTACTAGCTGCTGTGAAGTCCATTAACTCTACCCCAGCCAATAGCAGCACAACAAACCTGCTTTGGTGACAGCGAACAAAAGCAGTAATGAACAGTGAACAGACCTGAGGAATTGTTATGATATTAAGTGGAAGTCAGGGATATGGTAACTGGGAGCTTCTTGGTAATTGCTGCCCTTTTGTTCTACAACTAATGACATTAAAGGTAACATTTTCTGTTGTGTTCAAGACATGAATTTGGTCAACAACCTCACTGTAGATAAGCTAAAAACTTGTAAATTGCTACTATGTTGTTTCAGGGTGTTGCTTTAAATCACAGGGCATAAAAGAAAGGTTTATTCACCAAGGAGATGAATCAAACTCATGTCATTCTCACTGTTCGTGTGTGATAGCCATCAGGCTCTTCTGCTCACCAGCAGGCTCCAGCTGTCCTGGCCAGGCTGTAACCATCAGAAGTCTACCCAAGACATACAAGTTGTTCAGCAGTGATCTTCTGGCTCCCAGTGATGGTTCAGGAGGATGTGAATTCAGAGAAGGAGGGCTGGAGGCTGGCCAGGGCAACTGGAGTCTGCTGGCACCTACTGGCAAGGTGAAGCTTTTGGAGTTAATCCAGATAATGCAGAATTCAGGGCAAAGGTTTCCTGTGCACTTTAACAGATTTTGAGGCAGGCTTTAAGGTGGTTATATCTGGCTGTGCTTGCCCTTTTGAAAAACACAGGATCCTTCTCACTACTCATCCCTTTGTGAGCTTTAATGGCTGGCATTTCTCTAGGAGCCAGGGTGTGTGTGGGGGTCTCATTTCTCCCTTTCTAAAAACAGATATGTGTGTTGGCACTTTTTTCCATTTCACTTCTACTCTCAGTTCATTATGTTGCCTCTACTTTTGTATGAATTCCTAGATCAAGCTGCTAATAGACTATCAGGTCTATTAGAACCTGAGGAGGTCCTAGGAGAGGAGACAGGTTCCTCCAAAGGATTGCTTGCAATACTAGAAATTCAATCTGGAAATTAATTAAGTGCTACAGTTCTGTTTTTCTTTTTTGGTGTTGCATGTTTTCTCATAAATAGCTGTCACATATTCTCTTTTAAAGACATCAGAACTGGATAATACAATCTGCTGGCTATCCTTATAATGTCTGAAGAACACTCTAAGAGGAGGTTTATTTGTGTCTCGAAAAAGTAGTGGGAAGAACTAACTGATAGAATTCTTATTGAATTTAATGACCTAGAGCCTGGTCTGTCATCAGATTTCTTACAGGGATAAAAAGTGGTGTAAAGAGTTGTTCAAGGGAATTTACTGGGACTATTAGAAATTAAGTAATGTATTTGTAATGTCATAGGGTCACATTATTAGCCTTTTTTATAAAATGTCTACATCTGAAAAAATAAAACATGGTAAATCTGTTATTTCCTTAAATTCCGTAAGGAAATTAATTCCTTAATTATAAATTTATGTTGGCTTCCTCCTGGAACTTTGTTAAAATCAGTAATTTTAAGCCCTTATAAGAGTTCAAGATTGTTCCCTTACTGTCACACATGTATTTTTTTTTATTTTTGTAAGCTTATTTATATTTACTAACTATATATTTAGTCTAGAAGAAAATATATAACCTTTCATAACACCAAGTGTGTTCTTGACCATTGTCATCTTGTTTGTAGTTTGAATAAGGAAGGGATAAAATGATATTGATGGTAACAACTTTGGATTGGTTAAATGTGGAATGCTTGGTATGCTAAAATATTTCCAGCCACATACAATCATTGTGATTGTTGCTGCAGTAATGTTAAAAGGAGTCTCAGGATTTCAGTGCATTTGTTTTGTTTTTTGGGGTTTGTTATTGTTGGGTTTTTACCTCTAGGAGAGCAATCTAAATGCAAATTTTATACATGAATAAAATCTAAAAAGTCAGTATGAATGAGGCTTGAGGGGAAAAAAACACAGTGGTGATGACACCTGGTTAGTTTGTCATACACTTCCAATGTGAAAACATATTATTTTTTTCTTGATTATTATTGCATTTATAAAGTCATAGAATAAAAACAGCTTTAATGTGTTGATCATCTGAAATTACATAGATGCATACTGGGTGAAGTAGTCTGAACTAAAATCAGAAAGAACTCTACTGTGATGCTGATATGTTAAGAGTTTTGAGTCTCTGAATCAAGTGTTCTGTTGATTTCATTCAAATTAAATTTGTAAAACACAGTTTCGATGGTGAAGTCATAAAAATGAAGCATAAAAACATTGAAAGGGGATTCTTTGAGTTCTAGTAACTTGGAGAAGATTGGAGTATATTATTTCAATGTTCAAGTCTGTTACTGTTATATTGAAAAACATACACTGGAAATTGGTGATGGCCCCTATTTCTTCCTGCTCCTCCCAGTTTGACAGAGAACTCTGATTGAGTAATGTACCCTTGGCCCTGGATCTCTCCAACAGGAATAATTCAGTGTTTTCAGCAAGGTACCGTTCCATGCCTATTAATATATTTGCCACATTTCATACATTACAAGAACTTCTGTAGTTATTGCTGGAAACAGTTTATTTTTTTATGACCCCTATTACTGAAGCTCCCAAACCAGTGAAGGTTTGAGCCAAGGCCTGTTTTGTCACCTTCTGCATTCTCTGCACCAGCGATCTGGGGAGCGTGTAGGAGGTATTAAGAGTCACCATGTCTGAAGATTGCAAATACAAGGAGGTTGAACAGTTACAAGCAGACTGTTCTTAAATTAACCTGATTTAAGATAAAGCACTAGTTTAAAATAGTTGTTTACATGACTTGATACAGTATATCACATTTGCTATGAAATATAAAGATGAAGAAATGAGAGAATACTAACCTCTTTTATTTGGATCACACTTAAACAAATTCCTCCCTTCCCACAGTGTTCAGTTGTGTTGCTGCAGATACAAATGGAATCACCACATTTCAGCTCTTTTTACTGCTTAAATCACATTCATAAGACAGAAAAAGAACTTGGTGAAAGATGCAGTTTTTACAGCTAGTCTTCCTTGGAGTTTCCAGGAGTTCTGTTTACACCTATTTTTGATTCAGTAAAGCTTTTTTGCTTCTGAACTTCACAGAAAGTAATCTTGATGATTCTGCCCTTATCTTGTGAACTGCCCTTCTTTGTTAGAAATACCAATGTTGTTTTATCAGATGTGATGTAATCCCTGGGTGAAGACTGTCTGATGTGAGGCAAAGTAAAACTTTCTTTATAGCAACACAATGTACAGATATATTCAGTGTATTTATTTAGTGTCTCAAACTTCTGGTGCTTCATACCGAGCTGTGGAAGATGAAATGTTTTATCCTAACATATAAATTGCACCTTTATCCATGGGATTTTTGCTTGAGATCTGGTAAAATTGTAATTAACCACTGTAAACTGTAACAATTTGGGGACTTTTCTGACCCCTTTCACAGAACCCCTGGGAGTCCAGCTTGTTATGGGGCTTGTATGCTAGTATCTAATTGTTAGGCTAAAAAAACCAACTACTCAAGCTCTTTCATTTTCAAAATGCTCATTGGGTCGCTAGAAAATAATGAAGGAATCAGGGTGTGCCTCTCCCACTTCCTTGGAATGTCTGTGCCCTTTTTCTCCTAGAAAACCACAAACATATTTTTTTTGTGTTTTAAATTTTATTTTAAAAATTTCACTTTTTAATTTTAATTTCTTTGACTGTATGGTTTATTAATAAAACTTTGCTTGAGGTATTCAATGGATTTTTGAGGAATTCTGAAGGATTGTTCCAGGCATAGAGCTAGAATTCAACTAAAAGGTACTCATCTCTTGTCCTATAAGAGTGGGTCTTTTTGATTGGTCTGTACAGCTTCCAAATAGATTCTCTTCCAGTTTATCAGTTTGCAGTAAAGATGATACCAAGTCAAGAAGCAGCCAAGTTCCTTGGTTAATGACTTTGCTAACTAAAACTGTCAGCATAGAAAGAGTTAAAATAAAATCTTCTGCTATTTTTTATTCTAAAAATCTTATATAAAAAGGAGAAAAGCAATTTTTACATTTGGATAAATTGTAATCTATACATTAACAATAAAATTTCTCACAGTGTATTTAAATTAAAAATAAAAAATAAAAAGATTATGCCTCTGAACGAGTGGGTTAAAGTGCTGTCTCACCAGGATCAGAATCTGGGTCTGAAAATGAACTTCTCTAATATATTTTCCTTGTTTTTTATTTATAAGGACATTGTGTCCAGACTCTTTCTTTCCTGTCACCTTGAGCCTCAGTTCTCCTGACAGTGATTTATGGTACCAAAAGTTCAAAATGTCTTGCTAGTCACTTTGACACAATCTAATGCTCAGTGTGAGATCCTCACTGTTCTGGCCAGAACAGGGAAATGTAAAGGCAATGTGCTTTTCACTGTATGGCCGCAAGCAGTGTGGAATGTTGGTAATTAGCTTCAAGGGACCTGTCAGGATTCAGTTTTGTCTTGAAGTGAATTAATTGAGTTTTAAGAACCTTGAAGGGGTTAGAAGTGCAAATATGGAACTAAGAGCCTATCTAAGATTATACAACTAGTGAAAGCTTAAAGTCATCTGAGCTGCAAAGTGAGTGCCCAGGAACAGAACAAGAGGGTGGGTACAACACTTGACTTTGAAATTACTGAAGGATAAGGAGTATGAATTCAAGATCAGACTGAGTGGAAATGTTGAGAATAAAAATTGCTGCTTCTCATAAAACAGCAGTAAACAGAGTAAAGCTTTTAAGCAAAGGTGTCTTTAGCACCTACCCTGTTTTTGCCTTGTTTCTTTTTGAGGGATATAATTGAAATCTCCAGGTATGTGAAAATTGCAGGGTATCGTTGGTCATTTCCTTTCTCTCAGGAAACAATGGTGGAGTTTACAGTATAATGGATATGGGACTGTCATAGAACTTGGGTCCTGCAGGGCTCTGAAACTCCAGTCATCACTCTCAAAACTTGGTGCTTCTCTTTTGCTTCTTGAAGATACAAAATAGTGGCATTATGTATTTCCAATGAATTTTCTTATTTATAAAGTGTTTGTTGTGTGAGTGACCATGCACTGGAGCTGATTGCCCAGAGAGGTTGTGGAGTCTCCCTCACTCAGGATATTCAAGAGAGTTTTAAACCTGTGCTTTCCTTAATTCAGAAGTATGTATTCCTACTTAGTCCAGAAATTTTGTTCTTTCATTCAGTAGACACATATTGTATTATAATCTTTTAAGCCTTTCCTGGAACAAATAGATCCAAACTTGTCAATACTGTGATATTTCTTCAAATGTAAAATTACCTGGCCTGTATTTCTTAAATCTTAAACGTGGTGTCAATGAAAGGAATTTTTAAATGGAATGTTTTCCATAAGAAATAAATATACAATGCGTGTTACTCATATCATGAGTTTAAGACATGTAACGTTAGTCCTTAGACTTAATTAAAAAAATGAACCATTGCTGGATGTAATATATAGTAGTTTTTCTCTGTTACTAGCAAAGACAAATAACTTCTAGTATGATATAACACATCAATGACTTTTACATTTAATTGTATTGCTTACAGGCAAAATCACATCCCTCTAAGTCAAGGGCAGGTAGATGAATAGGTGGATGGATAGACTGATGAAAAACTAGATTGAGTCATTTGATGAATGACACACTTGGAATAATAAAAAGAAGGGAAGAAATGCACAGCAAAGGATTCAAACTGTACCACTCACAATTTGGTACTCTATTTCCAGTTTTCATTTAAAACAAAAAAACCCACAAAATTGCTGTAATCTCTCTGTGTGTGGTAGGAAACCCATTTTAATGGAAAGAATGGAAAATGTTTCTGCAGGGCTTTGAAAGGGAAGAAAAAATAACCCTTGGACTTTTCATGTCTTGCTTCCTATTATGTATTGACAATATTATTGGTATGTGGAAATGGAAAATAATGAGCTTTGATTTTACATCATGTTTTGTTAAATAATTTAAAGAAGATGTCAGCTTTTTTGGTCAGCCTTTTTTTTTTCTTTTCTTTTCAGCTTTTAAGATGCTTTAGACATCCTAGGGGGCAAAAGAGAAAATTTGGATTCTCTTGGACCTACAGGATTTCCTTAAGATCAGAACAATTAAGAGGAGCTGAAATATAATTTCAGAGAGCTTGTAGGAGGAGAAAAGCAAGTAATTTCAGAGAGACAGAGAAAGGTTGTGTTCAATCTTATTCACCATATATGGATCACTGACACAGTGAAGGATTTTATCTTAATTTGCTAAAGGTACTGAATTTTTACCAATTGCCATGGTTATATGAAAGAAGTTTTAGGCACGATTTTGAAGCAATGGAGAAAGGAGGTAGGGAAAAATTTGCAATGAAGTCAAAAGACATTGGAAAAATCCACACTGTAAGACATTTCAGTGTTTGGTAGGAAAGGTGAGAGCAAAGTCAAAGTGGAAAAGGACAATAAAAGAAGTTCCTTTTTTTTTCCTTAAGTGGAAGAGAAAATTATTTAATATGGAATAATATATAGTGAATATCTCAGTAAAACAGACTTTCCAGTAGATTTATATATGTAAAATCTCATTAAGTCCTCCATACTAAAGTGTAGTAAATGGAGAATGTTCAGCATTTTTTACTGCTGGTGTAAGTTGTAAAGTAATTAAAAGATAAATGGTAGAGGCAGACCTTCTTTTTCTTATGTTGTAGGTAGGAGAACAACTGAGGAGACTGGGAGAAACTTTAATTTGGACCCATCAGATCCAGTTGTATGGTATTGTTACTAGTCAGTTCTTCCTTGTGATCAGAAGCAGTTTGCCTGCAAAATAGATGAAATATTAATAAACAGGCCTGGGTGTCTTCTCAGTACAGCCTGTCGTAAAATGAATTATGTTCAATGGGATTTGAATAGTGAATAAATGATTCCTGCATGCACATTAGTTTATTGGGATTATTTCAAATCACATTTGAAATACAATCAGTTTCTACACCTCAGTTACTGATAGTTGTAGATGCGTGGGTTTACACTGCTTCAAACTTGGAATGATGTTCATCCATTTTAGCAAATTTTTCCATCAAGCCCCAGGAAAGAAGTGTAAATTGCTTGTTTTTACCAGACAATAATTTTGAAGAAGCAAGAAATAAGACAAAATTTTCAACTCCAATTGCTTGTAAATTGGAACATTCTATGACTGGAACATGAAAGCAACATGAATTACTAGGCAAAAAACCCAATAAAACTTTCATAAGAAATTTAAAAATTAAGAAATACTGAGCCATTTATATTATGAAACCAAAAGGTGATGTTGAAATTTTTAAGGGCTGCCTGAAATGGCACTATGAAGAAAGAGATAGAAAACAAAAGCATGAAACTCCTGGATGAATAAATAAGTAGAACAGGAAAAGAGGAAGCTGGAACATATACATTGGAAAAAAGGGTGCAATAAAGTGACTAAAAGTTCTGAAGGCAATTCTAGCCTAGTTGAAGACAAAACTGAAGAATGGAGGAAGATTAAAAAGATGAATTTGAGTTTTTTCGAAAGATGTTTCCTGGTGTAGCTGCAGGAGTTTGTCTGAATTCCATAACTGGTGTAATAATCAAATTTTATAATAATACTTGTATGAAACAAACTATTATATTAAGTAAATATGCAGATGAAGAATGCAAATAACACATCAGGAATTCATACTATATCAACAGGGATCCTGAAAAGAAGAGGACCCTTTATTGTGAAATTGTTTAATCCTGGGATAAAAGAAGTATAGAATAAGTTAAGGTCCAGAATTTGAATGACTTGTTACACTAGTTTAATTCTCAGATAACTCCTTTGAAGATTAAGTTTTGGATGGTAAAATTTTGATGCTCTCCATCTTAACAATAAACTATCTGTCAAAATTTCTTTTCTGAAGAGAATAATAATTTATATGCAATTGTACTTGCCATTAATGTAACTGTGCAGTTATAGTCATGATCGTAGCTGGGCATGTATTTAGAATCTGAACACCCAAATTACATTTTGTATACTTTCTTTAACAGCTACAAGTCTGATTAAGAAAAATATGTCTGTGGGACTCATGAAAATATTGAAAATACAACTAGTTTGAGAGCATACAAATATCATAGTAGTTTGCTACACACTGCTAAATATTCAGAACAGAAAATAACTTTTATGTTGTTTAATTGGAGAAGTGTGGAAAAGAAATAGCCAAACAAGTCTCAAAGCACACTATGAAAGTTAAAAAATGTCACTGTCATCAGTCCCAGACTTGTACATTTGCCATAATTATTTGATATTTTGGTATCATGTCTCCCTTGCTTTCTTCTCTATTTATTTCCCAAAGAAAGATTAAAGGAGCCTTTTCCTTTCAAAGGTTGTGATCTTTGACTGCAGGACCCAGAAGTTAGTATCTTGTCCTCTTAGTCCTAGTTAATGTTAAACCAGGCTGTGTGCTCCTCTCTTTGGCCTGGCCAAATATATTTGACTTTTTATTTGCTCCATCTTATTATGTCCAAGCCTCCCATTTGCCTCTGTTGGATTGTCCCAGGTCTCTTGTATGGTGGTTTATACTTAACTCTACACTTCCTATTCCTGTTTTCTTTCCTTGGAGAATAATATTTCTCTCTTCTCTCTTTTCTTATCTTGAGATACTGTTTTTAAAACTCATAGGAGTCAATTAGCATGTGTTTTGACAACATCCTAAACCTTCTCAGGTGGAATCCTCCAAAGGAAGCCCTTTCCTCACAATTTCTCTTTTTCTGGTGTCTGTAGAACTTATGCCACGTTTGTGAAATGAACATGTCAGATGGACAGCTTCTGCAGCAGAACAAGAAATGCTAGAACAAAAATATTGAGCTACTTTTTGTTTGCTAAGGCCTTAATTTTAGTCATAGTCATATGAAAAGGCTTGTGAATAGACTACTTGTCCCAAAAACTTATTTGGAGTATGTTTGCTAACAGTAAGCAAAAAGAATTCCAGAGGGCACACCTTTCAAGATGTATTTAAGGAAACAATCTTTCACTTGCTGTAGGATTACAAGATTACACTAAATGGAAGAAGACCACGAGATGACTTGACGAGACCGAGGATCCTGCACAAGAAACAGTCTCTTGCCATGTATCGGGTTGTTATGGGTTTCCCAGTTTATGAATTCACAGTTGTAAAGTTAAATATAATTGTTGCATGCTACACAAAATGGAGTTTGATGTTATCCCTGCTCCCTCATTGGACAGATTCCACCACAGTGAAGCTTTCCCCATATGTGGTTATCTCCACTCTCGTTTACCCCTTATGGTTATAAACCTTCCCTGTTTTTAGCTTTTCTGTGAGACAATTTGCATGCTTCTACCAGGTCCTACCCCCTTTCCAGGAAGTTCCATGCCACCCCTATATAAGCCAGCGCCATTTTAATAAATGTGCCATTCCATCATTCCACCATACCCCTGCCGGGAGTGTGCCTTGTCCTGCTTACCCACTGTCAGAGTTTCAAACCTAGGTGGAATTCCTTCCAAACAGTTTGGAGTCAACGCCCCAACCTCGGTAAAGATGTTTAACAAAAGAGACAAAGGGCATGCAAATGCTGAGATTATCAGCCTTGGCCATGTCTTTGTTTCGATCTTCCCCAGCAGGGGAGAGAGGGGGGAAAGGGGGTTGGTATTTCTGGCTTTTCTGCGCAGGTCAAGGAGCTCAGCTCTCGGCGGAGCGAGGAAGACGG
>JAWWMO010000083.1:83269676-83284422 GCA_035047845.1 Dendrocincla fuliginosa | reverse complement strand
ACGGAGTCATGTTGTAATTCATAATGAATCGTCTGCATGTGTCTTCCTGGGCCCACCAGAAGCTGCCAGGCCTTAGTAGTTCACCTTGTTCCCAGTAAGCAGTGCAGTTGCCAGATGTATCACAGCTCTTGGTAAAGGCAACAAGAGTATGGAGGACAATTTGATGATGTAATTTATGTGACAAGGAGATCACTGTTATTTTGAAGCTCTACAGCACAATAACATATAAATCCTACAAATAAGATGTAATAACTGAGTACAAAATGAAGGTGTGAAGAATTAATGCTAATCTTCTGGACAAAAGCAACTGCCACATGAAGCTGTGTGTTATGTAGTGAAAGCTGCTATGCAGAAACAACTTGTTGTGTCTGTGGTATAGTAATATATTCATGTATACCTCAGCTGAGCTGGAAATAGGCATGCGCCTGACCTTAGCCAACCTTTTTTTATATCAGAATTGAGAGTTACTTTGGCAGGATTGCTGACTGTAATTGGCTGCATTCAGCACCTTAGCAGATGTGCTCAGCAAGTATTACTATCAGACTATATTGTCTTTATGCAGCAAAACACCACTGAAAGCTACTGGAGGTTTGGCTTGACTAAGGTCTCCAAACTGGCCACTGGGTCTGTTTTCACTCCTTAGAAATATGTAATTTTTCTCATGTATTTTTTTTTTCCTTCAAAACTATTCTTAGCCTAGGTAATATTTTATGTGCTGAATTGGAAATATCCTGAGTGTGAAATACAGCATTTGTTGGATTAAATATGTTCACCTTGCCAATTGTACATATTTAAGAATAATGTTGAGTGATTAACATGTTTGCTGATGCAGCAGTGGGAGTTTATTTTTCACGTAAAGGCCTGATGATAGCATGCTCCCTAAGGAATTTATTTTCTAAGGAAGTCTGTTGTAATTCTGTCACCTCACAGGCCTGTTCCAGCCTTCATAGTGGTGGTTATCACAATATCATAGAATATGCTGAGTTGGAAAGGATGCACAAAAGGACATTGAGTTCAACTCCTGATCCTCTGCAGGATACCCCAAGAATCACACTATGTTCCTGCAGTTATTTGCAGGATTATTATGTTGTTTAAAACTAAGTGGTAGGAAGGGGTAGCTCCAAATAGTACATTTCCAAAAGCAGTATGTTTTGTAATGAGTAACGTGTAAGATGTTAGGATTTGAAGTTTCTGAATCTCTGTTTTTATTTGGGAATCCATTATTATTTCTCCACAAAACAGTATACTGGAGTGTTTTTCTTTTTTTCCTGCCTGAACTAAAGGTAATTGGAAGTGCATTGCCAGACAGACAGCTTTTGAATATTTCCAGATCAAGAGATACAGCCTGTCTCTAGCTACAAGTAGAAGGCATATTTTCAGTGATGTTTGGTAATAGTTGGAAGAAAATGTTCAACAATTTACTTAATTAGTAATAACAGCAAGTGAAATAAATGCCACTAAGAATCAGACTGTAATCTGTATTTATAAAAATCCACAAAGTGTGATTTGACATTTCCTGGATAGCTTTGCTAAATGTCAACATGAATAGCAGGAACTCCACTCATAATGCCTAATATGCCGATCAGATTTCCCATTACAGCTAAGGAAGAGACGAGGCTTTGGCTCTTGTCCCTTTCCAGAGCAGTAGGCCTTGTACCAGTGCTAATGTGGGACAGATTACTGGCTGCAGAAAAATGATCTTCCAGAAGCATAAGCTCTACTATAATGGCTGGATCTGGGAAACTGATTTCACTCCCAGTGCTCCTTTGGAGACTGTTTTCTGTGTGCTGTCTTTTGAGGGCAGAATTGGTTTTCAGGCCTTCAGCTGATTTTTTTTAACAAGGGAAGTTGGTTAAGTGTTAGATCACAGGTGATAACTAAACAACCACATTGTATCAGGCTAAGTAAATTGTTGGTTATTGTGAGAATTCACCCTTGCCTCATATTTGAACTTTGTAGTACTTGAGAAATTTCTTTATCAGAATATATAAATACTTAAAATCAGCTCCTCTGCAAGGTAATGTTGCCTACATGCACTTATTCATTGACAACATTGTATTGAGGACATAAATTTCCTTTTCAAAAGAATTTACAATTATTTGTGTTCAGAGGCATTTGGTTTAACCTGTTAACAAGATTCTTATCACACAGCATTAGAGAGCAGTGAGTGCCTTTGCACCCATTAATTTTGCTCCCTGAGGATGACTTTAAAAATTGAACTAAACTGTCTCTGTTGTTTTTCATCAGCTTAACTGTTTTTTTAAAAATATTTTATTTTGATTATATTGTATGTTATTTTATTTTACTTGGCGATTAGCTTAACTGGAAGTGTGGGAATTGGGCTGGGTTCTTTCTACTGTCTGCCTTGAGCCTGGTTTCTCAGTTCCTATCTCATGTGGATTTAACACTTACTGTCTTCAGAGGCTGTAAGAGTGAGATGCGCTAGTGTATTAGGATCATGAAGCTACATAGGTAAGTGTTAGATAAATCAGAGTATGTCTTCACAAAATCCTCTTATGCCTTATTTGAATTTTAGTAGTGTTGTGAAGGGAGAGAGAGAAGACAGTAGTTGGGAAACAAATTTTTTTTACCAGATCTCTCTACAGATTAAGGTGAAACTGATGAAGCAGAAGAATGTCAGTGAGTAAAATGAATCTTAACACAGCAGATTTCAGAATTAGAAGATGACAGACTTCTTTAGACCCAGGAAGAATCTTTATTTCTTTGGAAATGTTGGATCAGTTCCAACTATTGTTGCTAGCTCTCTTTATCTAAGAGATGACTTTTTGGTATTTTAAACATAAGATACAGTACAATTTTTCTTTAACAGTTTCACCTTCAGTAGAGACATAGTTCTGTGGAAGCATACCTTCTTGCTTGGAAACTAATAAACAAGCTTTTAAAAAACCTAGAGCCCTCAAAACTCTCAGAACTTTTGAGGATTTTTGCTTTATACGGATCTAGTCATAGTTGGTTGTTATTTTTACAATAGGTCAGTTTCCAGCCTGGTATGTACAGAAAGTCTTCCCACTTTCCTCATGTCCAGATCTTTCTCTAAATTAAGACCAAAGAAATGAAAAAAATTAATTTTATCTTTGAGAGAGAAAAACTTCAAAATCACCCTAAATCAGAGCTTTTGTGTTGAGACTCATAATGAACTCAATACATTAGGGCACATAGCACACAGGAAAAAAAAATGGTGAAGCCATCTGCAGATAGAGCTGGGAGTTTTACCTCAATGTGTCAGGTTAACATCACCCTGTGAATGATAATGGATTCAACCTGAAGCTGGGACATGCTGTTATGTCTCTTGTGACTGGGAAATCAAGAAGCAAAAACTGCACTCCTGATAAAAAAGAGGCAGTGTAACAGCTATTAGCAATGGCAGAAAACTCATTCTCACACCCAGGAGTTGTCTGGGAGCTGACAGCATCTGTGTCAGGTCAGATATCTCACAGTTCTATATGTTTTCTTCTTCTTTATTGTGATGCTGCTTCGTGCTTTGAAAAATTTTAGCTACCTGAAGAAAACTAGGAGACCTATATATTTATGATTAATAAAAACATAAAGGTCAGAGAGGTAAAATAGTTTCCAGCAGAAGAGACAGGGAGCATCAGATGATGCAGATGTAACATTCATAACAAACTGATAATCGTGGTTCTTTAACTCATACAACTTTTGAGTAATTTCTACAACCCATTGTTTATTGTGAATACATAGGACATATGAAAAACAAATAGATAATTTCATAAAATAGGGAATCTACAAGAATTCTTCCTATGCTAAGTAACAGTGCTTCTTGCTCAAGATTTCACTTAGTTGCAAACTGGGAAGTGTTCATAGGGAATAACAATGCCTGCTTGCTTTCTTTGTTCCCAAACTCCTGCCTAGGCATCTTCCACTGACCACTGCTGGAGAATGAGTACTGGGGTGAACAGGTCTTTGGCTAGATTTTGGATGACCACTCTTTGGAAGCAGTGTTGCATCTGCTAGGCTCGGACTCATTGGGCTGTTGGACAGAAGGTTTGCCAAAGTCTATATCAGCATAAAAATCCACACAGTAGGACAGGATCATTAGACTGAAGCTGAAACCCCTACGCCTATGGTACACATTACTCAGAATTTTATTTTGAACTAGGTTTAATCCCACCTTCTGGACTGAATAACTGCCTCATGTATGTGATCATGATGTATTTGGTTCAGAAATAGGGAATAGATCGTATTTCGTGTACTGCTGAAGTAGAATTTCCAGTTTTATTTCCTGTAATCTAATTTTGGCTCACCCAATCTATCCAGTGTGCTGAACCAATGCACAGCAAGTAGAAACAACGAGGGATTTGTTTCAAATTTACACTGATACTCTGAAACAAGACATTAATAAACTTAGTTCTGTTTTGTCTTAATTTCTTGCAGAGAGATTTTTCTCCCCATTTTTATAGCAGTGATGTTGGTAATGGCTGCTATTTCTGAGTGACTCTGTTATAATATGTGGGGCTGACCTGATGGCCCAGCCATACAAGTCCAGTAACTAGTTAATTAGCATTATTAATGTGAATTTTTAATAGGCATGTCTGCAGAAATAAGAAAATATAGAGCAAGTTTGTAACAAATATTACTGAAATCTGTTCTTTTACTTGGTGACACAGAAGAGATTTCAGTATGACAAAACTCCTCACTGAAGTGTGAAGATCAAATTCAACATGATGATGTGAATGTTTTCTCCCTGTCTTTGGATCACATCTCTGTCACATAACAGAGAAATCTGGTAACAGTGATACAGGCACTGCAGACCAGATCTGCAGAAGCTCATTTACATCCAGGTAGAACAACGATGCTGTCCTGAGGCATCTGAGGGAAGGCAGTAACAGAGGCAAGACCCTTATGGAGTGCAGGAAAAAAGTGTGAGGCCATGAACTCTGGGAAGACAAGGACCAGGGCACATTTCCTTTGGCCTCTCTGCATGTGAAGTAGGATGGGATTTTCATCAGCATTTCAGAGCAGACTGAGTGGTTTGGGAATTAGACCGATAATCAGTGGTTGTAGCACTGGGAGGAAGAATGTGAATGCCACAGCTTTAAGGAGAGAGGCTCAGTAGTGTTTTGCCTTTGCCAGCAGCTCCTGGTGAGTTTTTGCAGTTCTTGAGACTGCAGTACAAAACTAGTCTGGGTTCTCATTACACTGCAGATAATGGAGTCATGTTCGTGGGGCTGGAAAGACTGAAGGGGCAAAAATCTTGCTTGTGACTTCTGTCCTTTGGTCTTTCCCATATACCTTTGTCCTTTTGAAATAGGATTCTGGGGAGACTTAATAATGGAAATAATTGGGTGCAGACATACTGAGATTCTTAAAACCTGGAGAGCAATGAGCCTGGCACAATTAACTGAAATAATGGGAATAGTCTGTGAGTAATGTAGTTTGTATTTTTTTCTACACAAAATCACATCCCTGGAGCAGATTGCTAATAATTTTCATCTTCATCAAAAAAATACAAAGTTATCACATTTGTTGGCCCTCCATCAATGAGAGAATAGACATCACCAAATTCAAGCCAAAAATAAGCATTTTCAATTTGAAAAAAACAGTGTAACATATGTGATTAAAATCAGCCATTCAGATAGAGATAAAAATTCTGCATTTCTTTTTTTCTTTCTTTTTTTTTATAATGAAGTTGTGTTTCATTCTGAATTTTGAGATGGAGCTAATTTAAGGAAGGCCTATTTAGAGACTATTGGGGGACATCATTAGTTATTGAAGTCTTTGGCATGATTTATTTTATGTAAGATTATTTTGGTACCAAAAAGCATGAATTTTGACTTTTGGTGGCTGTTTTCAGGCTTTTTTGTAATATAAAAGAGTGCTAAATTAAACTGAGTGACAATATGAGATGACAAATCTCACAAATCACTTCAAAAGACTTTCTACAAAACACCTAATTACCAAGATGAATGAAAACCTTCAATACCCAGTGAAGTCAATGAGAGCTGAGAGTTTCCTGTGAAGGTATGTCTGGTAAATTTTAGGTTTGAGTGTTCTCCAGAAAACATATCCTACTGCAGGTTTGTGCTACAGCCTTTTTAACAATTAGTCACAGATCTCTATCTGACCTTAGATTTAGTCAAGCTAGGTATTTAGGTCTTAATCCATGATTTACGGAATTTTTATTCAGATTAAGGCAACTAAAATGTTCTTCACTTTTAGGGCCTTCGGTTGGATGATGCGAATAAGAGGCTTCACATACATAACATTTATTTGTATGTAGTAAATCCTTCTGTTCTTCATTCAACTGCACAGACAGAATTCTCAACATTCAGGATGTAGTACTAGAACAACGTTGTGGTGTGTCTTTAAAATTAAAATTGACACAAATCGACAGTTATAACAAGCTTAGTCTAAATAATACCTTGTTCCTGAAAGCTTTTCCACATTAGACTATTATACTCTAATGCTAATAGCTGTACTTTACATACAAATACTGTCACAATGCAGTGGTGAAAGAATAAGTCATGCATATGTAACTTTGAGCTAATTTTGTATTTTGAAAAATACCCATTTACAAGCTGAGTACCTCATTTGATGTGAGAATGATTCTTCTTGTGCAGTAATGCTTCTCTGAATGGTGTAAGATAAAACCCATAGAGTCTACTGGACAAACCGATATGTAAATAATGGGAGGTGGGTTCTACTTCTGTATGGATTGTGATCATATTGTACTTTCTTCCTTTCATAATATGTGATAATCAGCTGAACATTTCATGCACAATAATATGGTAGGTCTGCACAATGTAGCAGAATGAAATACTTTTTTTTTTTTTTAAAAAAAATAGGTAATTTTGGGCTTGTTACTGAAATTCACCTTCTGTTACTATGGTCACACAGTTTGGGAAAGTATTTGTGAATAGTTGTACATGCCAAAACTTTTCAAATTTTGAGGTAGGTATTGTTCTGCTAGGAATTAAATTCCTTTCAGTCAGCATTTTATTTGTAAAAGAAAAAACATTATGGAAACTCTAGTCCCTGCTAAAGCTGCAACTTCTGTTGCATAAAAGACTGGATTTCAAATATTTAACGCTAATAAGCTTAGTGTTTCTTTGTTAAAAATGGCATGTTTAATCTGATTGTGAGGAAAATTTTTGAGTGTGAGGAAAATTTTGAGAAAAATACCAGGAAACACTTGAGACAGTACTATGAGAACAGGACTCTTAGGGAAAGTGAAGGCAAATGTATTTGAGATATGGGAATAATTTGGCTGAACTAGAGATGTTGAAATGGCTCCCAAGTCTATTAGAATTTTCACACATCCATGTTTCCAAACTAATAGTTGACATCTTCTGTCCCATCCCAATAGAGCCAATCAAGTGGCATGAGAACCAACATAATATAACAGTATGCTCTTAAATAAGTAGGAGAAAGTGCTACTACTCTTGCTCCCCTTGATTGTAGAGCATGGGACACAATGGGCTGCATAAAGTGCAAGGACAAGCCTTTTCTGAACAGAAATGTAGTGAAGAATACATGAGTGAAGCTGCTGCAGACCTTTTAGTCTAGATCCCTTTTAGTGATCTAGGAAAGAAGTAGTAAGATGATAATGGTGAGGGGCAAGGAAGGAAAGAAAGAAAGAAGGAGAAGGAAATGGAGTACGTAAAAGTTGCAAAGTGAGAGTAGTAAAAATACACAAACACAATAAAAAGACATTAACCTTAAGATGTCACCTCTGGTTAATGATAACTACGCTGCTGGAAGCTGAGAGAATACATGCAGTAATACTGCACAATAACCCTGTGTGCTATATACATGCCTTTCTATGCTTTTCTTGCAGTTTTTGGTCCTAGCTGTTATTGGGGTAGAGTATGGCACTAGATGGATTCATGCAATGATGCATAAAGAGTGCTCTTTTCTTCTTGATACATTTTGCAGTCGTAGTGAGGATATGGAAAAATAAAAACAAACAAAAAGGAAGATGGCCCATCATGAACATCCTTAAAATTTGATTTCACGTTTGCTGCCTGAGGATGTGATTTGGAAACTGGCCAAAGAAATAGGAATGCCAGAGTCTAAGTTTAGCTCTGATGTAGCCTTAGGCAAATTATGTCATCTTGCTGCATGAATGACAAATACAGAACAAAAAATACAGACCAGCCTCACCCAAGATATTGAGGGGATGCTTGTATCAGTGGTTATGTGAAATGTATGTTGCATGCTGCGTAAAAAATATTACCACGATTCCATTATTATTGGCTAAATTCCTGATGAACCATGATGCACTGGTAGGAAACCTTTTGTGTCTGCTGGTAAGGTCTGCCTGCCCACCAAAGGGAAGTGAGGTACCATTGAGTCAAGTGGAGTTCAACTGTCTCTGTACTGTCAATGATACATTCATAAAATGGAGTTTTCTCTTGGTCTCAGTTAAAAATTTTTCTGTAGTTCATTGCTCTTTGCTGTCAGATCAAATATCATTAAACATACGGAATTTAAAATAAATTTTGTTGGGAGGAGATGTGTCTATTCTTCCACTGTCTTTTACATATATCTCTTTGTGCAAGCATCTTTATGTTCTTGCATCTGTATGAAATGTTATCTAAAGAAGAGAACATTTACATGTAAACATGACATATATTTTAAGCAAATAAAAATATGGATGTTGTGTACATGAACACACACATGAGCAAATAAATGTTTGTGTTTATTTGAAGAAGATGGTAATTGTTTCCAGACTGTATCGCTTTATGGTATCTTAGTATATTACTGTTCTAAGTTTGTGCTACACCTGAGAATAGTGGACACCAACTTGAGCATGAGCCAGCAACATTCCCTTGCATCAAAGAAGGCAACTGCTATTCCAAGCTGTATGAGAGTGTTACCAGCAGATCAAGGGTGGTGATCCTTCCTCTCTGTTCAGCACTGGTAAGGTCATAACTGGAGTTTTGGGTCCACTTCTGAGCTACCCGGTGCTAGAGAGACATGGCCATGCTGAGAGAGTCCAGTGGAGGGCCACAAAGATGTTTAAGGGACTGGAGTATCTCATAGAAGAAAAGGCTGCCAAGGCTGTGACTGTTCAATCTGGAGAAAAGAAGGCGGAGGGGAAATTTTATTAATGACTACCTGAAGGGATGGTGAAATGAGGATGGAGCTAGGCTATTTTCAGTGTGTGCCCAGTGACAGGACTACAGGAAATAGGCACAAACTGAAACACAAGAGTTGCTGTCTGAACAGGAAACACTTTTTCACTGTGAGGGAAACTGAGCACTGGCACATGTTGCCTAGGGAGGTTGCAGAGTCTCCATCCATGGAAACATTCAAAAGCTGTCTGAACACAGTTGTGAGCAATCAGCTCATAAGTCTGTACACTCGTAGTAAAGCGTGTTTAATTAGTGAGAAAGCAGAGCCTATGAATGAGAATGAGTTGGCTGTAATTATTTGGAACAATAGTCATATTTCTTCTGATCCAAAGGATGATACGTACAGACTTATGCTTTCTCTCATTACTGTAGGACACCAGAATGTAAAGGAAATAACTTACAGTAGTTTACTGCAATAAAGATAAACCCCTGCTTTTTATAAGGCTAAAATGGTAATTTAGTATAGTGGGAAAAGGGCAATGAAATTTTCTGTAAGCTTGATTCAAGGAGTTGAAAAGAATGCAAGTCATAAAAACAAATATAGTTCTGAACAGGTATAAAAATTCCACAGATGATTTTACTTTTAAGGAGAATGAACCAGTCTGAAGACTCCTCATTAACTTTCAAGGGCCATTGCACAGATAATGGAACTCATCCTATGAAACATTTACTCCTTTTGTCTTATAGGCACACATGCCTGTCCCTGAACAACACAATTCACTGTAGGAGGAAAAAGCTGTTTCTTTTGCATAAAATCCAGGAGAAAAAGCTGCAGAGAAATAAGACTGGGAGAGGAATACGGCTAAGGCTAGAGAGGGAATATATAGAGTAAACAGAAAAACAAACAAATTCCCATGCCACAATGAACAATGAAAATTAAAAACTACAGGAGGCTTACACTTTTGACATGAAAGAACCCCACAAAGATTCAATTACAAATTGACAGCCTTGCTTTAAAAAGATGCATCTTTTGTTTTATTGGAAATTCTGTAGTGATATTGAGCTAATTTTTGTGTAGGGCTATGGAAAACTTGATACTGCTTTGTGTGTCTCATCTGTCTCCCTCCCACAAAGGCTTTAGCATCCTTTTGCTGTGGAAAGGACAAGCCTGTGACTCTGTGATCTATTATAGCTGATATTGCACCGACTGGAAGACTTCTCAGTGGGAAACAATGAATTCTGTAATTTTGTGCTTTGAAAGTATAAATGAAACAAAATTGGGAACCAGACACGAAAAGTGAAATCTATACATTAACAAAATTTATTTTTTTGTTGTCATGACTTGACAGTTTCTGATGAGACCTCTTGAAAGATGATATACATTTTGGACTGTAGGATGCTGGGAGAGGAAGAGTAAGGCTTTTAAAAAGCAGGTTGTTAAATTTAAACCTATCACTCTTTATGATTTTAGGTAGAAACTTAAGCATACATGAAAAGAACCATCAGTTCCATGTATTATGAGTAAGGAAGATAGAATTATATGTGTGCCATAAAAAATTGCTCAACGTGAAAATATTCTCCCATGCAAGGATATGTAGAGCTTGCATTTCTTTTCTTTTCTTTTTTTTTTTTTCCCAAATTTCAGAAATGTTGGAGGCTGTTCGTTTTCTGGAGCTTTCATATTTTGCGTTTGTTTTGGGGGAGGGGGTTGTTGTTCTGTTTGTTTGTTTGTTTTTTAACTTGGAACATCCAATTTTGTGCAATAAATTATATATAAGTCCGTTCATGGTCATTAGATATTTTGAAAATTACATAACTGTAAAAAAAATGCAAGCCTTTGCTATGGATTTTTATCTTAAATTAGTGTGCAGAGCCCTTATTCAAAGAAGAGGTGTGGTGGAATGCATGGCTCATTCTTTTACTGACATACTGAGCTTTTGGCTGCAAACTGAAAAGCTTTGTTTTTCTCATTTACGACAATAACTCCTTACTTATTCATTGTAATTTTTTAATTGATTTCTAAGAAATTCTTTTCTTGATCATGTTTATTTGAAACTGCATGTTGATATCTTTACTTCCAGAAAGCACTGATCCTAGGAAATGTTGACATTTGTTCCCTCCCAGATGGAGGTTTTCAGAACTTGATATCTATCTGTAATTAATTTATGAATTATCAACTGGCCTGTAGATAGGGAATCTTCAGTGCTTACCCTCTGCTCTGAGTTCTGAAGAGATAGTGCTAGTACCATAAATAACTATTATTATGGACACGTGCATTCTTGTACATTATTCAATGGGTTGAAACAACTGAATGAATTTGTGAAAGTAAATAACCAGCCATCATATATAAATGTAACTGATGTAGATTACTATACTGCATGTGTAAACAAGGTGTACGAGCAACTCTTCTGATTACCAACAAGAGAAGAGCTCCAAAACCCCAGTTGTGATAACTGTTGCTATTCAATTTTTCCTTCACGCTTGGTATTGTTCTTTTGTGTACTTATTCTTTGTGATGGTTCATACTTTCTTAATTTATGGAGGTGTCAGTAAAACTGGCCAGAGTGCTCTTCTGTAATGTAAAGAAGAAGATGTAATTTCTTTGCTCCAAAAGGTGAAAGGATAGGAAGTAAGGACACACTCGTGTTCTATGAAGATAGTAGTCTAGCTAGACCATAGTGTCTGGAAATGAGGTGCCTATTGCATTTATATAGCAGTAACGAAGAACAGAAGTTGAAAATCTGGTATTTATTGTGTTTTGGTTGTATTATTGTCCCAATTGCAAAATAGGAGTGTGTTTGCTTTTCAGTGCCTGCATTATCATACTTACTCTAAAAACATCTTTCTTCTGTGTCTTTGCTTACTTCTGCTAGAAATTTGTATTCTCTGCTATCTCTACTTACACTGTGTTGTCTGTTCTAGGAACATTGCAGAAAAAAATCAGATTACATTTTCCTTTACGCATTTCAAAGGTTAAAAGTCAGCTGTCATTCTTTGACCAGTCTCCTAGTGTCTTTAAATTCAAATTCTCTCAGTCTGCCATGGATGTGACAAGATGTGAATTATGATGCAATAGAACACTTATGAAGTATAAGGCTAGAAGTCAAGTACCATTAAATGCACAAATGCACGAATGGTTGTGCCATAAGTCACTTAATACAAAGTTGTGTGATTCTAAGTTGGTCCAGTGCAAATCTTTACTTAAAAAAAAGAAAAGGAAGTTCAGAAATAATTTATTTTAAATTATATTAAATTTACCTTATTGAATACAAATTAAACAGATTAAAATGATGAAATATATGTTCTCTATTTTAGGTTAACACTAAAATAATCTCTAAATGGATTTAGTTGAAAAAGAGTGTAGCTGTGCATTTTCAAAGCTAATAGGATTACTGAACTGTGTAGGATGAGGGTCACAGAATGGTTTGTGTTGGAAGGGACCTTAAAGATAATCTAATTTCAACTCCCCTGCCATAGGCAGGGACATCTGCTAGACCAGGTTGCTCAGAGTCCCATCCAGCCTAGCCTTGAACTCTTCCAGGGACGGGGCATCCACAACCTCCTAGGAAACCTGCTGCAGCATCACACTACCCTCATGGTGAACAGTTTCTTCCTCATATCTAAATCCAAACCTGCCCTCTTTCAGTCTGAAGCCGTTCTTCACTGTCCTATCACTAAATTCCCATGTAAAAAGCCCACCACCCCCAGCTTTTTTGAAGGCCCTTTTTTGGTGCTAGAAGGTTTCTATAAGGTCTTCCTGAAGCCTTCCCTAAATTCTTTCTAAATTGTCCCCTTTTTTTCTCACAAGTAATAGTATCTGAGGATTTTGAACATCCAGTCTGGTATAAGTAGTAAAGACTGTAGCCTTTTCTTATGGTTGCTTCTTGCACTGACTGTTTAGAAGTTGATCGAAGTAACTTTGCACTAAAGAAGTATGTGGCAATTTTCCATCAGTAAAAACATTGGTCTAAAGCTCAATATTTAGTGCTGTGTAAGATATAATCCAAGGTGTTTTTTTGTTTTGTTTTTGGTTGTTGGTTTTGGGTTTTTTTTTTTTTTCATTTCTCAAAGGCTTTATGTTTAGCTTAAATAAGAGAACTTGGACCCTTTTGATGTGTGATCCACACATACGTGTGAAGCCAAAAGATGTTAACTTATGCTGTTCATAGAATGGGAGCACTTATATTCACAGTGAATGTCTTCCAACTGCTGACACTTGGTAGATAGTGGAAGCATGATTAAGAATCAAAAGACAGCTTCTCCATCTGAAATAGAGAAATCTTTATTTTGACCTTTTTTTCCTTTATCTTAGCAGAAAAAGTAATCAAACTTTATTAAACTCTCTTTGGAAGCATGATACCCAAGCCGCATTTTCATGAAGGTGCTCACTGAATTTTAAATATTTAAGTTCCATTTAAGTACTGTCATTCCCCTTCTGACATTTGGATTTAGATTAAGATGTTTCTGAAGATTGTCCTACTGCTGCTCTTCAAGTGCTCAGACTGTGGAAGTGAGGGAGTATTGTCACATTACTTCTGGTTGTTCTGGTTTTGCCTGCCAGCCTGTGACAAGGTCAAAGCACAACACAATGCTCTGAGGTACAGTTAAAATGAAATATAATAAATTTCTCAATAAAGTTGAGTGAATTTGAAACAAATGGAGAAAAGAGACTTATTTTTTTCCCCAGTTCTGGCAATGTAGATAATTGTTATTGCATTGTCCTCTCACCAGAGCCAAATTCTGACAGATGCCAAGCACTCAGTATTCCAAGATAATTTATCGTGTATTGGAAATTTAAATTCAGATGTCTTTCATGTTTGTCCTCCTCTGCTGATTTTGTCTGATTACTGAGGTGTGAAGATATAATTTCTTGTGGTGGGCTTTTAAATTATACAGTTCCACAACTGTTGTCACTACTAACTTCTATAACCATGCTTTCAGTGTTGCAGATGTAATACGCATGTTGGGATGTTTCCTTTTCATTTCCCTCTGCTTTTTTCTCTAGCATTCTGAACATTCACTTTCATTTTGGAAAGCTATTGCATTGGTACACCTGGTGAATTTTCACTGACTGCTCCTTTTATGTGTATAAATTCAATAAAAATGCCAGCTCAGAACCAAGCCTCAGAAAAAAACAGTGCGAAGCTGGAAGTGGACAGAAGTACTCAGGAGCCTAGAGATGGAAGTGAGATTTTAATGGCATTTTCAAAAGGGACCAAATTAGTTCAGATCTTGGTTTTGAGACATTTAAAGGAAATAAGGCTACTGGCCTGCTAGGAGGTTGTTTATAATATCCTCAAATTACATTTTCCCATGTGTGACTGAGTGTGACTATGACTATTGTTCCTTTTATCAGAATATGGACAACATGTTGGAAAACACTGGTGGAAGATATTCTTTTTCTCAAAAAATTTGGCATGAAAGCAGAATTCTGCAGTGGAACTTGCAGAGTTTAAATTAATTCCAAAATAAATAGAAAAATTGCTTCAAGCAGCTGAAGATATGAGGAATAGAGACACTACATACTTTACTTAAAACAATACAAGACAAAACTTGAATCCTTTTACCTTCTCTGACCATGTGGACACTGCTAAAGTCTTGGTCCCCTCCCTCTCCATACCACCCCCACCCCCCCCCCCCACCCCCCCCCGAAGGTGGTTCTGACCCAATAATAACTGATCCGGTGTGTA
>JAWWMO010000083.1:83234179-83265569 GCA_035047845.1 Dendrocincla fuliginosa | reverse complement strand
ACCCCCTCAGGCTGGGTGTGAAGGTGCTAACGACTTCCTGGGCAGCTGCTGCAAATGGTCCATTGTTCTTGGGAAATTAATAGAGGGGGTAGAATACATAACTTTGATCACCCCCACACAGTGGTAACTGGTCCCAACTGCTGAACTAGGACACAGGCAAATTAAGCTTTTCTTTTAAATACTTAGTTTTGATGTAGTTTACCAATTGCAACCCCAACGTTACACTGGTAGATTAGATGACTAGAAACTATGGATCAGCTGAGAACATGATTTTGTTTCAAGTTATTCCCTTTTGGGTTTCATTCTCTCCTGTTACCTTAGACCCCTCTTCTTCCTTTTGTCTTTTGCCTTCTTAGAATTTTTTTCCTACTGACTACAGACTGGTGGGTTTTACTATTTTTTTTTGGGAGGGGGTGACTATTCAATTAATACTTTTAAAATTCATCTTGCTTTCTTTTGATGTTCATCTGCTCTGTCCTTAATTTCATATTTCATCTTTTATACGCTTCCTGTTACCTTCTCTTTTGCTCCTGGTATCTCCTGATAGCATCTTTGGTTTTTTTGGCTAATTCATGATATCTTAACAAGATTGTGTATTGTTTTTAAAGTGAAGAGCTTTATTTGGTGAAAAATGCAGTTAGTCAATATGAAACCTTTGCAACCATTGTAAAATGGGGTGAATGCTTTAGAACTTTTAATTTAAAATGTGGTTCTACAATAACATGTTGAAAAATATCCAAAGTATTTCTCAGTCTGGATTCACTGAGGCTCCAGCAGCATTTATAAAACCAGTTGGAGGAATTACCTGATTCTTTTCACAAGGTAGTTATAGTCACAATAATTACTAAGTAATCTTCCGTTTCTAGCAAGATGGATAAACCATGATCAAAGAGATATTTGAATGGATTTTTCTTGTTCATTCCTGCTGAAGCTGTTATGTGTTAATAATTATATTCTTATAATTCACAACATGACATGAGAATGGTTGTCTGTGCAGTTGGGAACATCTGGGTTTCAGACCCTATTCCCATGATTATTTGGAGAGATGCCATAAAGTGAAACTTTAAAAGGAAATGAAAAGAAAAAAACCTGCACCAGAATATCTTCCATTTTAAAGCTGGGGAAAAGCTGTGAAGGTGCACAGTGGGGATTTTTCACCTGCTCTCTAGAGGAATCATATAACCAAATGTTCAGAGTAGAGAGAACTTTATAACTCTCTTCTCTTGGGTGTTCAACTAGTGCTCCACTTCAACCAAAAAACTTGAAAATGTGATGAAATAGTTTTTCTCTAAACTTATAAAAACGTATGGTTTCAAATACAAAGTATCATGCCAAGTCTTACTTTTGGCTATGCCTGAAACACATTTTCAGTACTTTGGCCATTAAATTATAAAAATCAGTCATCCGTTGAGCCATAATGTAGACCCAAAAGATCAGACCAGTCACCATTTTTGTCAAATTATTCAAATAATTATGTCAACAGCAGGTCTGTTGCCTTCATTAGAGCTTTAGCCATGTATTATATCAAACTAGAAAGAAAATTCATCTCCTTTAACAACACCAATTGACTTTTAAATCTCTACCTGCATATAATCTCTTGGTTGAGAGATTCCAGTAAATCTAACATGATAATTTGTTTAGTGACTAATTTCTTATTTTTCAGAAGGAATAACTTTACAAAGGTTGTTGTTATTGCTATTAAGCTATGCTATGATATTCTGCTTTCTATTGTGAATATAGTAAAACACTTTGTATAAAAATATATACATAGTTCTTAAATCTATTTTCTTTCTTACTGAAAAAAAAAAATATTAATCACAGAACTCAGAGGAAACTGGATTTTTTAGCTAGGTTGTTGATGGCATAAGCCATAAACTAGAAAGCTATGTTCACGGGTCAGTGATCATTTCATGACTGGAGATGTATGAAAGTCTGCTGAGAGAGCACATCACACCCTACTCTCATTCTAACATCATTCTGTTGTTTTTGAGAGGTGAGAGATTTCTATTCTACGCCATATCATCCCTTTTTATTATTTTTAACACCAGCTTTCTGAACATGGTTCCCTCCACCCCACCCCCCAACCCCCTTGTTCTTTTTTTATTTGCAAGAAGAGGTGATTGTGTGGAAGGAAAATACAAAAAAATATGATTGTGACAGAATATTGATATAGACAGTAGTTTAAAGAATGAGATGCTCTCATTGTCCTCTGCTCCTGTCTCCTGTGTGCTTTAATAACAGTGTATTATACAAATAGCTGTACTCAGGTTGCCTGGGGCATGGGATGGAATAAACCTCCATCTCCCTCAGTAAAGCTCAGGGAATTTCTCACTACCACTACTGTGATAGGGAGACCTTTGTTTATGCAGTCAGGTAAATTGAAATAACTTTTATTCTGATATAATTAATTTGGTTACCAGAATGATCATATTTGGATCTATTTATATCTCATGGGTTCATCCTAATTTACCATCTAGATGCTCAGTTTTTCTGGCCATGAGCCAATGCTAATTGTGGTTGGTTTTGTTTCCTATGGTAGCATTTGAACAACTACAGAAGACGCACTTTTTTTTCCTTTCTTTTGTGTTTTAATATATTCCTGAACCACACAGAACTGTGGTAATTTTATAAAAGTAAAAGTCACCAGTCTTCTCAAAAGAAAAATACAGAGTAGTTGTCATTGTTAGTATAATGATAGACTTTTATGTAGACATACTTCAATTACAAAAGCAATGAGAAATCCACATCTAAGTCTTAAATGAGCAAAGTGCTAAACAACTGCCCTTTACTTTGTTAATTGCAAAAAGTTGATGTTCTTATCAAACCTTTTAATAAAGAAACAAAACAAGGAAGGCAGACTTTGTGGTGGGTGGATGACACTAAGTCTGAGTCAGAGGTGGCTGTTTCAGTACCATTAAAGCTTGCAGGTTGCAGATTTCAAAACCAATGCAAACCTTATTTTTCACACTGGAAAACTATTACATGTTATCTATTTGCTCAGTTACTGTGTTTAGTTTAGTTTAGTTAGGCTGACTCTGCTTTACATGAGAAGAGTCATTATAGGTGTCCTATTTAGAAGTTCTTATAAAGTAGAGTATATTAGTAAATATTCTTAAACTGATTAATCATCATCATGCACATGAACAGTTATTTGATAGAATGGAGTGTGCTCATTGTCAGCTGGGTCCATACAGGCACAGAATGACACAGAATTTTTAGGCTTTGTGTTTATTTTTAATTCTGAATAGTTGTCTCCAAAATAAATCTGAAATATTTTATAGATCCTTTTTAATATTCTGAATGACAGTACGATCTTCTAATCAATGTCTCTGCTAACATCTGATTCTACATAAAATAAGCTAACTTAAAAATTGCTCAGTTTCTTTTTCATCATATAACTGACAGTTTCTGATGAAATATCTGCTGCCATGTTGCTAAGTTTGCCTTTTTAATTATTTTTATTTAGTCTCTATCCACAGGGATTGTCAAATTATAGAAGTTGAGAATTAGTATACAAAATAATGAGCAAGATAACACATTTTTATATTTTCATTTGATTATGGGTGCTTTTATCCTGTGCATTCAACCTTCTTTCTTCTTGCATCTTCCATGTTCTCCCTCAGCTCTTTCCAATTCTTCCCCTTCTTTTGGTTTTTTTGTTTGTTTGAGTTTTTTTTCCCCTCCTCAGTGGGGGTTTCATTTCGACAAGTGGAATTTCTATAAATTCTCCCTGCCTTAAGAGGGTGTTGGATCAAAACTCCATGAAAGACCTAAGGGTTATTTCTTAGAAGGGACACCTGAATTGACACATTGAATTTCAGTGTCCCATTTGAAATATCCCAGACAGGTATAGTTCAACACCTGAAATAAAGCATTCAAGAGCTACTGTTCTGCACACTCCATTCTGTATTTTAAGTATTTTACTTTCATGTTTACAGATGACAGTGCCACAGATATGCATTCAGCTCACATTTTGTGAGCTAATTTGATTTAGGTCTAATCTCTAGGCAAGATCCAAACAATAAAACATCTTAAATGAAAGATTTCTGCTTACTTTGGCCATTTTTTCAAATCCCTGAACTTTTCATGATTGCAAAATTGTCTGATTCTTTGTATCTGTAGATTCTTAATGTAGCAAAAGTACTTGGAACATTGTGAAGTTAATATTTATAATTTTTGCTTTTAGATTTGACCAGTTTTTGAAATGCATGTTTTTATCAATGTCATCTGGACTGTCATAATGATTTGGATTCAAATAAGGTATAAAATGCTTATTTTAAAAGCTATGATTTATTTGGGAAAGAGGAGTAGCAGTACTAGTTTTAGGCTTACTCTTGTATTTTTAAGTGGACAATCTGAATCTGTTTTTAGGAAAGGAAGAACATTAAATAAATATATAAACCCACAGGAAAATAATGCCAACCCAATAGACTTGAAAAGCATAATTTAAAAAAAAAAAAAAATCATCTGAGAACCAAGCACATGGGTATCTGGAGTTCAGAGCAGCTGACACTTCCCCAAAGTGTATAATGGGGCTAACTCTTGCACTCTAGAGTAAAGAAAAGGTAGTACACAGTGAGGGAAACTAGGTCAAGTTGTAAACTACATGCATGAAGTAGATACACAGAAACAAACCCTGAAAGATTGAAGCACAAGTGTAAACCTGGCTGTTGGGGAAATGAGTTTTATAGAGGCTTGCTGCTAGACAGCAGGGGTCCATTCAATTCCACAGACCTTTCATAGGACCGGTACTATTTAATATTTTCATTTGCAAGTTGCATATTTGAAAAGAGAGCTTGTTTATTAAATGCACAGGTTATGCCTCTCAGAATGAAGTATGCTGGAAGAGAGCATTAGAATTCAAGGTGACATTGACAATTTACAGAAATGTCCTAAAATTATGGTGAAATCCATTAAAGTCTGCACAAAATTTCCTGCTAAAACAGGACCAATCAATTGTGTAAATGCAGGATAGGTAGATAGTAGCTCTGACAAAGTGGATGAAGGGAGTAGTGAATCAGAGCTGAACTGCGATTAAGGTGTTGCAGATAGAGAAAGGAAAAAGCAATACTGTACTGGGAAGTGCTAATAAGACTATCGTTTTCAGATATGTGAATGCATCCACCCACTGCTTTTGTTGTTTGTAAAGCTCCAGTTGCAGAATTGCTCTCAGTTTTGGGCTTCGCTAGACAAGGAAAGCATCTTGGGCTATTGAACTGGAGACTCGTCACCACATACACTCGAACACAAAGAATCACAGAAACATGATGGTAGGCAAGGGAACTCCAGTAACCCAGCCAGAGGCACGAGTTTCTGCCAGGCCTTTCCCAGGCCTGTCACAAAAAAACCATCAGCCCTTGTCCCAGTGTGAAACCTGTAAAGATGAGTCAACGGGACAAGTTCTCCTGAGCACCTTTTGGACTGAAGTGAGCTATTGCCAGGGAGGTATGGCCCTTGTCATGAGATGCATGATCTTACTTACTCATGTTACAGATCTTACTAAGGAACCAAAAGTGGAGAAAATCAATGAATCTTCATAGTTTGGAGAGGAAGAAGCCTGGGAAAATTGAGAGAGAAAGAGAATAATAAAATGAGTCTGTTGTATGTAAGCAAGTTGCTGATCAATGTGCTTGCCGAGCTGTGCCCTGAGCCTGATCAGTGCAATCTGTACCATCTTCCTGTTCAGCATGGTTTTGAAATATTTTCACTGTGAGTGAGGCAGCTGGGAGGCCAAGGGATCAAGGACACAGGTAGATAGACTGAATGTCTGAGGCCAGTTACTGGAGAGATACATATTTTGTATATGTTTGTCTATGTATGTCTATATTTTCTGTTAATGGGCTTTCATCCATATAGGGGAACAAGATTAAGTAATTGGTGCTCTTTTTGTTTGTGTGAGTGCTGATGTTCATGTATCTGTGTGGTCAGCCACGTGTGTGTCTATGAGCATTGTGTGTATGTCTATACAGAGTACACACGTCACCTGTGGCTGTGCCTTGACTGCCTGTATTGATCCACCAGGTTCAGCAATTTGTGACAAGTATGGGCGGAGAAACCTGAGAGACAATGAGATTCATGAGAATTGTGAAGAAATTAATTTTTTGGGTAAAAAGAGAAGAAAGGGAGAAAAGAGCATACTTTAGTATGTAAAAGGAAATACACAGGGGAGGGAAAAAATCTGTACTGCAGATTTAAGTACTTGCAGCAAAAGTAGTTTAGTTTAAACATTAAGCCAAAGCATCTGATAGATGGGAAAGCCAAAGCTCATGTGCTTTGCATGGATAAGCTGTTGAACTTCTGTTTGTAGAGGTTTTTTAGGAATAGGTCCTAGAGTCTTCAGTGGGGAATGCTGCTGATCCTGCTTTTAGTCAGGTAATAGTTATGGTTTCCTTCGTGCTTTGATGCTTTAATCTCATTTCACTTATAAATTTCCATGTTTTATGATACTGGATGTGTATCCAGTGATAGAAACTTGAATGATTTGTCCTGTTCAACCTCTAATATCCTGCAGTAAATGGATGAATTGCAGGTGAAAGGCTCAGCCTCAGATCCAACCTTTTAAAAGAAGTTTTTGGGGTCACAGTGCTCTCTGGCCAGTGTTTGGTTCTAAGGGCTTTTTGTACAGAAAGCTAGAAGTCAGGGACTGAAGACAGATTTTGAAGCTGACCAGTCTTTTTTGTTGACTTAGCTGTTTTCAGTGTAAATATAATTTATTTTTTTTCCCTTTTTCTGCATCTCTTTCCTCGGATGAACATACACTGCTTTGCAAGGTGCCCTTATTCTGTGCACTAGACAGATGCTTCTTGCTCTTTGATGACAGATATTTAGGAGGCTGAGGGCTATCAAGGCAGGATTCTTCCAACATCATTGATACTTATCTGTCTCATCCAAGTAGCTGCACTAGTGGTTCATGGTGCTCTGCTATATGGAGCGGTAATTATTTATTGATTTATTTCAGTGCAGAAAACCTTCCACATTCATTCTGTGAGATGAAAAAGGAGTTTTTAAACCACAGTGTCAGAGAAAATATCTGAATGATAACTCTGGGATAAGCCACAGCAAATGAGCCCTACTTCTAGCACCGGAGGAAGGCTGAGGCAGTAGACTACTCAGAAAGAAGTTCCCTCAGTGGACTCCTTTAGAGTGGGGGAAGAAAAGGTAATTCTGATTCTTATGGGAGAGAAGTAAATGTGGAGCCTTTGCAGGATGAGGTCCAGGAAGTGAGGTGAGGGCAATCTGAATGAGGAAGAGTGAATGGAGTTGATGTTGGATCATGCTAGTCCTGTTGGAAGAAACACAGCCCCAGGGCTCCAGGAAGGGGAGGCCAGTGTGGGGAGGAAAGTGAGGAACTGCTCAGCCTGGTGTCAGTTGCTCTAGTGTCTCACTGGAACGCTGCTAATGTGGGAACTGCCTTCTGGAGGGTAGTTTCTCTTAAAAAGTTTTGCTACTTTATAGTATCTTGGGCTGCACCTGTGCACCTCATAGCGTTTGCTTCTTCCATGTCTGCTGGACACTTCCACCACAATAGTCATCACTCCCATTGTCCTTCTGTGAAGGACCTAAACATAATTCCTCCTGAAGATGGCGTCACTTCTGGTTTGATAATGGGGACAGTACCTAGAATCGGTCGTACATATGAATGAACTGAAAACAGTGACAGGAACTGTAAGAGACACAAAGCTTAGATAGAGGGAGACAGTGGGCACCTAACCTGTTACAGGCTGCAAAAGAACAGAAATTAATTTCACATAAGATTTTGTTTCCAGTCCCTACTGATCCTATCTGAAGTGGGAAAAACATGGTTGCATATAGCCTAAGGCAGTGACATCATCTGCAAAGGACACAGAATGAAGGCTTTATATATGTCCCCACTTTCTTGAGAGATATGTTTTCTCTTTTTTATAATTAAAATAATGACATCAGACTGTTACTTTACCGTTTTGCTTGATGTCACTGAACTAAGTACTTGTGCCTTGTTCAGTAGGGAACAAGGAGGCAGGGATACTTTGGCAGAGGAAGAGGCTTTAGTGTTAGACTTTGCTGATAAGTAATAAAGATATTATTTGGATTAGTGTGGATATTATTGTAGGTGTTCCAGCAGTAGACAGCAAAAGATCTCTAGTACTGAGTGTGGGTACTTGTCCTCCTTCTGGAGGGAGACTTTGTATTGGTGCTGCAATACAGGAAATAGCAAAAAACCAATAAAAGATGCTATGGTGTGGGGTCAGGGAATGGAGATTTGGTTGGTCAATCCTTCTTTGTTAATGTGCACTGTAAGGCATTCTTTTCCCAGCAATGCATCAGAAGCGTTTTTCACATGTTTCTTGCCTACCAACCAATCAGTTTGGAATGTCTATTAAATCACTGCAGGTGGCTGTGTGCTGGCCTACAACAGCACCTATTGCCAGCTAGGGCATATGAAAACCACTAAATTGCAACAGACAGGAAGGAAAAAGAAGAAGAGATGCAAAACTTGAACAAGGTTCATGTTGGTAAATGTAAACAATCCAAGATGCAGCAAGAGCTCCAGATTCCTAATATCTTATCTGTGTAGTGCTTTTCTTCCATGTAAAATTAGCAACGGGATTTTAATATTTATCATCTTCTGTGGACAGCAGGCTGATCTCCAAACATTGAATTATCTTTGATGCTGAGTTTTTTTGGTAACTTGAGCCTGTCACCTTAGGCTCCTTCACTGACTCTGAAAGCACTCAGTACTTTTCTATAATGTCCTATCCATGAAGTAACCCAGATGGAGATGTTACCTCTTGTTACTCCTCAGCAATGCTTTAGACTTCTGTTTCCTCTGTGCAGGCACATGTAGTCACACTAACTCAGTATATCAGGACAAGATATCTCTGGATGAAGGGCGGGAAAGTTGGCTTTGGGAGGAAGTGTAGCATTGGAATATAGAGCACAATGAAATTCATGACTAAAAATCCAAATCTGGTTCCTTGCTGTCTTTATAGATGAGTCCCAAAAATGTGAATGTTATGTCCTGATGTATGACAGATCTCCCTTTTTAGCATCAAATGAAACATTCTGAAATGGTTAAAATTACTCATTTTTGTTCTGTCCCAAATTTCCTTGGTCTTTCTTTGAGGAAAATGAAATGGGCTTTTCTTTCTGATTTTTAGTATCTTTCACAGTTTTCTTTTAGAGTCCATTCCTTCTCTCACATTGTTTTTCATGCTTAAGGTTAAAAATATTTTTTCTTCTCTAAAATATCCACTCTCTTGAAAATATTTAACTTCTAGAGTTATCCTACTGGCCCCTCAGGATCTTCAGTTTCAAAAGCAGAAAAATAGAAAACAGAAATTTAATAAAACCTATCAATTGGTTATTCTTAATGACTCACTTTGACAGCAGTCATGCTGATTTTAGCCTAATTATTTTATGTTAGCCATCTTTGGCCGAAGGGATCACACATGAATTCACATGGATGTCTAGGAAGAGAATTTGTTTAAGTTCTTGTGAGGACTTAAAATGGTTTGAATACTTTATTTTCATTTCCCCTCTGCATTTCAAAAAGCAATTTTGAAACCATACAGAGTTGACCAATTACTTAGCAATGCAGTATTTCTGTTCAATACTTGTTCAATTACTGCATCTTAATTAGAAACAAATTAACACTCTTAAAAAGACAAGTGTGTCTTAGATTCACCATTTTGGAAATGCATGACTTTGAAACAGATCTCACTCACAGCATCACTGTTGGAAATATCTCTGTGGATACACTACTGTTGTCTTCTTTTACTGCTTTATGGTAGCATCACACTGGTAGGCCAAAGTCAAATGGCTGAAGGACTGATAAATTTGTCTTGATGCTTCTTTATTTTTGCCATCCTTTTCCTTGAACGACCAGTTTGAAGAATACACAATATTGCAGTTATTCTCCTTTCTCACTGGTGATGCCACACATCTTCATTGGGTATCACATGTCTGCTTTTCAGGCCTATGTCATTAATGCAAGTGCGGAGCAAAATTTCCCCCAATGTGATTCTTTTAGTATTCCACTAATGGTTTTTTGTTGTTTATTTTAAGTGCCTTAGTGTGGTTTATTTTGGTTTGACTTTTTCATGTTTTCCTTTCATTCATGCCTCTCCTGACATCTTATTCAGAGCTCTTTTTGGTGATCTTTCACATTTTTCATGGCATTTCCATACTTTTACATTTGGATTTCTGCTTATTACAAATACTAGGTATGCAAGTATTACACTAGATATTTATCTGGCTGGGTTTATCATCTAGGGCAAGTTTTCTTTCTTTTCTTTAGATTTCAGATTTGAGAACTTCTTCAGCTTGAACTTAAAAGGGATTCCAAATCTGATTTCCACTGAAGTCCAACCTTTTAACTATCACTTTCAGTTTTGTGACTTAATAGCATGCTGCTGTGGGTGAAGGTGAACAGATATTCTGAAAAATTGACCAGGTTGCAGGTGTCTGTTGACATTCACAGGAGACCCAGTACATTATCCTTCCTCTGATCAAGCAAAGGACCAAAGCAGGTAACATGTCTATCTAGAAACTAGTGAACTTACTAAAGGAATTGCTCACACTTTTTCCAACATTAGAAACAATATTTTCCTCTTCCAATGAGGTGTAGTATCTCTGTCTTGATTTAATGAGATTTTATATAGTATTTGTATATTTATTGATGCCAGACAGGCAGTGTAGCAGCTGTCTAATTTCTTATGTCATTGTTTAGAATTTGACACAGGGAAGTATCTTAGTAAACTGCCTACTGAAGTCCTTTCCAGTTACTGCAATATCTTCAGAAAAGGGAATTCACCAGTTTTCTTCGTGAATTGCACAGAAATCCAAGGCAAAATCCAATGTACGTCTCTGTCTAGATTTTCCTGTGACTTGAGTTGAATAACAATCTTTGAAACAAAAAGTTTATAGCAATGATGTGAACACATGCAGTGTAGACTGTTCAAGACTGTTGTATACAGGCTCAGGGAGCATGTACATACTGCTCAAGAAGTATATAGAGACTACTATTTGTTTAAACAAATCAGTAAATATGTTCATACATTCAAGTGGCATAAAAGTGATATAGCTACCTCAATGTGCAAAGCATGTTTCTATCAGGTGAAAATCTCACACAGTATATCCTCAGAATAGCTTTATTTTTGCTCAAATTCAAAGCGTGACAATTCAGCCTTTGCTCCAAAGGATCTGAAGGTCAGTGTCATATGAGAGAGGGCATCTGACAGAAATACAGTGGCCTCCTTGGAAAACATGTGTGCTTTTGTTCTGTTACCAAAGAAAATGCATCTTCCCTGAGATTAACATCATTGCTGGCAATCTCAAGGGAAAGGTCTGATTTACACTTTTTTCCCTGAAGAAGATCTCTCTGGCAGAGCAGGATACAGAAACCCCTCCTGCCATGACTTGCACTGTAGTTACTTTAAGGGGAGAACAGATGACTTCAACATGCAGGTTAGTTCATCTTTGTGCTAAGGAGCAGATCTCTAACCTTGGGTAACAAGCCTTCTGAGCTGCCTGGCAGTGTTGCTGTGCTGAGCAGTGGTATGTGTTTGTTGACACCCATACTGAAAACAACAGCAGATCGTAGGGATTTAAAAATATTTATTTGTTGCCTTGCAATGCCTCAATATGTCAAGTTATACTCAAAGACTGTCAAATAGTGTGAGACATGACAACAACATAATAGGATCGATAGAATTCCTCTTGACAGGACACAAATGGGTAGGTCAGACAAGGACAGGATTTTTTTTCCCTTCACTTGCTGCTAAAACTGTCCTGATTCTGGGGAAGGGAACTGCTTCTAGATTAAAATCAAAGAAAAGAAACAGATCTAAAAGTGTGATAAATACTTTGCACTACGAACAAGATATTTTTTCTTTTTTTGATAAGTAGTATTAACTAGTTTATTAAGTGAGTATTTCACAGTCCTGGTGGAATATAAGTGGATTTTATGTATGTTATCAAGCTCATCTACCAAAAGGAGTCCATTTCTGTGCTGAAGAAGGTGGAGTGAGGTTGGCCAACTTCTGTTCTGCACTGAAATATCCTTGTCTTTGTGGTTTCAGAAAGTAAGTGCTGTTGGGTCATATAATTACAATGAAAATATTGTGTGCTTTTGGTCTGCTGCCATGCATCTCTTCTGTGACTAGCATGTCTGATAGTCCCAAGGGAAAAGAAAAGGTTTGATTTACACTTTATTCCTTAAAAAAGGTCTCTCTGGGTAACCATTGTGTCAAGCTAGCAGAGCAGGGTGCAGGACCCTGTCCCACTATGACTTGTAGTGACATCTAATTACTTATTACACTGGAATCCTTGTAAAGTATCTGTAAAATAGTATCCAAATAGCCATTATGAAAAAAAAAAATAAAGCTAGTTAAATACCTGAAAATTCCTAGAGCCTTCTGTTAATTATGCATGAAGCTGGTAGTTTTTAATCCCAAGAATGCCACATCTTGTTGACTCTTGTTATTTAATACAAGTTATAGTTCTTCTAGGGTGCTTATAATTGTCTGATTAGTCTTTATGATTGTTTTTTATTACTTCATTTATGTACAGAGCTGCATGCGTTCTTACTGTCTATCATGAAATCTGAGCCGGCAATTGCTCAACAAAATCCTCATACAAAAGTAGAAAGAATATTGCAAGTAAACCCAGAGAATTAACTTTTCTGTTTTACAATCCTTTTTAATTGTGGTCATTCAGAAGAGTGACATTTTTCTTTTTTCCAGAAATATTTTTGAAAATCTGAATTTTGCCAGTAGGTATAAATATATTTCAGTAAGCTCATTAACATCGGGAGTGCTATGGAGGCTTCTCATAAGTAGTTGTGCAGTATTTTATCATCATAGAATCATCTGGGTTGGAAGAAACCTCTAAGATCATCAAGTCCATCCCCTGATCCAGCACCACTGTGATTAGATCATGGCACTGAGTGCCACATCCAGTCTCATCTTAAAAACCTTCAGGGACAGAGAACCCACCATCTCTCTGGGCAGGCCATTCCAATGCCTGATTACTCTCTCTGTAAAAAAATTCTTTCTAATATCTAACTAAACCTCACCTGGCAGAGCTTAAGCTCATGACCCCTTGTCCTGTTGCTGGTTGCCTGGGAGAAGAGATCAAACCCTCCTGGCTGCAACCTCCTTTTACATAGTTGTAGAGAGTGATGAGGTCATCCCCGAGCCTCCTCTTCTCCTGGATGAACAACCCCAGCTCCCTCAGCCTCTCCTCACAGCACTTCTTCTCCAGTCCCCTCACCAGCTTTATTGCTTTTCTCTGGACTTGCTCCAGCACCTCAATATCCTTCCTGAACTGAGGGGCCCAGAACTGAACACAATACTCAAGGTGTGGCCTCACCAGTTCTGAGTACAGGGGAAGGATCACTTCACTCATCCTGCTGGCCACACTGTTCCTGAGACAAGGATGCCATTGGTCTTCTTTGCCACCTGGGCACACTTCTGGCTCCTGTTCAGCTTCATTTTGAGCAGAATTCAGTGTTGAAAGGGCTTATTCTCAGATTTGAAACTAAATGCAAATTTTAGTGCTTTCTTGGATTGTCAGTGTGGCAAGATTTGGAAATGGGAACTTTGAAGAAGTATGACAGAAATACATAGGTTATCATAAAGATATTTTAGTACTGGCTTGAACTGGCTGAGCAGAAAAGAAACCATTCAGTATTTTGTAACTGAAACTAAATAAACAATCAGTGAAAACCCAATGCATCTTATTTATAGTCCAAATAATTATGCTCATAGAAACTTTTCATAATCTGTTCCAGAATTTTTCATATTAATTTTTATTTTTCAGTGATTAGTAGATGTCTTTTATTTAGTTAGTCACTATTCTCCTGCCAGGAAAGTAGCTTGTGTACTGAGCAGTAGCACAGCTGTATTGGTTGGCAGGCCAGTTATACAACTCAAGCAATGGCAAAGCAGTGAATTTACAAATAAACATGAGATAAATGTTGCATGAAAACTTCAGAAGTAAAATAAATTTCTAGCAAATCTCCTGGTTATTTCCCTTCTCCTAGGCATTGCTTACACTTGCCAAGTACTTTTGAAATGTTTCTTTTTGCAGGAAACTGATTTGCAAATTCATTTTTTTTTAATCTTTTTTTTGCTTCTTTTTATTCCATCACTGTTTTCTGAAGAGGTAGAAGACCTGGCTATTTTGCCAGCCTCCATTTGGTTATGAGCCAAAATTAGTGAGAAGCTTTCCACTGAATTGGGCCCTTCACTTAAGAGTTGGATTTAGTGATCCTTGTGAGTGCCTTCCAACTGAGAATATCCTGTGATTCTGTGAATTCTTGAAGTACTGAGTCATGTCTCTAATTCTCTGAAGAGTATCACAACACAAGAAATATGTATGAGTAAAAAATATGTACCTCACATCCATTGATACATTTTCAGTAAAGAATAATTCCATGTTCATCACAAAATGTATAGTTTAACCATATGGCGGTAAAGTATGACCATAGTATTATTCTATCCAGATGAAAGGGAGGTTTACATCTGTTTATTCAGTAGTAGAGTTCTGTGAGATAAGTGGGTAGCATGAAAATAGAAGAAAATTAAAAAAAAATACTAGAAGATAAAAAAGAAATACTTTTCTGTAGCTGCTTGTATTGTTTTATGGGCAAGACTAACTAGTATTTAAAGACTAATATCTTGAAATAAACTCAATTATTTTATTGAGCGCTGAATGTTTCTAAAGACTTCAAGGGGGAAGTCTCCTTTAATGAATACATAATAATCATTAAAACTGCTGTGTATGAGCCTACCAAGAGGTGACTCAGAAAAGAATAGCTTGAGCTTTTTCAGTCAGAGCCCTGTCTGAAGCTGTGTGATTGTCTGTGAGAAATAAATGGCACTCTGGGCACTAATGGGTTTGGTCCTGAAGGGTAATGCGTATTCAGTGGTTGAGAACTTAAGGCACTGTCTAGGAAATTTATCTCGCTTACTGCCAGGCTTGCACAGATACAGAGGATTTTGGGAACAGCCTGACAGAAGCCCCTGAGTGACAAGTCAGACAATGATTAAGGAATGAACTAAGACACATGAAGCCAAACTGTGTTCCTGATTACTACCAAGGGGATGTGCAAAGGCATCTCTGTGCAGGGTTTTGTGGACAGAATCAAATTTGCACTGTCTGTATTGCCAGGTGCATTCAAGCTGATTCTGCCTTAAAAACTGTGAGACTGTGAGTTTAAGATGAGGTCTTAAACCTGAGGTACAAACTATTATTATTTGAGACCTCAGAAATTTGTGGTGAGTTTTGGTTTGTTGTTGCTCTTTCAATTGCCTACACCTGCTTAAGGCTGAAGTATTAAAAATAAAGCCTTTTTTCTCCCCGTGTTACATCCCTGTATAATTGTAGACTACCACCTGGAAAGGCAAAATAGAATGAAAAGGGACAAAACTGAAACCCAAATCTTCCTACATTTCAGACTAGTCTATGGCTAGCAGAAATAGGCATGCTTGTTCTTAAAAAGGAAAACAGCTACAACCACTAACACGTGTGTGTGTTTTGCTGACCTTTGTTTCTAATTGTTACTGGCAGGACCTACCATAATATAACAAACACTGTGCAAAGTAAGAAATGCTCATTTCACTTTGAAGTCATGCTTACAGATGTATTCCTGGAACAGTTACAAAAAGTCTGTGAGCTTGTTTTACTCAAATTACTGCAAATCCAGAATTACTTATTCCAGACTAAAATACGTAAAGTATAAAATATTGAAGTATGTAAAATAAAGGGAAATGAAATAAACTTTGCTATTAGTGCAGTATATCATTCCTATGTGTTGGTCAATATCTGAGAGAAGTGCACAGTCCTGACAGATACTGTCCTTTGGCAACTTCTTTGACTGAGGTAGAAGATAAGCTTAAGACTGTAATTGAACAATATTCCTCAAGAGTTGAACACTAATTTTTCTTAAATGATTATTTTAAAACTAAACATTGCTAAGTTTCTATGAACTTTAAGCAATGCAATTTCAAAATGAAAAACAAAACTCCTTAATCTAAAAGTAAGGATTGGGATGAGCAGTGACCTGCCTTCAGAGAAGGAGTTTCTGTAATATTGGCAGGGAAGCAAATACAATTCTCAATCACAGGATGTACAGGGCCTTCTGGTCCTGCATGTCTCTAGGTAAGAGAAATAATGCAAATAGTTTGTGTAATCACCTCTTGGTTTCCATGTAAGAGGGGTTTGGAGTTTTGTTCTTTCAACATGTGGAAAGACAGGATGAAAGCATAAAATGGGAGAGAAATGAAAGAGGAAGGCAGGAAAGCTATGGTTTTAGTGTTCAAGGTAACCAGGATTCAAAACAGTTGGTTTTCAGTGCCAGGTTCTTAAAAAAGCTTCAGCAGCTGCTGTTTCCCTTCAGATCCTCTGTTTCTTCTGTGCAGTCTGCTCCATAAAGAGAGAGCAATCATTGTGGGATCAGTTAGTGCATATGTAGGAAGGAGGGAGAACTAGTGAGAGAGATGGGGCAGTTTAAGAAGGGTGAGGTAAGTGAGCAGAGAAAAATATGACTCAGTTGTGAATACTGAGCTGTAGCAAAAAGTTTGGAATAGGGTGAGAGTTAATGGAGGGTAAGGGTGAAAACCCAAGAAATTAGCACAAAACTGAGAAAAAGTGAAAAAAAGCTGGGGAAGGAGAGACTGATGAGTAGGAATGTTACTAATTTTTGAAAACTAAGCGTAATGATCAGAGAAAGATGTAGGAAAAAAGGAAAAATCAACAAAGAAATTTGAGTGAAAGTAATAAAATTTAGAATAAAAATTATTGTTAAATAGTTTTATTTATAACTGCCTTTTGAACAGTAAAAATAGCAACATGTGGTATCCTTTATATGGTGTGTGTGAAGTCCTTCAAAATCATTATAATGAAGGCTTCAAAGAATATAAGTTGGCCAGGATGGGAAGGATTCACACTCCATCTGTCATCATATAAGAAATATAAGAAGTGAAAATAACTCCCCTGGATTTATTAACATACTTATGTTTTTGTGTAGGACTTTTGGTATCTGTAAAACGCAAATGACAATAATTAATTTTTGCCATTGAGCCCATTACCTTCCACCTGATCAGTATCTTAGTTGTCTTCTTGGAAACATGTAATTTGGGAAAATTAACCGCAAATAGGACGCTGTCTCTGAAACCAATGGGTTACATTTTATGTCATGATGAAAGATTCAGTGTTTCGGGGAAAACAAAAACTGAAAAACCATGCAAAACATTAATGCTAAGTCTGACCATACCACTGAATGGTATGATAATAACTGACTTTGGTATGTTTGAAAATAAGGTTATGACATTGCTGGGACCAGGGACTTCTTAGTCATGAATAAATGTCCTGCCTTCAAACTATCTTCATGTAAATTCCTGTCTTATGCTTCTCATGGTTCATTTCATAACTAATATGTGAATAATTAGACAAAATATAACTTGGGATTTCCTTTTTCTTGTGATATTCTTTTTTGACTTCACAGGGAAGATGACATTCTTCAATTGTTCTCTGTCCTTTTCTTGCCAGTATTAAACCTGTTCTCAGACCAGACCAGAAGTCACTTTTTTCTTTTTCAAGGTTTGTCTGCCTCACAGATGTCTATTTATGTGACAACTTTCTGGATGCCTCTCCAAGTATTTTTCTGCTCATACAATCTATTTCTATGGATTTCCATCTTAGCCCCATCATGTAGCTGTTTGGAGTACAGCAAGTTCTGCCTGTCAGTGGACAAGGTATTTCTAGAAGATTCAGCTGCACAGCTTTTGTATGAGATAGTATCTCTTACACAAAAAGGCACTGACAAGTAAAATAAAATACATTTGAAGACTGCAAAAGCTTTTATCTCTGAGTTGAAAAGCATTTACACTACACTCTATTTTTAAAAAAATTATGCGAACACTACATTTTAGTAACCATTTCCATGTTATGACACTATTAGCATGATGGCAGTGGGTCTGATTGAATAGTAAATGTAGGCAAACAAATTTCCACAACTGTGCTTAAATAATCGTTGCTCAATAAACAGATCTTACAGTTGACTCTCAACATTGCTTTCAGGACAATTTTTGTCATCTTTACTCATACAGTAGACATTGAGGTCCATATTGTGCATGACTAGTGATTAACATTTGTGCTTGCAAAGTATAATGTAATATAACTGAGATGAAAAGAAAGAGAATTCTCATCCAAAATCAGAATACTTAGTGAAAAATGCAGTTGTTAAGCTCATGTTCCAGAAGAAAATATTTTGGATGAAGAGCATTCATTTAATTTTCACTTTATTTTTTTTTTTTTTTGAAATCTCATGCGTTAATGGAATGTCAGTGATTATAGGGCAAAGATACAAACCATCTAACTGTAGATTTACCACTTCTTTAGTTAATTCATATGAATAGCAAATACACCTAATTGCTTCAGTATCAGGTTTGATATGGAACAGATGGTACCTGCATGAATGTAAGACAGGGCATTAGATCTCCCTGTCCTTGTGGGTTAAGTATGGTAGCACAGTTATTACTAAGAAATCAATTTATCTGTAAGGGCATGGAGCTGGCTTTTAGCATAGTTTTCAAGACTACTTTAAAGGAGGTAATATATTCATTGAAAAGAAAGGATTTACTTCTACATTTTCTTAAGCTTATCTCCAGGCAACTGCCTGACAATTTAATAATGATGGGATATTATCTCGTGTTCTGCATTAGTATTTTTAGCACAAACATTTCTAACGATTGCCTTTTGTAATCACTGTGTGAAGAGTTTTCCTGAAATATCTGCATGTAATTATTTTTTTATTGTTTTCTTTGAAGATGGATTTTCATTCTTTTGTGTTTCAGAGGAATTCACACAAACAAAAAAGTTATTTTTAACTTCCAAAACATCAGGTACATTTCTGCAATGCTACTGCATGTTAGTCAGACCATTTTTACTTACTTGAGAATCATAAGGAAAAGCAGTTTATTTTACTTTATTAAAATTTTTGAAGAGTCAATAGAATTTTTATTTTTGTCTTCCAGATCAGTTAATTTTATTCTTATGAATTTGAACAGGGCCATTCTCAGACCTGAATATTTTCTGTGTTTCTTCAGGAATTACTTCTTGAATGAATCTTTGGCAAAAGCAGGTGATAAATATTCTTTTGCTCCCTGGGTTCATGCAAGTATGTATTCCCAAGTCTTGCTTTACTTTTGGATCTGGAATAGCTGATGAATTGTTAGGACCTCTGGCAATAGGCATTGTTCTCAGACAACAAGGGATTCACACAGGGAGTCTGGATGAAAGGTTAGATGTTGTGTTCTGTGAAACCAATCTTGCCTGAAATATTAGAAAAATCTCCCTAGCCACTACAACAATCCAGAGAGACCAGGAAGTCCATTTGCAGTGTGTGGCATGAGATCGAAGCTGTGCAAATCTCATTAGTATTAATGGAAGAATTACAAGTCTCAATCTGAGTGAATTTTCCTAGAGCCTTGTCCTCAGCTATCATCATGGAGAGATAGAGCTGGCAAAAGAACATCTCTGCATGCTTTGCAATGTTGACTGCCATCTTCTGAAAATCTTCTGGTGGATGGACATCTTCTGTCCATCTTCTGAAATCCACTTGCCAAGGTGACACATCCCCTCATCAACAGCTGTGTTTGGTTCTTTTGACCATATTCAGAAGAGCAGTGCTTCTAAGTGATACTGAAGGCCAGTTTTGATATGAAAATACAGTCAGATCTGGTAAGTCAGTACAGTACTTCAGGGTTTTGGAGAGAAGAGATAACATCAGAATGTCCACTTGAAAAGTGGCTGCACTGTGAAGCTTTTCCAGTTACTAGAGAGTCATGAGGGTTTTGGATGTTATCAAAAATGTATATTCCAAAGGTAGGAACTTTGTTGGGTTTTTCCTAACAATAATACCTTCTGAAATACACTTGAATGTCTATGGTAACTCACAGTTGAAATATTACTCATTTTCACTCCTCTTTGTTTTGTTTGGTTGAGTTTTTTTTATTGTTTGTTTGTTGATTTGGTTTTTTGTTTGTTTGTTTTGTTTTGTTAGTTTGTTTGTTTGTTTTCCTCTTGGAAGATTGGATCCTGCTTATTTTATATTCATTCATCCTCCATGCTTCCAAGATATGGTTCTTATTCAAGTAAGCTTTTACTGGGGAAAGAAATTAAGAAGGAGGCATGCCTGTTGTAGCTTCATCACTTTGTACTGGTGCAAAATCACAGACGTTGTTAAAAGGAAGTCATGCAACTACAGCCCTTTTGTACTCTCTTACTTGTATAGGCTTGCCTTCTGAGAAGCATCTGTCTAATCCAACATACTCAGTTTTTGCTTAATTTGTACTTCTGCTTTTACAACTTCTGTTCCCATTCTCTTTTTTAATTTATTTTCTGACTGACCTCTAACTGTGAGTTCAGAAAGTTCCCATAGGTCCTGTATCATATGGGTTGGACCCATGTGGATATCTAATGTAGTTGGGTTGGAAGAGACCTTACAGATCATCAATATGAGCTTGTAGATAAAGTAGCAACATATAGATAGTCTTGAGTGCAATCAGAAAGGTCTTCAGGGTCTTCAGATTTCTGGTAAGAAAGTCTGGGGCACAAGTTATATTCTCCTCTATACTTCCAGTTGAAGGCAGCAACACTGGAAGAAACAAAGAGAAGCACATTTGCAGTCTTATAGAGATGATCTAGGGACTCCGAGGTAACAGAAGCCAACAGGAAAACATCAGAAATATCTCAAAGGAATTAAGAGGTATTGCTCCAGGAAGGTGACATGCCTGACAGCCCAGCTGAGGTGCAAACAGCATATGCAACAAGCGGGAATAGTTTGAAGCCACCATGCTGCTAGAAAGCTATGACATAGCCACCATTACTGAAACTTGATGGGATGAATCCCATAACCGGAGTGCAGCTATTGGTGGGTACAGGCTGCTCAGAATAGACTGGAGAGGAAGGAGAAGATGAGGGGTTGCCTCTACATCAAGGGATGGATTGAGTCTGAGGAGTTGTCTCTGAAGAACAGCCATGAGCAGACTGAAAGCCTATGGGCAAGAATCAGAGACCAAGTCAATGAAGGGAATCTGGTCAATGCCTACTACAGGTTACCTATTCAAGGGGAGCCTATTGACAAAACCTTCTTGCTCCACCTATGGGAGGCATCAGACTCACAGGCTCTAGTCTCAAGGACTTCAATCACCCAGGCATCTGCTGGGAAAATGTCACAGAGAGCTGTAGGTAATCCAGGAGACTCCTGGAGCGCATTTAAGTCAGGTAATAGCTCTAACAAAAGCAATGCAATACTGGATCTGATGGTCATCGAAGTAAGTGGACTATCTGGGGACATTGGGGATATCAAGACTGGAAACAGCCTGGGCTGCAATGATCACACATTGGTGGAGTTTGCAGTCCCGAGAGATACAGGTCAGGTAAGTTAGGTGCTTGAAATTTAGAAAAACAAACTTCCAGTTCTTCAAGGAGATAGTCAATAGGAGCCTCTTGGTCAAACTGAAGGGAAAGAAGCAAATGCGCATGAATTTCAGTTGTGTAGGGATGGGGTGAGGAAGGCCAACGCAAAACTGGAACTGAACCTGGTAAAAGATTCAAAAAACAACAAAAAGGGCTTCTACAGGTATGTTAACCAGAAAAGGAAAGTCAAAAGAGGTGTACTCCCTCTGATAAACAATGTTGGAAAACTGGTAACAATGAATGCAGTAAAGGCTGAGGTACTAAACAACTTTTTTACCTCAGTCTTGAGTGGCAACCTCTCTTTCCACACCTCTCAAGTGGGTGGACAGCAGGATGTGGACTGGGGAAGCAAAGTGCTTCCCACTGTAAGTAAAGATCAGGTTCACAATCACCTGAGGAACCTGAATGTAATTAAGTCTATGGGACCTGATGAGATGCATCCCCAAATCCTGAAGGAACTCACTGAGGTAGTTGCCAAGTCACTCTCCGTGATATTTGAAAAGTCATGGCAGTTTGGTGAAGTCTTAGGTGGCTGACAAAAGGGAAACATCCTGCCCATTTTTAAAAGGGGTAGAAAGAAGGACTCAGAATGAGTGAGCTGTCAAATGCTCAAATGCCCCTCTGTGCCTGGAAAGATCACAGAACAGCTCCTCCTAGAAGACACGCTATGCACACAATGGTCTTTAAGGTCCCGTCCAATCCAAGCCATTCCACGTTTCTGTTATGACATGATGATCTAGTTCCAAATCCGCTTCCATGCTAGACCAGGTTGCTCAGAGCGCCATCCAACCTGGCTTTGAACACTTCCAGGGATGGGGCACCCACACCTTCTCTGGGCAATATATTCCAGTGCCCCACCACCCTCACAGTAAAGAATTTATCCCTAATATCTAATCTAAACCTACTCTCTTTCAGTTTAAAGCTATTTCCCCTTGTCCTATCACTACATACCATCATAAGAAGTGACTTTGTAAAAAGTCACATATAGTTGGTTACATATACATATAGTTGGTTATTAGGCCACATTCCAAGTGAATGCCTCTATTAAGAACTGATTTGAATTAGACACAAACTAAAGAGCACATTTTCCTGCTTCTGGATTAATACTGTTTGTAATGATGACAAAGTGCTACATGGCTTATCCCTGTAAATACCTCTTAGCAACATGGATCATCTACTCATCTGAGGAAAGAAAATCTCCAAATAGCTTTTGGTGGTGCTTATCATATATATATATATATAAAAAAAAAATCTTCCTCATTTCTTTTCTTGAACGGTTTTTTTCTTTTTTTTTTGAACTGCCTTTAATTTGTTTTCATTAGTCAGACATCTTATACCTCATTACACTTGACCTTTCTAGATTTACATTAAGTCCTTTATATAATAATATTTCCATGCATATATCTGACCTCTTTTTTCTTCATATTTTGGCAGTTATGAAGGTCTAAAGATTATTTTGCAGGATTTCTTTTAATCTCTCACATTATTTTCATGTTGTCTCTCACACAATTTCTTTCTTCTACAGACTAACCTTCATATAAGCCCATCTTTAAATCCATTATGCATAATACTGTGACAACTGAAAAATTCTCTTGTATATAAATTATTAACACTAAAAGACTATATTAGCTGAAAAAGACTGTAATTGTGCTGCTGTCCTTTCAGTATCTCCTGTGTTAGTTATTACAATTCCTCAGTATGATCATTGCAAGAAATAGAGAACAAGTGAAAAGGGGCAAAAACTGAAAACTGACTGATTAAAATTAAACTCTAAATCTATATATAAATATCTATAAAAATCTCCTAATTTGCAAAGTTGAGGAGCCATATGAGAAGCCACTGAAGCACAAAACTATCTCAAATTCATGCTTATTTGATGTAATGCCTTCTTATGAAAAAGTGAGTGTATTAGGATTCCAGTTTTTATCTTCCTAAAATACCGATCTGTGCTTCTTCTAAAATAAGTACCAATGTGGTATTAAGCAGACTTATCAAAAGAAAAATTGTCAAAAAATTTTATTGAGCAATATTTTTAAAAGTGACACTTCAGCAATATTCACTGACACAAAACAAACAAGTATTTTGATATTACTTAGTAAATAAATGAATGAATGAATGAATGAAGAAATAATTAATTAAATAAATAAACAAACACTAATGGCTGGCAATGTCTGTCAGGCAGGCATCCCCGTGCATCAGGGAACAGCATATTCACTTTTATACCTTGAATCATATAAGATTCATGCCTGCAGATGTTGTCTGCTTTTTCAGCAAGTGCCACTCTTTAGTGAAGAATCAGGAATTTTTTTTTTTTAATTTGTCTGGCACTGGACATCAGATGAAAAAGCAGCTGGACCATTCCTCTGCTATTGGTGTATGCCTAGATCTGTCAAAGGGCTGTATAGATGCCCACTTCTGGTTGTTTTCCATGGTTTCAACCTTGCCATCAGTACCTCCATCTTATTGAGCCATGGTCACGAACTTATGTGAAATTGGTGCAGGTGGCTCATGAGTTTAAACTGTTCTGTGTAGTCAGATCAGTATTTGATAGGCAGCGACATGTTTCCCTATGTTTGTATGTTCAATACCTATGTCATGATGACTTGTCAGTGATTTATATATAGTGTACTTATTGGTCATCTTCTCCATGGACACCCCCTTGTCACAGGGGAGAAGCTTGCGTGCCCTTATGAGGTTGTGAGCTGTGCTGGTGGTGGTACCTGCCTCCAGGAGGGTCTCCCATGCTAGTCAGGTCTCAACTGAAGGGTCAGACAAAGTGTGTCCGCGAGCAGGATGGGCTCGCTAGCTCCCTAGCAACTATCCCAGGAGAAGGACAACTCTTAACTCTAAACCTAGTCAGATGGAGCTCGCTTAGCCCTGTAAGGCCATCCATCTAAGAGAAGGACTCTCCTATATGGTTCTGAATCATGGGTCATCTACCGCCACCACCTGCAACTCCTCGAGAGCTTCCATCAGCACTGCCTCCATACAATCCTAAACATCCACTGGTCTGATTACGTGACTAATGTGTCTGTCCTTGAACAGGCAGAGATCACCAGTATCAAGGCCATGCTGCCGAAAACGCAGCTGCACTGGGCAGGGCACGTCTCCAGGATGAGGGATCACCACCTCCCTAAGATTGTGCTCTATGGGGAACTCGCCACCAGCTGCTGCAAGAGAGGAGGCCCGAAGAGGAGATACAAGGACTCCCTGAAAAAATACCTCAGCCTTGGCCATATTGACCACCATCAATCATCCACCCTGGCTTCCAATCGGGAGAAATGGAGACACACCCTCCATAACACTGCTGCCTCCTTTGAGAATACATGCAGAATCAGTCTGGAGGAGAAAAGGCAACACAGGAAGAACCGTGCCTCACCAGTAATGCCAATGGAGACTTTCCGCTGTGCCTTTTGCAATCGGACTTGCCTATCTCACATTGGCCTTTTTAGCCACTAGCGTGCTTGTAGCAAGCGTGGGTAGAACCCTTGTAAATCTTCGTTCGCGAAGTCTAGCCACAATGATGATGACTTATTGGTCATAAAATGAAGGAAAAATAATGTGAAAATTGACATCAGGGCTAGTTTTCAAAATGTTTTCATGCTTGGAAGTTCATTAAAAAGTTTATCTAAGCTTGCATATTTTATTTAATGAAGAAATTGCTCCTTGGGAAAGTTGGATTTCTTTGGGTTTTTTTCAAATTTTTGATAAAATTTAAGGTGCAAGTAAGATAGATAATGAGGTACGAAGGAAGTCTGTGCTTTAGGGAGCTGTATACACTGTGTACAGCAATGGAATTGCAGGAAGTTTATGAAAACACAAAGTAAATGGATAGTAAGTGTCAAAAATCAGAGGGTAAAAAATACTTTTCTTAATGCAAGAACTTAGCAGGGTCCAAATAAGCTGACTTCTTGATGGCAGCTTGTTTCATTATTCTGTTTCTACCTGAAGGTGTCTCAGACTAGACTTTACATAAGCATGTTTTACTTGCAGACACTTCATAAACCCAAGTGAGTTATAATTGGAACACTTTCACTATTCTCACAGCCTTTAAAATGCAATTTGGATAAAATTTCTTGCTTCAATTTAGCTGTAAATCAGGTTTTAGTCTTCATAGTTTTAGTTCTTATACAGCCTCCTGGACTGGGATTTGGACTAGTTTAATCTGTGCTGCAAGGAGCTGAAGCAAGAGTAAATGTCATAGGTATCTCTGGAGCACTCACTGCTGTAGTAGCTAAATACTCAAAATGTGTTTACAAGGAATTAATGTACTCAAATTTCAATCTGATCAAAGTTACCAATAGAGTATCAGAAGTGTTTCGTATTTTTTATCCTACAACCTCTTTCTCTGCTTATAAGTTTTGGCCTTTTTGGGGAGATCATAAAAGAATTTTTCATCAAATTGCCTCGAGGAAAATGCGCTTTACATAGATTCAGTAAGCATAGAACAACAGGTCGAAAGGGCCTAGGAGGTACTCTAGCACACCTCATGTGCTCAGTCAGGTTGCTCAGGACTGTGTCCAGATGGGTGTTGCTTATCTCAAAGGATGGAGACTCCACAACCCTCTGGCAATCTATACCATTGTTAAATCATGCTTACAGTAAACCAAGATTTTTCTTACATTTGAATGTAATTTCTTGGGGTTTTGACCAAGTTTTTCCCCTATTAATGCTCAGAGGCTCTTGTCATTGGCACCACAGAGGAGAAGAGTCCAGCTTCATCTTTTTCACTACCCACCATTAGGTATTTATACACACTGGTGAAATCCCTTGAGAACCTTCTACTCCAGGTTAATCAATCCAGCTCCCTCACTCTGTCCCTATGTGTCAGATGATCTGACGATTTTAATCTTGCGGCACTTCCCTTATTTCAGTCCACTAATACCAAGCTGTTTGCTTAGAGTGACATGGCATTTAGATGACCCTTCTGAAGTGATATAATTCATTTTTTTTTGTTTACCTTTTGAAGAAAAGGAAACATGAGAGAAAAAAAAATCACTAAAACCAAACTGTGCTGTGGGAGGAAAAGGTAACTTGCCCAAATAGGTTCTATTATGCTACTTGAGGTAAATACTTCACCAATTATAGTAAAACCCATTGTATGAGGAGGAGCATGTTGCGTCTCCATACCTTTCCTCGTCCCTGTTATATTATACATTTATCAAGGCTTAGATCATGTAAAGACTTGCCATCTGTGTGTATCTGGAGACTTGCTTTCAAAGCAGATGGATGTCTGTAAATTTTTTTACCATGGAAAAAATAAATCAAACCTTGCCATTTTTAAGATGAATAGCAAAACTCTTGGCAGACTGAAAGTAACCACCATTTTCCGTTGTTTTGTCCTTTATTGAACCAGCTGTTTTCAGTAACCACTAGAAACACTGTTGATCCCTTTCACTTCCCTGACTGTCCATTTATATACTACAATTTCTATTGCTGTTAACTGTTCACCATCCTTGATCTTTCAGGTTTAATTTTTTCTGAATCACTGTCACCCCAGAGTTGTGCCACTAGAAGTTCTGGTCCATAGATAAAAAAGTGGGAGGAAATTTTTGTCCGTTCGCAGAATATGCCCAGATGGGAGCCTGGTAACTGAAGAGCCTATTAAGCTCCATGACAAAGCTGTTCAGCTCCACAGTCAAGGGGGTGATGGAATTGTAAGGCATCAGGAAATCATTTGTCTTATTTATATCAAAGCTTTTTATGGAGTCAGCGTTGTGCTGTAGAGCATCCAGATACTGTAGAGTCAGCGTTCCAACACAAGACTCTCCTAGTAAAAGATTTTCAGCTGAATCTACCACTTCATTGCATTAATATAGAATTATTACACAAGTGTATTTCATGAACTGTGCAGTTCATGAGCAATGAAATTTTAATCCAGATGTACAGTGATTTTGAGAACTGTGAGAATGCCCTCTTAACTGGTAGCCCTGCCACCTTGAGTCCTGGCATATGCCTATGGAGAGAGAACAATTACATTTACTATTAGCTGACAAGGAACGATGTGAGAATAGGAGGAACAAAGTTAGCTAATAGAGAAGTTTCGGAATTAAACTAAACCTTTCCAATGTTCTCATCCATTACTCTGTGAAAGAGAAAATGGTATATTGTGCACGCAGCTTGCATACATTAATCAACAGTCTCCTGGGTGAGAATTGCACTAATGAAAATATATTTCAAGTGACACATTAGCTGGAAACATCACTGTGTGTGTCTAGGCCAGACAAATTCATTTGGAACTTGAGTAATGGGAACAAACATCAGCTGTATCTCTGGCCATGCATAAATAGCTAAATAAATAAAATGATTTGGTAGGTGTTTCTGAGTTGTTTGCAAACATCCCCTGTTTTGATTCAAAGAGGTAGCTGTCAAGTCATTGTGTTCTCCAGAAGACTTACTGAGTACCAACAGGTGCCCAAACCACATCCTCTTTGTGTTGTCATGGTCAGAATGACCATTCTTAACATAAAATTCATCACATCAGTTTTTAAGATAAATCTGGATACCTGCCCAGATTATATATCTGTTTGTGTGCCTTCCACCTCAAAGGGAAAGAGTTTTTAAGACTATTAGATGCATGAATAATCAATTATTGTGACTTCCTTTCTAGCTCTCCAGTTCTCCAGAAATCCACCTTTCCACTTCTTTTATCATGCTAAGGCAAGGTTCATCTGAGGGCTGGCTGGCTGGCTGATGAGTGGAAGAGCCATAAACTGTTGATGCACTGAACAACTGCAGGCCTATTGACCCTGCTGTAGAACCAGTGGCTTGCTATAGGTGGGTAGAGACAAAGGGGGAAATCCTAAGGTTAGTTTTTTAATTAATATATTACTGCCTATTTATGCAGCCTGACATACTCCTGTCCTGTCTGCTGTTTCAAATTTATCAGATTTTTTTTTTTTCAACTTTTGAATGCTGATTTTTTAGGACTGGCTAATGCATTTTGACCAAATTATTTTTCCTTCCTGTCTTGAACCTAGGCAATGGCAAGTTTTTTGTTTGTGATGTAGATATTTACATCAAAAATATAAGTGTAGGTTTATGAGTAGGTCACCTTGCAGATACATTGGTGCTTACTGATTACTCGTGATAGACTACACCATGCAGAGCCCCTCTCTTCCCTATGCCCTTTAAAAGTGCCAATTTTAAGCCTTGCACTTCTTTCAGTTATAGATGCAAATGATGCTACTTTTCAAGTTTGTGGGAAGATTCTCATGTAAAAGAGGTAGACACATGGGAGGAGTGGGGTCAATGTGATCCTACCCAAAAGTGTTTTATTTGGATTTTTGGTGGGGAACCTAGCATTTTTGTCCCACTTTTGTATGCCCCTGTAAATTTGATGTATGCAAGAATCCTCCTGTGTTTGCAGGATTATGCACATTTGCATGCATGTGCAAAACAGATCCCAGTCAGGGCATATTTGAGCTTCTACTCAACTGCCTAAAACTGGTCTACTGGATTAAGTTATCCTTGTCTTCTCAGAAATTGTCAATTCCTTTTTAAACCAATTTGTGCATTTGGCCTCCATATTCCTTCCTTTCCATGGAAAAGAATTTCTTTTTATTTGTTTACAACTTGCTGCGTGATGTTTTAATACCTTGTTGCACAAGAAACAGCAAAAATCATTCTTGGCTTAGTTTCTCCACATCTTTCAATGTTTTATTGACTTCTAGCATATTCCTCTTTGTATTTCTTTCAAAACTAAACAATATAGTTTTCCACACATCTGATCATTCTTTTATTTTTTTGCTGTTTACTATACATTTTCTAGTTATTTTGCAATTTTTGTATGGGATAATCAAAATTAGGCATATCATGGTTGAAGCAGTAGTAGAAAGACATTGGTGATTGCTATTTCTTTTAGAGCATGGGAAAATGTTTTATTTGCCCTTCTTTAGTGGAACTTTGAATTTTCAAAAGGCTCAGGATGAGAAGATGCCTTTTATTAATTAGTATCAGTAGAGCACATCGCTGTAGGTGCAGTGTTAATGTTATTTTTCCATGTGTGCTACTCTGCACTTTTCTATACGGAATTTCATCTGCTCCTGCTTATATCACTATATTATCTCTCAGCTCCATCAGTACTGCAAGACCCTTTGCAATCTTTTGCATTCGGCATATATTTTGATGATTCTGAATAATTTCTGTCTTCACAAGTTAGCCCTTTTTTCCAGATCATTTATAAAGATGTTGAGGTGAGCAGGTTCATATATGGTCCTCCTGGTAACTACCCTTCTTCCTCCACAGAGAGAAGCAGTCATATAATTCTACAGCAGACTCCTTTCTTTAAATAAGTTAAATTGAAAGAGGCCTTTCCTTTATCTCCAGACAGCTCACATTTTAAGGAAACATTAGTGACTGGAATTTTAAAGCTTTATGAAAATTCAAGTACACGGTATCAGTAGATCGTTTATAAATTATGCTTAATGAAGTTTTCTCAGCACTCTACTTCAAAAGCATACCTAGAATATACTTGGTGAACTCAATACTGGGCACCTGCATGTGTGTCCTAAAGAATTTGAAAACACTGCTTCTGTGGAAGAATCTCAGTTTTAGAATATTGCTGAGGATTGAATCCTCAGTCCCTAGCATAACCCTTTACAAATTTAGGTATATTGGTGTACCTAAAGAGCTATACATATAGGTATAACTGAGATCTTCGTTTGAATAACCCCTGTCTTACTTAAACGTTTTATAAGATGTAATTTGTTCTCCCATTTATTGGTAAAATGGTGCCCTGCCATGAGTCAAGCACAAAACCCAACTTAGTATATGTAGGTGGAAAGTAATAATTGAGGGATAACAATAATTGTGCCATCTATAAACCTGAACTTTTTGGAGTAGAACTGTGGCCTAGATTCCTAGTTTAAAAATTACCAAGTACTTGTTTTTATATATGGGATGCTTTGTGTGTGATATTCTTGGGAAAACAGACTGTATTTTTGCACATGTGACAGAGATGGATCATACAGCTTAATGAATTATTAGATCAAGATCAGACGCTGGTGAGAGCAACTTCTGGGAGTATTTTAATGCTTTCTAATGATGATCAAATTTTGCCGTCAGAGGTTTCTGATCCATTAGTATTAGGTTACTCAGATAATGACAATATTTGAATTGAGAGTCATTGAACTTTTAAGACTTTGGTAGTAATGCAAGCATAGTATAAGTTGGCCACCCCTCAGGTACTCCCACCTGCTTATCTTTTAGGGGAGGAATAGCTTGTTGTTTGTTTTTTTTTCTCTAGTTTGTTTTGTTGCTGATTAACATGTAATGAGAAAAAATGGTGTGCAACTGGTACTAGTTTTTACTGAGCTGAGCTTCACAACTGTCCTCCAGTGCTAAGGTGCTAGGTATATGGCAGTCAACTGCTAATTAAGCAAAGAACTTCGATTAATATATATAATTTCCAATACGCTGCACAGCTTACTTGATCTGTACTAATTGCAACAATGGTGTTTATTCAAACATCTACTATTTTCACTGTCAGCTTTGCACCCTTTCAGCCTGATTCATGCTTTAGCACTTTCTTTTGTGGTGCCAATTCTTCAGAGACAGCTGGGCTTGAAAGGTGCTACCTTTCTTTTATGTAAGTTCCTCTTAAATCTTGGTTCTTCTGGTGAACAGGAGAGGAATTCACAGAGACACATAGAACCTTCAGTATAAAAGTCATCTATTCATTAAATTGATATTAGATACAATACAAGAAAAACCCAAAAAACAAAACAGCAACCTACCTCTAGATTTTCCTCATCTTATTTTAGACACAATGGAAATGTCCAACTTACTTACCATACATACCCTGTGTAATTATTTAGTAAAGGGAGAATAACCTCAATCTTTGACGATGCCTGATATGTAAATGAGCACAAAATTATATTGTTGTGGGTTTTTTGTCGAGCCAAAATATTGTTTGAAATTAGTA
>JAWWMO010000083.1:83219101-83234079 GCA_035047845.1 Dendrocincla fuliginosa | reverse complement strand
TGCCTGATATGTAAATGAGCACAAAATTATATTGTTGTGGGTTTTTTGTCGAGCCAAAATATTGTTTGAAATTAGTATGAAATGGGTCATGCAGGGTATTATAACTTCTAACCTGTGACCTGCTGTCATGTAGATGTTCTTAAATTTGCCTGCATTATTGGTTTTAGAAGCCTGCTGTTGATTAAGCTGAAACCCACTCAAGTCAGTAGAAGCCTCACTTTTACATTTATTTTTTTTATTTCACTTGCTAAGGTGCAAGTTCTTGTAATTTTCATTTGTAAAATTATGTTCATAATTTTGGTGCTTTGTTACTGGAAGCCTGCATTTCAGTTATAAATTTCTTATACATTATCATTGAATTTTAGCTTTAAGAAAATCTGCCTCCATTTCTTAGAAAGAATGCAGTTGCTTTAGTGGAAATTACAGTTTTATTGCTTTCTTTATTATTTTTTTTTCACCTGTGGAAAACTCCAAAGAATATCTTGCCTGCACTTATTGCCTTTATGCGCACTTGAAAAGAAATGGGGAAAGAGATGCAAACATCCCACTGAGAAAGGATGTGAATCGTGTTAAGAAGACGATTTCAGTTGGGCTGCAGGCATGCTGACAAATGCCACACCTTAAAATAAACAGACAATCCTAACATAGTTTTGTCTGGTTTTGTTGGACTGGGGAAACAAAAATATTAAAATATATGAAAAAAACAAGTGAAAGAAACAGACCAGTATAATGACAGATTGGATATAAATATATATATATATAATCATAGGGATTATACAGATAATTTAAAGATCCAGGCTTAAACTATCATTAATGGATATGAAAGCATATGGCAATATTTAGACTTAATGAAACTTAGGAGTCAGTAGAGATCCCATTTTATGTGGAGCCAAGTCTCTGTATTTGTTTCTGTCGTGTCCCTCACTTTGAGAACTGTAATGTTTTTGGTCCCAAATTTCTGCTGACCCTTGGTTATTAATAGTAACCATTATTCCATAACAGATCTGTACTTGGAGGGACAGCAGGTAAAAACAATAATATTTATTTGCAATGAGAAAATGGTATTCATACAGCAACCTTAGCTGGAATAATCTTTTGATTTTTTTCTCTGCCTTGCCTCATATTTGGTAGCATCTTTCGGAATGATGACCTGTTGAAAGAAATGGTCCTGTATGGCACAGCCAATAAGAATGTGATTTAAGAAAGCCTAAAATTTGATGATGATTTCCTTGTATTTCCAAAAAGTTATTGAAAAATAAAACGAATACAGTGATCACCATTTATTTTTAAATTTTTTTTCTCTACTGAACTACCTGATAGTCTTTATTGAGTTAGTGTTGGATGTTTGCAGGTTGATGGGGGAAAGTAGGTGACTATGAGTTACCAGCTGCCCCAAGCACTTGTGAGAAGAGTGTGTATATAGAATGCATGGTCTGAGTCTCACTTGATGTTAGTATTGATATTCTGAAGAAAGCTGAATACATTTAGGCTTGTTCTGAAGATTGTTGATCAGCAGATCGTTTCCCTTATGTCTAAAAAAAAAAATCTATATGGGGCTTGGAGTTGCATGTGTCCCACAATGAAAGCCAATGAAGAACAGGATATCTTTTCCTTTTTTTTAACACAAGGCACAACAATCTGCACTTAATAACTTCAAACTACAATCATATTAAAAGTGTGATTGTCAAGGTTGTAGAATTCTTCTAAATAAGCATTTCTTGATGACATCATGTAGCAGGTACCTTTTAATTTTGTGTCATATTAATGGCATGTGCTTTATCCAACAGTGTTTAGGATTCTTTCCTGTAGGTGAGGATCAGACTAGGTTATAATAATGTCTCTTTCTGTCCTTTAGATATATAAATCTGTCAGTCCTTTTATGCTCTAGTCATATATGATCTAGGGTTTCTGGGTGAGTGGAAATGCTTAGAGCACAGCCAGATGTGTTACGGATGATTTAAAAGAAAATGAGAAATTTCATCAGAAGCTGTCAAGGGACCTTTATGGCTTTGGTACCACAGGATTGAATTGAGACAACTTTTTTACTTCTTGTGGGTGCCCTCAAAATCTCCTATCTTTCAGGAAGCCTCTCAGCATTGGGTTTCCACTTAGACATGGTACCTCAGAAACATAATCTCCTTTTTTGTAGGTAGTGCAGTATATGGCCATCATGAATTCTGGAGATATGTCAGGCACTTTAACTGTTAAGAGGGCTTCTGTAGGATCTGCTTGTTCCACACTCAGCTTTCAGAGTCCTTCCTAGTCACTTGTCTGAAGTTCAAATTGAGATCAGTCATGGTATGCCTGTCCAGAAATCATTGAAGGCAAATGATTTCTAAGTAAATTTTGTCCTGTTCATGAAGACAGCCCCCTGACACAGAGTTCCTGTCTTTACACCAGAACTTTTTTTTATGTTTAACATGAATCAGTCTTGCAGCACTTTAAATCCAGAATTCATTGCTCATAAGCACAGAGAAAAGATCGTTTTATTTTTTGTAGCTGCCTTTTGTATTCAAAGCTGTAATCATTGTCCCCCTTTGTGGTTTATTTTTTAGGCTAACCCCATTCTCTCAGGTTTTCTTTCCTAACTGCCTGTTTATACACCTGAGTAGGATGTTTATCTTTTCTTCATGCTATTGTTGATTCTTTGCTGAAAGGCTGCTGTGCAAGTAGCTGATCCTAGTCCTATAGTTTTGTGATTGATTATTCCTTTCTCAGTTAAGTACTCACCTTCCCTCATCCTAAAGCAGATCTCAGAAAATCTGGCCAGTACATCTTTTAATTTTCACAGGTAAGCAGCCTCCATGTGTTTACCACTGAGCTTTAGACCTACCCTGCAGTAGTTTCATCAGGATTACATTTCCCTAGTTAGCTTATGAGAATGCCTACCAAGAGCAGCAATAAAAAATCCTTCACTAGGTCAGCAACAGTGTGTCTTCTTTACCCAAAAGTCATTATATTTTGTTCTAAGGGGAGATATCTTTGTTGCTCACTGTAACTGTTGCTGTTTCAGTTGTAAAATGAACTGCAAAGCAAGGAGGCAAAAGGAAAAAAGAAGAAAAATGGAGAAAGAACGGGTGGAGGACTGGTTTGGTATTTTAAGGAAATGCGAAAATATCACATTCTCCCTTTGCTTTCTCAGTGAAGAAAGGTGATTTTGACACTGGCATGGATTTTTAGGCAAATTTCTGTCTCTTTTTTACTGCAGTCTCTAAATTATAAAGCAAATGAATAGCACATGTGAATCGCTTCTCATTAGGGGGTTTTCTACATATTTTAATACCAGGAAATTGCCTTATCAGCATTTTTTTGGATTTTTTTTTTTTATGTAATATATACACCTATCTGACTTTTGTGATTTTCTTTCAGATAACTTTAAGCAATAGCCCAGTTAAGAGTTCTCTAGGCATCATAACAAACATCATACAGTTTAGTAATTTCGGCATGTTATGAGATTTCCCAAAAGACTATGGCATTGTAAAGTGACCTGTATCACATCCTAGCTGGTTAAAGCAGTATTTGTATACTTTATCTAAAGAAAATAATAAAATAAACAGGGATGGCCCTAGCTAAACAGATTATAATTCTAGTGTTAATACACTTTTTCATATCAAAATCATACTAATTAATCTGTGGAAGAAAGAGTTTGAATATTTTTGATGCAGCAATTGAATAGAAAATTATTTTTTTCAATTATGTGACACATTAGCTCTCTTATTGAGAAACAGAATAGCTTGGCCAGTACAGAACAGCATATACAATATTAAGGTGGTACTTCCATAGAGTTGCTTCTTGCCTTTTCACGCAAGTTAAGAACAGAACATTAACTCTGAGATCTACTAAATCAGCTGAATGCTAAATTCACTTTCCTCCAGCAACTTTGTGAACACAAGGTAGCTCATATGTTAAGGCCAGATTTTGTTGCTTCGCTTGACTTAACTTTTGCTATAAAATTGTACCAGGCTCCTAAAACATGTTTATGTAGACAATATTCACGTCCTGAAGTTGCACATTGCTCTGGTGCCCTTTGGCCTTAATGAGCATTTGATTCAGGCATTTCCAGAGTACATTTAAAAAATGTTTCTCTTGCAGGGAACAGTTCAAATACTGTTTCATCTTCTCAGATAAATCTGATGCCGCTACATTTTTTTTTTTTTTCAAGTGAAACACTAAGAGGCTTTTGACAGTCAAGTAAATGACAAAATAGATATTTCGGTGACTACCATTGTGATTCAAAATAATATGAGCAAAGTTTTCCACACAGGCCTAAATGAGTAGTTATCTTCCTGAATGGATGACCAAATTAGTTAAACATCTTTTGATGCCGTCAGACTCCACACGAGAGGAACATCAGCTCGTTATGGGAATAGCATCAACACCAATAATTAGTTATTCCAGAAATTCAGGAAGGGCAAGATTAGGCCTTCCATATATACAATGCACATTATACATCACACTCTGTCTTTTCTTTGCCTGTAGGGCAACAGTGGATTTAAAAATCAACACAGGGATTTGAAATACATGACATAATTGCAGTGATTGAAGGGGAGAACAAGACCTAGTAAATGGAAAGTGTTAATTACAGTGGTAGTCCTTTTTGCCAATGAAATATTTAACAATTTTACTAAATAACACAAAAATATTCACATGTGCATTCTTTTACACCAATTTGAAATTCCTTAGTAATGCATATGTGCAAAGCTCTTAAGATAGAGTTTAATTTTATTACACATACAATAGAATTTAAAATCTTTTCCTGAAAAATTTAATGGGAAAAACATCCTGAAAATTGTTTGCAATAATTTAGTTAGAAGTCATGTCAGGTTTAACCAAGATGACATTCTCGTATTCCCTTGTCAGCCACCAAACTTTTGTTCTACTTCTCAGTGCTTTATAATGAAGATTGCTTAAATATGTGTTACTGCCTCTGTTAAACTGACAGGGTAGAATAGTAAACACAATATTTTGGGTATTTCAGTTTCTATGTCTCCTAAGAAATGAGGAACTGTTGTGTTGCTCTGCAGTGTTGATTCCTACTTGGCTTTTTAGAATGATATAACTCATGTACAAATTTCATTGCATTGCAGATTTCTTTCAAGTCGAAAGATCAACTTTAGCATTATTATTATTATAATTCATCTCTAGGTGAGATTTTTTTACTCTGTTTGAGTCTTTTGTAGCTAACAGTAATCCCCTGAGGCTGGTAACTTAGTTTTCTTAATGAGACATGTACTAACATGCCAACATAATAACACTAACAGTAGGAAGCTTAAATTCATGTTCTCATAGCAATTAACAAGGATTTAAAATACTTTTTTCTTAAAAGAGATAATTATTACCACTTACAATATTCTTTTAGACGTTGATTGTTTACCAAAGGACCTTAGGTACCTTTGAGGCACCTCACAGTGTTTGTGGTAAATCCTCTAAGTCAGACTTCTTACATAATATCTCCAACCTCAAAAAAAATAAAACAAAATATGTTTCAGCGCTAGTAACCATCTCTTCACATCTCTCTGGCACATTAGTTCCACAACCTAAAAGTGGGCATGATGTTCACTAGACATTCTTGTTGGGCTGAACAAAGATACCAGTCCATGTGTCAGGGAACTCCTATGATTTATTGAATGATTGTCTTATTAACAATTAGCAATCAAGCCACTAATCACAGAAATGTTGGCTAGTAAGTTCTCAACTTTTACCACAAACTTTAACAAGTTTCCAACTCTGTAATAAACTTCAGGTACAGAGTAAAGGGTAGAATATGATTGAGATAAAATGCTGAGAGAAGACAAATAAAGGCAGAAAAGAGAGAAAGAGAAGGGAAAAGTTCACCAGTCCTTAGATCCTTCATCTTTCTTGATGCCTTAAACGATCTGCATCTGGGGTTGACAAAAAAGAGACAGTGAGAAACTAATCCACTTCCTCTTACAGGTTCTCTGGTATATTCCTCTTATGTAAAGGAGATTTTTCATGTCATATTGTTTACAAATGTACAGGCAGCCCCTTAGACCCCTCCTGGAAAGTAAGTTAAAGGGAGCTGGGGGTCTGTGGTGGTCCTGGAGACCTTTCTAGTGAGGTGCCTGGGACTCATCCCTTCTCTTGACACAGGCACACTGAGCATCAGTGTCGAGGCAGACTTGCAAGCCTAGCAACTGGAAAGGAAATTTGCTCAGCACAGCACTGCCCCACCTTCTCAGGTCTCTCTCTTCCATTCACAATCTTTCTGATGCAACAAAATGTTTGAGGCAAAACTTGTTTATGCTTGGTCCCACAATTAACTTGGAAGTTAATAACTTGTACAACACTGATGTTGACAGTATAGCTACATACCAGATCGCTATTTACTTGACCCAAACTGCAGATCCCTTTCACTGTCAGACACACTCTTTATGCTGGTTTTCACTCCTGTATCTGTAAGTTCACCCTCCTATTTTTAGGGTCCAGAGAAGGTTCTTGTGAAGGTAAATACCTCTGTTTCAGAGAGATGTGTTAACTCACACATCCAGCAAATACATTTTCTTCCTCTGTCATTGCTCACAATGGACTTGCATTCGGGCAAAGGCACTTTTTCCTGCTACAGAAATTAAAATTTCTTTTCTTTTTTATTGAAAGGCTTCTTACAAGTCTTCCTACCCATTGAGGCCTTCCTCAATGTCACAAAGAGTGTGGGACAATATGAGTGGGAAAGCATCTGTTTTTACCCAGTGGAAGGTGGATGTACAGTATTGTTTCATGCTAGATATGGACATATTTTACTTCAGATCCTCCTGAAGACAAAGGAACTTATTCAAGAAGAGAGAAGGTACTGGTATATTTTGCTGACTCAGGCCTTTTTGTGGGTATGTAACTGCATTGTTAATGGTTCCTAAAAGGAAGAAGACACTTTCTGCCCAGGCTATACTGCCTTCTCCAGAGTGGCAGGCACCACAGAAATGTTTGAACAGGAAAAGGCAATAATTACTAAGTCTTGCTGTGTTCAAGGGTAGATTGCAAGTCAGTATATATAGTCTGTCTACAGAAGGAGATATGTGTTTTATTTTTCTTGTGAGTTGTCACATGTAGGTTTACAACTGGTTGAGTACTGATTTATTTTACACATACAACTCATTTTTGAAATACATTGAAGTATTTGTAAGAAATCTTCATTTAAGTTACTCCTCACAAACAAGATATATGATACTGCAGGTGCCAAACCCAAGATCACAAAAAATATGAGAAAGGTTTAAACCTCCCTCTCATGCTTTGAGACTATTACAGTAAAAAGAATGAAAAAGCATTACTATTAAAGGTTTTTTATTTCTGAGTTTTTTTACAGGACACCTCCTTCTTGCCTTAAAGTGTAGCATAAAGAACTGCTTTTGTTTGATGAAGGTACTTAAATGTTTTATAAAAGCATATCTGAGACTTGTCAGATGGCATATTTTGCACTGTTAATAGCTAAAAGAGATGAATTAAGTGTGAAGTCAATGACTTTTAAATGGTACTTTAGCCTGCTGTGTCCTGTCAAAAGTCATATGCTCTCTTGTCCGATTAAAATCTTATTAAATTCTACATCAGTAACATGAATACATCTGTATTATTGCTGGTTTCTGTGAAATCCCTAGTGGTTAGGGTGATATATAATAATTTTATTTTGTATTTGATTTTATTTTATTTTTACCACAACACTCCATTTTAGAGTTATAGCTACCTCCTGACTGCAATCCTTGCAACAAAATAAAGGAGCAAATGCCTACCACTAATAAAAAAAAAAGTGTTCAGTAATAAATCACTATTGTCAGGTAATGACTCTTTTGAGATAACAGAGGAACACTAATTGCATGTAAGGTACACTCTACAGACGAATCCTACTGAAAGTCCACCTCATTCTGTGTTGTGCTATCTTATCATCTGTACATGTCTGTTAGTAACATGTTGTATCTTAAGTCAGGCATAGCCTGATCCAGCTTCAAAAATCCTTTTGTGTGATTTGTATCCCTTGTTGATGGTACTTTCTATGTGTTTATCCTACGGCATGAATCCTACAACCCTTGTCAGATTTATGAGAAACTTCTGAGCAAGTATTTTTTTGCAGGTAGAGGTACTTGATGATAGTCCAATCAGAGAAATATATATATTTTGCAATGATACTGAATATTTTGGGGATATTTTTTGACCTGAGCATTCTGTAAAACTTAAGAGGTTATTGAGTGTCAGCTATTTACATGTAAATATACATAAATAAGATATCTATTGATTGTTGATATTGCCAAGGAATTTTCATCCAGAGTATAGGGAAGCTTAATCTTATTGGTGACATTGAGGTTTCTTAGACTTGTAGCAGAGCAGGTGAAAAGACCTCTCAAAGGTGCAATTTCTATCTAATCAAGACCTTTGTTAATTGACTTAATAAAAATGGACTAGAACTATATCTGTGATGACTTTAATGCAGAATAAGGCATTAATTTAAAACACTACGTGGTAAAGCCATAAAACATGGTACGTTAATTTCTAAGTTTGCAGTTTGGTACTTTTTTTTAGATTGAGAGATAAATATAAACTATCTGTGAGCTTGAAGTGTTTGAAATTTTATGCTGTTTATGAGATCACTGGGGTTCAAACAATTTTCATATACTAGGAAGGTCTGTGTAAATTTAAAGAATGAAAAATGTACCACGATGTTTTTTCAGAAAATAGCACTATGTTTACTTGTAATTCATAATGTTTGTGAGATTTTATCTGTTCTATAAGGCCACACTATTGAATATCTCTTGAACTTCTTGTCATGCCAGGTAAAGAGCTTTTAAATATGAAAGGAATAGTAAACTATCACTAGGCATTTACTTTGTAAGCATGCTTGTTTGATTATGATAATAATGAATGTTAGCTTTCCCTTGTAATTTCTGCTCACCTAAATCTGTGATTAAAAAAAAAACAACAGAAATTAGTGTTCATGTTCAGAAACAAACTTAGAAAAAAGTTTAAATGCATTAAATCTAATTTCTGTCATGCCCGTGAACAGCGAGGAAGCCTGTGTGCACTTAGTTTTTTGCACCAGTTCCTCTGGAATTTCTCCACTTCTGGGGAATACTCTGAATCCAGTTCCCCTTTCAGATTCTTCTGAAACCACCAGACCCTCTTAAGGCTCTCTGTGACAGGGTTGTTGCTCTGAAGTATCCCTTTCAAGCTGCAGGGACAAATTTCGTTGTTGAGATTTGTAGTGGCATTACACATAGAAACACTAACGTTGGTGTGAGTAGTGAAGGAAGGGGAATTTTGGCATGTGGAAGCACGAGAAGGAAGGGAAGAAAGGCTTTCAGTGTGGCAGGTATGACTGACATGAGCTTACTCGTGTTGTCAAGATCGCAATATCAGCATGCAAGTTCTCAGGGTACCTGCTATGGGAAACACCCACAGAAGAAACGAGGACAAGAGACAAGCTGCATCCAAGCAGAACAGCCTCAAGCCATAAAGAAATAATGCCAAAAAGAAAGAGAACAGAGTTGGAGACCTAACATACCAGGAAATGAAAAGAAATTCACAGAAGTTGAAAACAACAGATACACAGACTTTCTTAATCATTACTAGATCAAAACAAGCACATGGTCTCCTGCCTAATTAAAAGCAACAAGTTGTAATGAAGACTCCTTGCAAGAAATTCTGGTCAAACCACTGGGCACATATATCTTGTGCCTGTATGCTGAACAGTCTGCTTGAATGTAAGCATCTCACTGAATTTGAGGGCTTGGCTGTATGAGCTAAACTTGTTTCCTTTTACAATGAAATGGTTTTCTCCTCCTGCTATATGGTTGCATTAATGTTGCAGCACGTTTTTCTTCACTGTGAAAGTGGTTTTTATCTCTTAATGCTTGCCAATAACATTGCTGGAAATAGGAAGTTCAGTAGGATAGAAGCCAAGGACTGGCTGGTGCTACATGCCTGCATGGATTGCTTTTCCGATTTCACCACATGGAGTGGGTTCCACAAGACACCTGTGCAAGATGCTGGTCATGATGAGGAGAAAGTGAATAATTTGGAATACATCTAAAGGAGTAAGCCAAGGAATTAACACTTGTGTATACCAACTGGGTATGTGGACAAAAGCAGCTATTCAGGGAATGAAGCAATTTGAAGGAGAATGTGGGCTATAGATTTTGGGGCAAGTTTAGAAAATACTCATATTCCAGCATTTCTTTAGCCAAACAGGTATAACAAAACTCTACCTTAAGCTGATTGTGGAGGTTTCCATCACTAAATAAAACTCAACTGTGAAGCCTAGAGCATGCTGTTTTGTGAGTTTTCAATGAGAAACCTGAATAAAAAAGAAAAAAAAATGTTTCCTTTACAAGAAAACGTGAATAAGAAAGCTATAACTCTATAACAGGAGGACAGAAAAAATACATTTGTTCCTCACATGAAAATAGTTGGATCTTCCTGACCCCATAGCGATAAGACCCCATGGTGAATAAAGAATATACAAATTCCTGTTACACTGCATCAACCTGAGAGAATGTAGAGAAACTTTGTTCAGCATGTGTCATTAGAAGATGAGAGATGAAATGGGGCCCTAAAAAGACAAGTTTTTTGTGTGAATATCATCTATATCCTTCCATCACAGACATCTTCAATAAAGAGGTCTTAAATCTTCTTAGAAGTCAACGATTAGTGAAATTACCTAAGATAGTCTCTTCATTTTTGTATTTATGTCTTACCTTTTTACCTATGTAGTTTAATGGGAAGACACTTATGCAAACTTTTACAAATAGCTTTTCATATCACACAGCTGTCAGGGCTGTGTTGGGTAGGTATTTTTAAAAACCATATAGGTTTTCCAAAATATCAAAACTTACTAGATTTTATAAAGCTGAGATTCTCTCCTCTGTAAGCACCGAAGTATGCTCATGTTAAAAATATTCTTTCATTCCAGGAAAAATACATATGCATTAATTTATGTTTAAAATGAAGGGTATGTGGAAATGTTTTTTTTCAAGTCTGACACACATTGTAGTCAAGCCAGGTACTACATGTGTTGCAATGGTGACAAGGAGAGTGTTAGAATTGGTGTTAGAATTGGCACTAAACAACAGTCCTGTGAGCACCAGGACTAACAGCCTGATTTTCAGCAGTTTCATATGTTGTGAATATGCAGAAATTCTGCACTGGGAATAAGCAGCAATGCCAGATCACCGTCTCTCTTGTTACATGTGCTGTGTTTAGTATATGCAACTCAAGGTTCAGTTTTGTCTCCCCAAGTATGTACTTAGAAAAACAATGGACAAGTAAATTGAATTTCTTCATTGTAAGCAAAACAGTTGTAACTACCCTATGAATGAGATTTTCCTATATCTCTCTAGATGCTGCTCTGTATATGGACAGAGGAAATAAAGAGCACACCATAAATTATTTCTGCACAAGCAAGGACAAGCAAATGGTAATTCATACTGAATAGAACTGCTGTGTCCTCTGTGTGCGTCTAGCTATCTCTCTAGATATCTATCTATCTAGATAGCTGTGAAGGATCAAGAATCTATTATAGGAAAACAGGCAGACAATACAACTGCTGTAAACCTAGCTAATTTAGAGGAGTTTATAAGATCTAGGCTGAACATAGTTCAGGATGAGTTACTAAAATCAGGTCTTTTATGTCAAGGAAACTTACTGCTAAAAGAGTGATACTCTGGTTGAGGACATTCCTGGTAGGGAGAGAATCTAAAACTATCACTAGAATAAGTTATATCCTCCAAGCCTTTTAAGATACTCAGATGGTTTTCCTGAATGCAGATGAAAATAATCATTAGCCTTTGTGCTTTCTTAACCTGAGGCTTAAAACCAAAACCAGTTTTTCACATTGCCAGCAAAACTTTTCTTAGAACATACACATAACTGGAATCTTCAGATTTATTTTGCTATGTCATGTTTTAAAGAAACAGTCCTTCATTTTCATGACAAGTTCTAGAATTACTGGTGTGTGTATGGGTTGTACCTCTGCTAAAATCATCATTATGAAGAAATACACAGAGAAATGGTGGTGAACAGAGGTTAACCACTATAAGTGTTGATTAAGAATGGATATTTGTGATTTTTACATCAACTTTTTTATCACTTTTTACCACACACTTAAGTTTCATTCATATAAATATTTGTGAGAAAATGAATGAATGTGCATGAGAAACAATCTGACATTGTTGGCATTCAATACTAACCCTCAAACATCAGTGTTGTCTTGATATATGTGTATTTATTTAACAACCCCTGTGGAAGCCTTTGACTCTAGGCTCACCTGGCTTAAAGCTTTGAACATTAAACTTCTGTGCTTTTACAACCCAGTCACAGTCTGCCAGAAATAAAAGGAAAATTACCCCAAGCACCAGCACAGGCTGGGAGCCAACCTGCTGGAAAGCACCTCTGTGGAGAAGCATCTGGGGGTCCTGGTGGATGACAAGCTGTCCCTGAGCTGGCTGTGTGCCCTGGGGGCCAAGAAGGCTGCATTAGGAAGCCTTCTATGCACGCATATCCTGGCGTGCATTAGGAAGAGCTTTGCCAGCAGGTTGAGGGAGGTGATCCTGCTCCTCTACTCAGCCCTAGTGAGGCCACATCTGGAGTGCTGTGTCCAGTGCTGGGCTCCTCAGGACAAGAGGGACACGGAGATCTTGGAGTAGGTCCAGCAATGTGCTACAAAGATGATTAAAGGAAGGAAGCACCTCCCTTATGAGGGAAGGCTGTGGGAACTGGGCCTGTTCAGCCCTGTGAATAGGTGACTGAGAGGGGACCTCACCAATGTCTGTGAGTGTCTGAAGGGAGGGAGTTAAGGGGATGGATCCAGGCTCTTCTCGGTGATGCTGAGCAATAGGACAAGAGGTGATGGGCAGAAACTGATGCACAGGAAGTTCCACCTGCATTTTTCTCTGTATCACTGCTCCAAATACTCTAGTCTGTGTTCTGTGCAACAATTTTAGAGCAGTACTTCACAGTCTGGCTAGATTACCTCAGGCAAAGAAGACACTATCCTTGAGCAGCAAATTAAGGAAACAGTACAATGAATCTCCTCTCCTATGTAGTGGAGGGTAAAATGGAAGGTAGTTATGAGGATTTAATTCCCTTTTATATGTAAAGAGCTTTGAACTCTTCAGCAGGGAGCCCCAGGGCTGTGTGATTTTCTATACTGATGGTAAATGAATAGAAAGTTATACAGACCTAAAGGCTGTCTCCGTGAGTTATTAAGCTGTAGTGATGGCTGGGATACTAGGCAGCTTCACAATCAGAATGAGTAGCAAAAAGACTCCTACAGCTTGGTTTGTAGGATTGTGAATTTCATTCAAGGGGTATGTGCTATATAAGATATTATATAATGAGATGGTATATGATTTCTTCCTTCTTTCCTGAATCTGGGGTAAATAGAGGCTATATGAACTAGCAGCTTAGTCTGAGGGCTTTAGTTAGCTCCTTTTCCTTTGATTTCACTTCAGCTGTGACTTACTCCTCATTGGTCCTCCCTTGAAAGATGTCTCTCCTGGGATCTGCAGAGTGTGAAAAATGCCTGAGATTATTTGAGATAGAAATTGGTGAACCTTTGTACATCAGGATCTCCAGCCACCCAGGCCTGGACAAAGTCTGGAAATATTTCATTGCATAAAGAAAGGGGGGCAGAAAACATAGCCTCCAGAGCAGCTCAGAATACTAAGATACAAATTTCTATGTCCTTCATTCAGAGAATTTTCCTCTGACACCAGGGTATGTATTGTTCACCACTTTCTTCCCCTGTCAAGAAAGGGTTGCTTTCACAGTCATGTGAGCCAATGCCAAAGATCCCTGTGTCTCATTGTGCCCAAAATGGCTGCAAAGTGGGTTTTAGCACCCACTATTGTTACTGTGATGGTAGTCAAGTGATTACTGTATTGTGTTTCACAGAGATAGCTGTCACACTTTGCTGTTTCCTGATGCTGAATTGCATTATACAGCAATCAACTGGAAATCACTTCTAAGTCTTCAGGTTTCCTAGGATGCCTATAAAAATAGGAGGGGCAGCTGATCTGTTATTCTTATTTCTTACTTGAATCTTTAGTGTCTCACCATTTGCTCTTTGCTTTTTTATTTTTCTCCATGATCTCACAGGATTAATTTTAAATTGTGACCTTTCTATTTATATATTTTTATCCTGCCTGTTCTGGGGAACACACACTTCTTGACTGAAAAAGAATAACCAAACTCTTAGGGCTTGTGAGTACTATTGGAATACATATAAAGATTACTTTGCATTATTTCAACAAACAAGAATTTGAATTTCTGTGAGGTACTTTACCTATTACTTTATTTAATACTATGATAAATGTGAGAGACCCTAGTCTCTGATGTGTTTCACAGCAGTCACTTTACATTTCCTGTGTTTTCCCATATATGTTTATATATTATGTACTGACCATATGTAAAGATATATCCAAGTATTATCACTGTCTCCAAATGCTGCTGGTTTTCTGCATTATTCATTCAGAAAGAATGCATCTTAGCTAGAAGTGTTTTTATTGAAGAAATTTACTCATTACCTTTTTTCAAGACATTGATTTTTTTAACAAATGGTGGGGTGATGCTGTTAGAAAAATTGCTTTTATTAAATTTACTAAAAACCAAAAGTCTGTGGAACAAAAGGAATATAACGAAAAGAAAAATTTGATTACAACACGTGTTGGGTGTCCCGGTCACACAGTATCCAGGAGCACCACTTTCGATTCCAGAACCCCGCTTTTAAACTTTCTTAAGGTCCAACCCCATTTTACAACATGGGGGGGATGTTTCTTCTTCTCAGATGTTTCTTCTTCTTCTGTGCCCCCCCCATGCCAGGGGTGGAGTTTCAGGCAATATGTCAGCCTCCATCTGGCCGCATGGTGAACTACGTGGCCTGAAGTTGCATCACCTATACTCTTAATTAATATGCCCTATTCCCGAATGCTTAATCCCTGGCATACATTCCAAAACTGGACTGGATGTCTTACAACTTCTGC
>JAWWMO010000083.1:83208709-83219001 GCA_035047845.1 Dendrocincla fuliginosa | reverse complement strand
ATTAATATGCCCTATTCCCGAATGCTTAATCCCTGGCATACATTCCAAAACTGGACTGGATGTCTTACAACTTCTGCAAAAGGCCTATAGGTTAGTAACAATCAAAAACAAAAATAAGCTTTAGGTTCGTAACCCTCGTTCAGTTTATTTGCTTGTAATAAAACAGGTTTTTCTACTTCTCATAATGCTACACTGCAGACAACTCGAGGCAGTTGGTTCACATCCAAATCTGTTGTGAATTCATCCATATATCATCCTGAGCTGTTCTGGAATATTTTTTTCCCTGAAATTCTTAACCGTCTTTTGCTTAAGGTTGTTGGTTGGTTGTTTGTGTGGGCTTTTTTGGTTTTATTGGTTGTTTTGGTTTGGTTTTTTTTTTTAACTTACTGTTTCTTAATTTTATGACTAGAAGTAAAGGAATAGTCAAAGATGATTACTCTAAAGAAAATCATTAATCTACTTGAGATATCAAATTCAAAGGAATATATCATGAAGGTAAAAATAGTCTGCTGGAACAAGATCAGCTTTTTTATAGACAGCATCACATGAATTTTGACTTTCTTGTCATTTCTATCTTTTGTTATTCTACTTGACTCCTCAGAGTTTGGATTGGTTTTTTTTTCTACTGAAAAAATAATTTTTTCCATAATTTCCTACGCGTTTGAAAATTCTTTCTGCTCACTGTATGAAACATTTCATGTCTCTTAATTCAAATCCTTTTTGAAGGCATGTCTTTCTCCTGAGGGCAAGAAATGGTCAGTCATTGTAAGCAGGTCATGACCACTGTGTAAAATAATAAATGTAAAACATAAGGTGAGATGAATTGGTAGGATCTGGAAAAGCTTAGGGTTTCTCTCTTTAAAATGCAATTTCTTAGGTTAAAGTATATTTGCCTTTAAAGTACCTGTGCAATAAATAATAAATAGGAGGCATTGCAAAATATTCTTCCATTCACATTCCTGTGAACAAGTGAGTGTGAATGTCTGCACTGATTTTGGAAAATACTTTCACTTGTTTTCTTCATATTAGAGGAATTTTGAGTGGTTGGAAGAATTTAGCTTTGCTTTTCCTGTGCAGGGAAGGAGGCAATGAATCTTGTTTGACATATGATTCGATTCTGGTAATGAATTCTCTTTTAAGACTGACTTGGTGCACTGTCCCTTATTTGCATGAATATGTTTGCAGAACATGGAAAGAGCTCAGTGCTGCATAAGTCCAGTGAGGAGTTCTTGGTTACTTGAGCAACTTTGAGTTAAACATTTTGTTTAGTTGCCTCCCTATCAATTTAGGAGCTTGATTTTAAGTGCTGAAGTCAGAAGACCTGCCTCTAAATTGTGACTAAATTAGGAATAGGGAAGGAGTAGTCTTAGGAGAATCTGATATGAATTTGAAATGTCTTTGCCCCTAAAATGAAGGAGACAAAAGGACATTGGAAATTAAGTTGGTCTATTTATCTCCCTAAGGCATATTTTTTTTATATCCACATTATTTCTGACAAATGTGTCTGTTTTGAAAGACCTTCCAATTTTAAAAGACCCTCCAAGATAAGGTCAGCAAATTTTTCAATCAATATCCCAGTATTTTAAGTAAATAGTCAACCTTTAGCACGTGCAGGTCTTTTCTGGTTTCAAACCTGAATCTTTCCCAATTCAGATATCTTACTGTTTGCAGTACTGACCATTTTGGACTGTCTGCAGTATGTGCCCAAAAGAAACTATTTCAATCTGTATCAACTTTTGAATTATAACTAGTTATGCATGTAGTTATTAATACAAAACACATACATATTTTTCTTTTAAATTGAAAGCTATTGTTATTTCCCTGTAGTCTCTTCTCCTGTAGGCTAATACCATTTCTTTTTACTCCTCTTTTCATACTCTGCAAGTGATTTGCTTTGTTCTTCACTTTGTTCTCCTCCAGCCCTTCCTCCTCTGTCTGATGGTGTTCCTTAGGCATTTCTGAGGCTGAGCAGAAGGATCAAGCACTTTCCTGGCCTGGCTGCTTCTTCTCCCTGCTATATGTGTCAATGGAAAATGTTAATAAGAACTGAATGAAACTGGGCTGTACTGTATTTGTTGTTGTTAACTGTGGGAAACAGGTCTGTGGATTTCTTGACAGAGCAAGAAGAATCTGACCTTGACCAGGCTGCTCTGTACCCGTAAAGGTAAACAGCTTGCAGAGACAGAGACAACTCAGCAAAAGCAGCAGATAACAAACTTGGATGAGTTTGTACAGAGACTGCAGTTTGTGGCCAATAGGTGATTGTTGTATGTAATAAGCACCAATAATATTAGTGCACGTACACTTAGGAAATATATAAAAGTAGCTGTGTGAAGAAAAGTGAGGGGTTATAATAAAAGTTTTGCTCTTATCAATTCGGGATCTTCGCCTGCTCTTTATCAAGTCCGTCCCAGCAACAACGACAGTTAACACCTTATTCATTTCAGTTATCAATAAGTTCTGAGACTGGGAAATACTACTTCACACTGATGCAACATAAGAAAAGTGCAGTATGGGGTTACATATAATAACATTCAATTTTGATCTATTTTTACCAAGTGAATTATGACAAATTCAGTGTTATGTAAGAGGTTTCCATGTTTAAGCAGCTTCATAAGAGTATCTGATCAATAGCAATAACTAATGGCCCCTAATTCTCCACTGGTGACAAGCAAGGCTGGTCACAGTTGGAAGGTGTGTGTTAGATATTAACATTTAAGATCGAGTTTTGCCACTTCAAATTGTAATATAGAGCAATTACTATCCCCTTTAGTATGTCAGGATGGTAAATTTCTTTCAGGAAAATATAAGGTCAGCTTTTAAGTGTCAAATGTTTCTTTAGAGTCTGTAAATATCAGGTACTTAGGGAAATTGTTCTAACAGAAATATGTTCAAAAAAATATTATATCCTTACAAGAATTTAGGGAATCTTTTGTCATAGCCAGTAATTTTGCAAATTTTGGTTGAATTTAAACCTGCAAATGGACCCAACCTAGCCTCTGTCAAAACTATTTTACATTTTTCTCATTATTTTATTGGGCAGGACACTAAAACATTAGTTTTTATCATGTAGCTGGTCCTAGATTAAAATCAAATATTTTGAATTTCAGCTGAGCTGAATTTATCAAGCAATAAGAATATAATTTCCCTGGTCCTTGCTCAGGGGACCTTCTGCTGTTCTATCCATCACTCTGATCAGTCTGCTCCAAGTTACCTTTGGATTTTAGGTTTTATCACGTAGAAAGTATGAGGTATATGAAAACTCTCTGGTTTCAATAAGTGGAGTTGTGAAAATGTATAGAAAGAGAAGAGTATATTGGTTTTGGCTGGGTAATGGAGTGTACACTGGAAGGAACTGGTACTTAAAATAATTACCTGGATATGATCCTTAAGAGCCTTTCCAGCCCAAATCATTACAAGATTCTTGGTTAGATTGACCAAAAACCCCCCAAAGCAAACCAAACCAAAATAACAAAAAACAAAACCACCAAACAAACATTAAAAAAAAATCAAACACCACCCCCCTCCCCCCCCAAAAAAAAACCCAAACCAAACCAAACAAACGAGAAGCAGAAAGGATTTTAATCAAACAGATAATTCCCACTAGGCACTAGATTGGTTAATATCATATTGAGAGGATATATGTAAGGAGCTGCATTCTTTTAAAACTGGGAGAGAATTATATTTTCGCAAGGTTTCCTTCTAGTTCTTACACATTTTAATATAATTTCTTCTGAAAAAAATGTTGATGCTCCTTAAAATACATAGTTCAATAAAATGTAGAAATATATAATGAAGATACTAATTTTATAGGAGTTTATGTGAGTTAGCAACAGAGACATCTCTTATTCTAAAAGAAGAATGTGTGTGCATTAAAATGCAAAGTACCACAGACAAAACAAAAAAAATTTTTTTATATTTACCTTCAATATTAGCCAGCCCTGAGGTAAGATTCTTAAAGAAACTTGATTGTTTTTGTTGTTGTGCAGTAAAGTGGCTGAAGTGGCACTGAGCTGGCAGTTTTGAAATACTTCCATCTCTTTTTTACAGATTTGGAGGAAACAGTATTTCTGATAATCAGTTTAAATTTTCAGAAATTTCTTTTCATTATGCAAGTTCATGACACTGTGGAAATTCTCCGTCACTGACTAGTACCTCTGGAACTTTCAGTGATTTTGGAAATGACCTCTTGATAGGCTGCTCTTTTATTTCAGTCTCCTTTTTTAAACGTTCTTTACATCAGTGTTCACATCTGGCAATTGTTACCCTTTGAAAATGTCTTTCTCAGTAACTTGGAATCATCTCTCTCACCATTTATGGCCAGAGAGATGTCCCCCAGAATATCTTTCTACTATAAAATCATACTGGCTTGGAAGATGTTTAGAATGATCTTAGAATGAGTTTAATTTAGAATTACTGTACTAAATGAGCTCAATTAAAGTTTCACATAAATATCTCAATTTTTATGCCCCACTGATGTTTTTATTTCTGTGCATACTGTTTTTCATACAATCTGATTAGTCACATGTTAAAAAGTATTATTTTGATTGCATTTGTTCTCCTTTTTATAGTGAAGTTCATGCTAAGTAGTCATAACAGTTCCACTGGATTTAGTATTTACAGCACCATAACTGATAGTCTCATCATTGATTATATCTCTTTTTGCTAACAAGTGGTATTTCTCATTCTTGATGGTTGTTTTTATCTTTTTTTCTCTTTTCGTTTTCCCCCCAATTAATTCAAAACTTAGAAAAAGCCAGCCTTGCCTAAGAATAAATCTTACTGGCAATTAAAGGTTTAAAGACAGACCGTTTTTTAAAAAAATATCAACTATTTACTTGCCCTCTTCATCATGTCCCATTCCTTTTAAAAATATGTGGATAAAAAAATGGTTTCATAAAGTAGTTTATGCCTCTTGTCAAAAAGGTAAATATTCAATTATGATTCAGGACAATACCCAATCATCTTAATGTATTTCATAGAAAGAGTCAGCACAATTCCTGCCAATAGATGGTAATTAATGTGCTCATGAACATCCATTCATGTACATTATAGGTTCTTTTACTGCTCCCTGTTGCTAGCTTCCAGCTATCTAATTAATTTGGTAATGTAAGACTTGACAGGTGGTTTTAATTTTCTGGACCACTGAGAGGGAGACATGAGATTACAGTCAGGGAATACAAATATCACCACTATATTTATTTTAATGTGATTGTTTTGGTTGGTTTTCTTGCAAATGTGTAAGGGTATTTTACTGGCTGGGAATAAATAGGAACAAGGGATTTAGGCTGTTCATAAGGTCAGGCTGTCTGATTAGTAGGACAAGAATATGATTTCCAAAAAATAATTTTCCTGTGCACTTTACCTGTCTTACAATTTTTGATGTGATAATATTTTTAGTGGACAAATATAATGCTATATTACTTTCTGATGCAATAGCAAGAGTTTTGCAAGTTGGAGACCTTATTTTAGTAGACATTTCTCTGGAAAGGGTGCTTAAGGACTTTAAAAATTATACCTAAGTAGTACAACAGTAACAGAAATGCTATCAACTGGTTAAAAAAATGCTATTCTCTTTCCCGTCCATGATAGTGTCATAATTTTTGCCTAAATGTTTTTGAATGTGTTACAGTGATGGAATGAATAACTGGATAGTTCTACCTGTTTTGCTCTCACTGCAATAGTGGATTGCTTTGCAATTCTGGATGAATTGTAACTAAAATGTATGTGAGAGGCAAGGAAAGATTTCTTACTCGCTTATAGAAAATTGAGACATGGCATAGATCAAGGGGCATTCTTACAAAATGTAAATGCTGACGGTAATAGAGGCAGTTTCAGGTGAAAGGCTGTTAAAATTGGATCTCTTGATTTCTGATGTATTTCACTATTCACTAAACCCTATTTCTTTCTGCAATGTCTTTCTACTTTTAAGGCAGAACTGGAGAACAATAGATTTTATTCCATTTCATATTACTTACAGAAGCTTAGATTCAGAATTACTTGATATACGAATGTTTCTGAATCAGTCTTATCCATATTCCAGTGTTCTGTGTGGCAAACTATGCAGCTCCTGAATAAAGTAAAAAGAATTAGGCGAGATACACTACTCACACAAAGCAGCAAAATGTTTAAAAGGAAATTAATGACAAAAACATTCACATACAATTTGAGTTTATCAGTCTTGTCCCTTGGTTTGTGAGCTGGTTGCTTACCTGCTCCTTATAATAATTTGAGAATTCCAGCCTCAGATAAACTCCATTACTCTTGGCCAGTCCTACAACTGGAAGAGAGGGAGGCAACAATCCTGGAGCAAATTATTTCTTATGAACGCTTAAGGACTCAGTCATGTAGAGGAGCAGGGCCTTGCTAAGCACTGCCTGGAGAAAATACAGTGGAAGTTCATTCTCAAAATTTCCATGTAGAGAAATAGGTCAGGAATGTAAAAGATTATTTAGAGACTAATCTTTAGAGAATATTCAGCTTTATTCTGAGGAGTTCCTTAAAGGGAAGTTCCAGATCCTTTAACTGACTTGTAGTGAAAGTATGCAATGGTGACCCCTGAAAGTCCAGAGATAGTTGCATCGGGATCAAGACACCACCCTTGAATGGCTGAAACATCTGAGCAAGAAAATTATGTTTAAAGTGATCATAAAATCCTCTAGAATCATAGAATCATTTAGGTTGTAAAAGACCCCTATGATCATCAAGTACAACCACTGACCTAACAGTGCCAAGCCTGCCACTAAAAAAGATGTACCTCAGCACAACTAGAGGTCTTTTAATTATCTCCAGGGGTGGTGATTCAACCACTTCACTGGGCAGCCTTTTCCAATGCCTGACTACCCTTTCCATGAATAAATTTTTCCTAATATCCAGTCTAAACCTCCTGTGATATAACTTGAGGCTAATTCCTTTTGTCCTGTTGTTTTTGCTTATTTCTGGTGAAAAGAGACCAAACTACAACATCCTTTCAGGTGGCTGTGGACAAGCGATAAGGTCACCCCTCCTTTCCAAACTCACAAATCCTAGTTCTGTCAACCACTCAGGACCTTTTCTGTAGTTCCTTCACCAGCTTTGTTGCTCTTCTTTGGACACAGTCCAGCACCCATTGTCTTTCTTGTAGTGAGGAGCCCAAAACTGGCCACAGGATTCAAGGTATGGCTTCACTGTTACATCTGTTGTAGTTTGGCTAAAGAGACAAGAAAAGGCTTTTTTCCATTCACTTACATTCAATACTAGTGGTGGTAAAATGCTGTTCCTCTGCTTCCATTCTTATCTGATACCATATTAAATCTGGTATGACCACACTGACCTAAGCTGTTTTCCCAAATTAAAAATTCCTTGCTTCTTCCTTATGTGTTGGCTTTGATTATGGGATAGCTCTACCAGCACAAAGCAGCACAGCGAGGGTATCACATAGGAAAGAGTTAAGGTGAACACTTAGAGCAAATGACTATAAGTTACAAAGAGGGTATGATGAAGGAAAAAACTACACTAAGAAATCAGTCAAAAACTTCTTTAAGCAAGTCCTATGAATATTCTATCAGTTTGGTCTTGCTGCTTGGGTGCCCATAGCCTCTGAATACTTCATCTTTTTCTTACCAAATAACTCTCAAGTCTCTTGTTTATATCTCTATAGAGGTAATATCCTAGGAATTATCTTCTTGTACCATTCAAAATGGAATTCAGAAGGGGTTTAAGCCTACAATAGGTAGTGTTTTCTTGGAAATAGGTTTTTGCACACTGAAGCTTATTTGGGTATTAGATACTAAAATTCCTATATAGGGTAATACAGCTAGAATAATATCTAATATTAGTTTGGCAAATTAAAGAAAAATGAATGAAGAAAACAAACTGGAACATAGATAAATCAAGAACTTTTTCAAGGTATGAAAAACAAATATGTTCAAGCGCAATTTGTTTTGCTTTTGGAGGAAAAAAAAGTTTTTGTAATGAAATACTAGCTCATTAAAGTAAAACCTTTGTTTGGGTAACTTTAATTGAAACAATTGTTTTCAGTTTAGAACATGGCTATTCTGATAATTTTAGAGCTGTTCCCAAGTCATTATTCAATTTAAATTCTTGTTTCACTTCACAATAGACAATTAAAAAAATCTAGAAATCAAAACAAACCACTTCAGAATGGCCACTAGTAAATACTTGTATTACCCTGAGTAATTTCTTACTTCTAATTTTGGTTCATAGTAATTTTTGATATTTCATCTTTTTCCCCCCTTGTTTGGTAGGGAAAAGAAAACTTAAACTCAGTGAGCTTGTGAAAAAAATGTGTTTTTCAATTCTGTCTTCTATTTTGAAAATATTTATTTCAGTATATGCTTTGGGGGGCCTCAGTAGGTTTTTTTCTCAGTATTGTGAAATTATTTCTTGTAGCTAAAGCTGTGAAGGTTTTGTATATTGTAAAATCACATTCTGTCTGGAGTGTCTAATTGATTTTAATGAATTTGAATGAAATAAATGAAATAATGAAGTCTAGGTGGTCAAATTTGAAAATTGCTGCACACTGAGTAAATGGGTAAGCATTTCCACCACAAGGTGCAAAAAAGGAAAGAGAATATAAAAAGAATGAAGTACATTAGATATTTAGTGAAACCTTATGGCATTCCATCATACAAGTTCTCTGTTTCATGAGTTTGTCATAGACTAAAAAACCAAAAGCTTAGTAAAAAATGTCACCAGCACATGAAGCCATAATCAACTTTTTACTGTGCTCAGGCATGAGAGAACTGCTACTTCATTATTTGTGACTTTACCCTGTATTTGAATTCCAGCAACACACAACATGGTAGAGGGACCCAGGAACTCATCTTCAAGATAAGAGAAAGGATCCTTTTGATATAAGTTTTTAAATGGACACGATTCTGTTTGTCAAATTACCTAATGCCATAGATGTTTTGCTTAAATATTAATCTATTATTAAATATTAATCCAGAGCAAAACAACATACTGAATCACACATTTGATCAGTGATCTGCATATACAGCCATTTAATCATGTTTGAATGCACGTTCAGCTTTTAACAGTTCAACTTCGTGTCCATTCTCACCTCATATCATTTCCCTGTATTTGCTAAAGAAGTGGCTTTTTGAAATTACTTGGTGTCAGTCTTACTTTTTAAACTCCTGCCTGATCTTGATTTACAGTCTTAGGTATTTTGACTTTTTGTCTCAAGAGCTTGCACAAGATTCCAGTCACTGTTTATCAGTGGCATAACTGCAATGTCAGATCTGAATTAATCCCTTTAATGAAGTGTTCTTTAGAAGCAGCTAAATGGCTGTCCTTATAAACTGAAGGTAAATTGCCTGAAAGTCAGAGAGAAATGGTTTTCCGCAGAGGACATGACCGAGAATGTTTGACCTGCAAATAAGTAGAAGGCAAATGGCCTCAGGAATTTCAAGAGATTAAGGTGATCTAGTTCAGAAATAAAAAGCTAAGGAAAATCAGTATGTCTTGGAGCTCTTCCTTTCTGAGCTATAGTGAGTAGCAGATAGAACACTGAGAGACGTGAGATTAGGCAGCTGCCTGTAAAAAGGGCTGCATGCATAAACTGCAGATATTTTTATACTGGAACAAGCTTGGATAGAAATAAGAGTTTCCTCTCTTCCATTGAGAGGCAGCAGTGAAAATACATGGAAAATGAAACTAGTAAAGAGCTCTGAAATTTGCTAGATGTATACCTGGCAAAAGAAGTCAATGGAGTTATATTTGTTTGGGCCATCTGCTCTTGGACAAATAAAAATTGTTAATTAGAAACCAGCATGGGATAATTGTTGCAAATGCTATCTCAAGTAAGATTCTGACTCTCCTAAGTTTTCCAAAGGCAGAGATTCTTAGGGTAAATTATGTCATAAACCTTTCCAGGGTAAAAGTCTCGTGGTTCTTTTGTCTTCAGAGTATTTAGACTGCTATAGTATGTGAATATTAAGAGTAAAAAAAAAAAAAATAAAAATGTTTAAACAGTACCAACTATAACTTGACAATTCTGCCAAATAGCAGGTTTGGCAAGTAAGCAGAATGTGATTAATCAATATAATTTCTTGACATGAACATTAAGTGGATTTTCATATTGCACAAATCTTATTAGTAGACTGGCAAAAGATCTCTTTGCAATACAGGGCTACCTTAAGTGGAAAAATAATGCCAAGAATGCAGAGCTAGGAGAGTGCATGGGGCACTAGAGAGCAAGGAAAATTTACAATGTCTTCTATTCAGAGATGAAAATATTTGATATATAATATAAATTAGGGATGTTTGATATGGTGATATAAGCTAAG
>JAWWMO010000083.1:83196394-83208609 GCA_035047845.1 Dendrocincla fuliginosa | reverse complement strand
TACCTTACGTGGCAAAATAATGCCAAGAATGCAGAGCTAGGAGAGTGCATGGGGCACTAGAGAGTAAGGAAAATTTACAATGTCTTCTATTCAGAGATGAAAATATTTGATATATAATATAAATTAAGGATGTTTGATATGGTGATATAAGCTAAGGATAACTGGAAAAAAATGCAGTTATTGCAAACCAAGTATTGGAAAAAATCAGTAATAGTTTCTGATATTAATGTAGCTCACAGTTGATGTATTCTCCCCTTGGGAGAGGTTTCTTTACTTCCACCCACGCAGTAATGATGAGGAACTTCTGTGGGGCTCTACTTGTCTATCCTTAAGTGAAAAGAGAACAAATAAAAAGAAGATTGCTTACATACCACCATTCCCTGTCTCTCCCTCAAATGACAAGGCAGTATAGTCACGCAGTGTAGAGCAAAGCAGTCTGAGAGAAGCTTTCTTTCGGAGACACTAGGTTCCTTCACTGCAGTTTATCCCTGTGTCTCTTTTCCATAGGTATCAACTTCTTCTCCATCACTCTAAAGGGTTAGGAAAGAGATGCTAAGATGAGAATTAACTAACAGAATCATATCTGAGCAGTGTGTTATTCCTGGATTGGAAAATGGGGTATCTGGTAAAGTGGCTGACATGTCTGGTTCAGTGTGGGCAGTAGGGCACCAAGGAATCCTGGAGTGAGTGTGGAAAGAGTATGGGAGGGGACACCCCTGCCATTGTTCAGCTTTATAGTAGAACTTCTTGAACTGCTTTTTATATTTTATTTTTAAATTTTTAATTTTTTTTCTCATTTCATAAACCCAAGGGATTTAGTGCTTTTAATGCCTACTTTTCTTGTTTGAAATCTTCTTTCACTCAATCTGCATTGTGTGTTTCCTAGTCATAAGTTTCTCCTACGAAAAGAACAAAAGTTTCTTTACGCTGTAGTATCTCATGTTGCAAGAAGCACAGAGGCAATTAAGTCCCGCCTATTCTTTCTTTTTGTCCTGTCTCCTCCTAAGACCTCCCAATGCAGCAGGAGTGGACCTCTAATCATTCCACTCCTATGGTGAGATGAATAAAAAATGGTTCATTATGGGTGTTTTTGCAGTTTGAATTATCTCTACCTCTGCAACGAGTCATGCCCTCTTATCTCAGGGATAAGAAGGCAAATGCACAGTTTTCTCTAAACAGACACATTCATTTTGCAGCTTTCTAATTAGGATAACCTTGATAATGTTGGGTGTTGTCTGCTTTTACTGTATCAATAATGTCCTGCTTGAAAATTTTAAAATGTCAATAAGCTGTCATATTGGGAAAGACTATCATTCTCTTCCTAGCATGACTAAAGGCTCTATAAGGGATCTTTCTCCAGTGGTTTTATAAGTGTCACTCAGCAAATCTGCAAATTCAGATCTGATACACCTGGGTGGATCATGCAATACATGGCAGCACATGCATCTTGCTCAGAATAGTGTAGCAGGTACTGATGTTAGTCTTGTAGGTACAAGGTGCTTGTTGTGGGTTCTTGTTTCACTGTTGCCAATCCTCACAAGCTGGAAGAATTCTGAAAGGAAATTGTCTGTTTTTCTGTGGTGATGTATGAGAAACTAGCTCATGGTACTCTGTCCAGACACAGCTTGGTGTTTCTGCAAAATAAAAACACTGTAATGTAGAGAGGTCAAATATGCTGAGAGGATAGAATAGCTGTGCTTCAAAAGCAGACTTGAGGAGACATGAGAAATTCATATCCATACTAGTATGTCTCCTAGGATCACTGTATGATGTTCTAACACGTGAGATATGACTGAGCCAGGTAATCTCCTTCTTCTAGTCATTGATTCCTCCTACTCACTTTTTTTCCTGGCATCTTTGACTCTCACTGTCTATTCTGTGGTCAAAGGTAAATCAGCACCTTTGTTTTGTAGTGCTATCTATATGGAAGCTTAAAACAGTATGGAAGATAAAGGTTCTAATTCTCAATTTTACAGTGAGAAGTAAACGAACACGAGGATAAAGAGTAAGGAAAAATGAGAAAAAAAAAGACATTACAAAGAATTCATATGTTAAAATTTCCAGGCTCACTTGTAAGTGTCATCTAGTGCACCATTTCTGTTAGTAAACAGATATAGGAGAGGAAAAAGTTGCAGCAATTTTAAATATTTAATAACTATGTAAATCCTATTGCATGAGGAATATGATTAGTTAGCAATAATTATAAAATATATTTATGATTTTTATTAACATGTATATAAATAATATTTTAATTTTGAGACAGTATTGACAAAATAACCCAGTCTTTACAAACTTCAGTTCTAAAATGGATACATATTACAGAAACAGGATTTTCACTGACCTCTTAATTTATTTCATCTATTAATGGAGTAGTAGTTAATTAATCAGTCTTTAAAAGGCCTCTTTAAATCTAAAAATATTGAAAAAAGGAGTATTTTATGCATTTATAAAGATAAATAGTAGTAGATGATACCTTCCATTGAATTCTAAAAAAAAACCCAACCCTATTTAAAATATGTCTTTGTTTCATAGATATTTCTAAACTGGATGACATCCAATTAAAGAGACCTGAATTACAAAGAAACAAAATAAAACTATAAAAGAACAGTCTAATTGGGTTATAAATTTGCTTAAAGGCTGGTTGGTCTTTCCTTGTCCCATCTCCAACAAAAAACCCAGACACTTATTTTCCCAGGGATGTCTATATACAAAGAATCACCAAGGCTAAAACTATTTCATCTGTTTCTTCATATGGATTTTAATAGATACATTATCTTAATGGTTCACCTAATCAAAATAATGTGAATTTCTGATTTTGCCCTGATGACAATCCATTCATGTCTTTTGTGAGACAATTACACTGAGGATGTCAGGGCAACATCTTTAATTTGAATTGTGTGTATGTGGCTTAACAACATAAAACAAAATTGCAGTGTATTATAGTGAAAGCTGTAAAATAAAACAATCTTATTAAAGCAGCCTCCTATCTTCAAGTAAGCAGCCCCAAACTGAAACAGGAGTACTCCTTTACCTTCACAGAAAATGTACCTCTCAATTTTTGCATCTGCAACAGGAAGATTTGAGGAGTTTGTTCTCCTTCTGCCTTTCTTTTGGAGCATGTACTCAGAAAGCCTGAAGTTTTGGTTCAGGAAATATTTTCTGCTGTCTGAATTTCTGTAAGAATATCGTAATTCTGTAAGAATATCGTAAATTGAGGTTTTCCTGTAGAATCAGGAAAGTCATGCTGGGTGGCTTTCATCAATAGCTCTGACAGTGTTGTATAAAGTACATTAGGGTTGTTTTTCACAAAGTGAGGTACAGAGAAAAGGAGGTTATCAGGGAGGCCAGAAGCAGAAACAAAATTGAATTGAAGGTCCTGGTTCTTTGTACTGCTTTTTGTTCACTTGAAAATTCAGAAACAGATAAAACCCTGCACTTGGGTTTCCACTTGCTCTCTACCTGCATTGACTGACCACAGTAACAGGCTTTCCAAACTGCCTCTGTTGTGGAGTTGGCTCTTTTGCTACCTGGAATGGCAGATATTTTGTGTTGCAGGTGTGGTGAGGCAGCTCTGTGAGAATAGGAATAAAAGAGGTTGGAGCAGAAATATTAACTTCTGCTAGGCAGGTGCATATCAATGGAGCAACAAACCAGATGCCGTGCAGTGACTTCTTTGTATCTGAAACAGAAGCAGCCAATGTGAAATCCAGTTTTTCTGTCACTACCCAGATTTGTTGGCTTGTAGAATAGCTCCTAGATACAACCCTCGGTGGGTATTTTAGATAGATTTAGCTTGAACATTTAGCAAACATAACAACCTTTCCTGCTGTCTTAATTCCCTAGTCGACCCTAACCTCCAGCAATAAGCTGCAGCTCTCCTGTGGGAATGGAGGCAGGGGATGAAGGAGAGCCATGGTCAGGCCTCCCACCACAGGGAGTTGTAGTGCTGCTGGAAGGCATGCCTGGCAGCAGGCGCTTGGAAGCACGCCAAAGCCCTGGAATGCCTTGGGTCTTATTTCATAATTATCCTTTGCAGGAGAAGACAAATCCACCTGCAAGGCAGGGTGCACCTGCTAGATGCTGTGTTGGCAGACTCCCTGTGAGTTCAGAGAGAAGCTATAGTGGGCCAAGGAGCAGAAACTGGAGTTTCTGTCCTGTGCCTCTGTGTTTACAGCTTCTTACTTCTGCAGGGTGCACAGGCTATGCCTGCCATATTTCAGCATGTGACATTCTGCTCTCTCTAAAATAGCAAATCAAAGCACGTTTTTGAATGCCTTGGTACAGGCTTTCAGCAGCACTTCAAATGGCCTGACGTATCTTTTCTGACCTACAGATGGTTTCTCCTAAAGGATATAGGTCTCTTGTAGGTTCTCTATGATGACTACAAGCCCCGTGTGGAGGTCCTGAAGGCTTGAGGATGTCTTTGATGTCATTCAACATTCATATTTATGTTCTGTGTCCATATTGCTAAGGGATCATTTGCTTATTTGGATTTTATCGTCCTCTACCAACTATATTTCAGTAAAGCCAAACAATTCAGTTCAAATGTGAACGCACTAGTGAGAACTTTGTTTAAGAGGATTGAACCAGAGCTCTTAAGCAATCACCCCTGCACAGGGTACCACCTGGTAAGAACTAAATTGTTTTGTGGGTGATTATGCAGGTTCGTCCTGAGTGAAGTAAGAGACAGTTTCTATTTTTACAGGCAGTAGTTATGAAATTTGGAGGCTAATAAAATTCTTTGTTTGCAAACCAATATAGCTAAGAAGGTTAGTCTGTTTCTCTTTGTATGGGTTTCTTATTCTTGTAGATATGAGTGCTGAAAAAATTGAGACAAATTTGATTCTACAGTTTACCTGTGAGTTGACTTATGTAGGTTATTTGCTCTTTCTTAATTGGGTTTTGTGCTTGGTTACCTAATTTACATGTCAATAAATTTATTGGCAACAGAAGCCTCTCCAACAGCAGACTAATCACTGGCAAGTGTTGCCTGGCTCACAGTGGATTCTAAATAATGTATACACCTGACTGTGCATAAATAGCCTTGTTACATGTAAATCAGAATTGTGGCAGGAGAAATGATTGCTCTCCAAATGTTTGTGCAAACAAAAAGGAATCTACAATTTGGAAATGGAAGACACAGCACTCCTGCTGTGTCTGCCTGACACTGGCCACTTGGCATGTTTTCTTCTCATTCTGGACAGCTGCTGCTTTTCATTACTTTGGGATGCCTATACATTTCTGGCTGTGTTTTTCTTTCTCTTTTTGCTTTCACTGGCTATCTTGAAATAGTTTTATTACCTGGTTGTCTTCCAGCTATCTTATTCACTTTTGAAAGTACCCTTGTACTATTTGATGGGTACTAAAGAAGTGTTACATCTAAGAGCCACTACACTGTTGTCTGCATGTAATTGAGGAGGAAAAAAAAGTGCAATTGAAATATGTCAGTGTGTAAATCCTCCAAACAAATATCTGGTCTCAGCCAGAAATGTTGGAATTTTTGGAGGAGTTTGGATTGGTTTTTCCTATTTCTCATCTGAGGTTCAGTAGGATTTGTGCATCAAGAGCTACTACTAAAATTCATATACAAACATTCAAGGTAGATTTCTGACCCTCTGGAGCAGATGGCATTAGTATTAGCCAGAAATTCGCCATGAGTGCAGCACACAACACAAGTGAATACACTTGCACACACATTTGTTATTATCGTTTCAGATCAGATAGTTAACCCTAACTAGCAGATTGTTCTAAGAAATTTTCAAGCCTTTTCTTGTGCCTGTTCCTCTACACTTTTCTGATCATGACCGGAAGAAAAGGTTACAGAAGAGTGAGACTTCTTTGGGAGCATTAGCTCCATACAGTAAGCACGTGCAGAGGAAGACACAGAGAAAAAAACATCAGCCTCAACGTGATGCTGATACCTCTCAGATGCAACTTATGCTTGTCTGTGAAAGCAGCTCTCATCCACGTGTCCAGTACACAGAAAGACAAGTCAGCTTAAATCCCCTGTGGCCTGACTAGCTTGAAGCTGAAAAGAGATGTATCAGTAATCTCAGCTAGAAGGTCACAAACACTGCTCTTTGGTGGAACTTACTGCCCATAGGTGGTCGGAGGAATGTGAGTATTCATTCCCTAAGACAACTCTGTGAAAGTCAACTCCTCTGTTTTCCTGCAAACTGGAGCAGTAAAATAGTTTTCACATAGTCCAGGCTGCTGTCAGGCAAGGAATTGCAGCTGCCTCAGCAAGCCATTTGGCTGTAATACCTCAGTTTTAGTGTACTTTCTAATTTGTATACAGCAGTGGGAGTGAAATCATTGCCTGAGCCAGCATTTTGGGCTTGAGTCCAATTCAGACATAAACATACCAAGAAAATTGAACTATAAATGCATAGAGTTGCTCAACAGATCTTTGTGTCAAAAAATGAAGAGTAATCCTAAACAGATACTCTCAAAATTAGTTGCTGCTTTTTTTGCCCAAATGATACGATTTCAGTAAGATTACCAGAGTTAAAAGTTTCCACTGAATTTTGGAAGATCAGTGCTGCAATATTTGTTGTTCATTCGACATACTCCTTTTTGATTTGTTTCACTTCAGCTTTAGTATATACAAAAAATTGTCAGAAATAATGTTTCCTGTGCTATTCCTTTGCACTGCAATTTTTTTTTCACTCTGTCTTGAGATATTAGAAGTACATTTCATCTAAAATCTACCAACTTTTAAATGGGAACCAAATCCTAGAAAAGGCTTAAAATTATCTGTGAACTCTCCTCTCTCCATGAAAAATAAAGGTGACACTGAGGTCTTTTCCTTTGAAATTGCATTAGGGATTAGGATAATGAGTGGTAGCACTGCAGACTGTAAATATGTGTTAGTTTTGACTAGAGAAAGAGCATGGAAAAACAGATTAATCAGCAAAGGTAATAACTGCTGAAGTCATGCACTGGAAATTCCCACTTATCAAATATCTTTCATTTTTGTTTTCCTAATTAATTATAATAAACTAGCAATGTCTTTCTTTAAATACAATAATAACAATAATAATAATAACAACCATGATTATTCTGTGGCTCTACCTCGTATATTCCTAGACAAGTCCAAGGACAGGATTTGGACTACAGCTGAAAGATCTTCTAATGGGTGTAAATATTCTGAAAGGAAGATCTTCAAGCTGAGCTCCTTCAAACATCAGGGCTGAATTGGCAGACACCTCCCCTGGGATAAGTGTGGATCTTTCAGGAGACTCAGAAGGTGATGGGTCTCAACTTTATTTTGATTGCAGATTGATACACTGAACCAAGTGTACTCTTAAATGACTTCTAAAATGGAAAGGCATTTTAGGATTTCTTTCTGTGTTTTTTTTAATCTGTTCAAAGGGCTTTCAAAGTTGTTGCTTGACCCGAGTTCAGCTGCATGAGAATTCATTAGATCTCTCTGCTCCCCTCTGCTGAAAGCCTTCTCCCCTTGGCAGCTTCTTGATGGGCAATTGCCTGTGGTGCTCAGTCATGGAGAAGTACCAAGACCAAATGAGCAGGCGAGCAGCAGAAAGAAATGAAATAAATGAGTTTTGACTACAGAAAGTATTTAGCTGAGTATTTCTGTGAATATTAAGCTTTAGTTTAGATTAAAATTCACTATTTCCAGGAAAATTATTATTTCTGTATAATGTAGGCATTTTAATTCCAGAGCCCCTGCCATGGGCATAGATACCTTCCATTCCACCAGGTTGCTCAGGGGCCTCTCCAAACTGGCCTTAAACACTTTGAGAGATATGACATTTACAGTTTCTCTGGGCAACCTATTCCAGTGTCTCATCACTCTCCCAATAAAGAATTTCTTTTTAATATCTAATCTAAACCTCTTTCAGTTTAAAGCCATTTCCCCTTGTCCTATCACTAAATGCCCTTGTAAAAAGTGCATTTCTAGCTCTCTTGCAGGCCCCTTCTAGGTATTGGAAGGTGCTATAATGTCTCCCCTGGAGATTCTCTTCTCCTTGCTAAACAACTCCAGCTCTCTCAGCCTGTCTTCATAGGAGAGGTGTTCCAATACTCTGATTATCTTCATGGCCTTTCTCTGGACTCGATCTAACAAGTCCACACCTTTCCTGTGCTGGGGCCCCAGAGCTAGATGCAGTATTCCAGATGGGGGTCTCAAAAGAGCAGAGGGCCAGAGTCACCTCCCTTGTCCCGCTGGCCACGCTGCTTTTGACGCAGCCCAGGACATGGTTGGCTTTCTGGTTTGCAGGTGCTTTCTGTGTTAGGAACTGGCTGGATGTCCAGGCCCGAAGTGCTGGTGAACACTGCTGCATCCAGTTGGCAGCTGGTCACTAGTGATCCTGCAGCGATCAGTGTTGGACTCTGTTTAACATCTTTATTGATGATCTGGATGAGAGCATCAAGTCTACCTTCAGCAAATTTGCAGATGACACCAAGTTGTGGGAAGAGTGTTGTTCTGCTGGAAGGGCAGGAGGGCTCTGCAGAGGGACCTGCACAGGGTGTATAGGTGGGCCACATCCAATGGTATGGAATTCAAAAAGACCAAGTGCCGGGTCCTGCACTTTGGCCACAACAACTCCCTACAGCACTACAGGCTAGGGACAGAATGGCTGGACAGTGTCCAGGTGAAAAAGGGACCTGGGGGTTCTGACTGACAGGAAGCTGAACAGGAGCCAGCAGTGTGCCCAGGGTGGACAAGAAGTCCAATGACATCCTGGCCTGTATCAGGAACAGTGTGGCCAGCAGGACCAGGAAGGTGATTCTTCCCCTGTACTCATCACTGGTGAGGCCACACCTTGAGTACTGTGTCAAGTTCTGGGGCCCTCAATTCAGGAAGGATATTGAGGTGCTGGAGCATGTCCAAAGGGCAACAAGGTTGGTGAAGGAACTGGAGCACAGGTCTTATGAGGAGTGGATGAAGGAGCTGGGGTTATTCAGCCTGGAGAAGAGAAGGCTCAGGGGAGACTTCATTGCTCTCTATGACTACCTGAAAGGAGGTTGTAGCAGGGTGAGTATTGGTCTCTTCTCCCAGGCAAGTATCAGTAGGAGGACAGGGCACAGTCTTAAACTGTGCCAGGGAAGGTTTGGGTTAGTCGACTGGACATTGGAACGGGCTGCCCAGGGAGGTGGTAGAGTTACCATTCCTGAAGGTGTTTAAGAAGAGACTGGATGTGGCACTTACTGCTATGGTCTAATTGACAAGGTGGTGTTGGGTCAAAGGTTGGACTCAATTACCTCAGAGGTCTTTTCCAACCTAGTTGATTCCGTAATTCTGTGATCACTGGCTCATGTTGAGCTTCTTGTCCACACACCCCCCTAAGTCCTTCTCCCCAGAGTTTCTCTAAATGCATTCTCTACCCAGTCTGTATTTGTGCTTGAGATTGCCTAGACCCAGGTACAGGAGCTTGTGGTTGGCCTTGTTGAACTTCATGAGGTCTGCACAGCCTCACCTCTTGAGCCTTTCATGGTCCCTCTGGACGACATCCCTTTCCCCCAGCATGTCAACTGCACCACCCAGAAAACTTGCTGATGGTGCACTCAGTCCTACTGCCGATATCATAAATACAGATGTTAAACAGTAACAGTCTTTATACCAATCCCTAAAGAACATGACTTGTCACTGCGCTCGGCTTGGGCATCAAGCCAAGCTGTTGCCATCAAGGGCAACTCTGAATGTGACAATCCAGCCATTCCTTATCCACTGAGTGGTCTGTTCATCAAACCCATGTAACTCCAGTTTAGAGAGAAGGATGTTATGTGGAACAGTTTCAAATGCTTTGCACAAGTCCAGATAGACAGATGGCAACAGAAAAGCAATGACATTTTCTGTCACACTCAAATAAAATGTCTCAGGCTCAAACACACATTAGTAATAATTAATAACCAGTGGACTTCTCCTTATGCAAGAAGGTCTTTCTAGGTATCAGTCAGAATAGCTGAGCTGCTTGGCAGGAGCAGGGAAATGAAGAGGAGCCTTAACACTGCATGTCCTGCTATTGTTATTATCTTTCTGAGAGAAATGGAAAAGATCTTGACATAAATAACTCCATCGCATTTTTCCTGAACTACAATAAATACAGGCTCTGTCAGGGGCGTATAATGGTTCTGCCCTCAGGGCATTGGAGTTGAGAAATCAAATGCAGGCACAGGGATGGTTATGATACAAGGGAGTTTTCTTCTGTCTGTCCTTTTCTAGTCTATAACTGATGGCAAATAAGAGCAATTTTGTTAGCCCTGTGCCTCCTTCATCACATTATAATGGCTCCTTCAGCAAAGAGATCCCTCAAAGATGGTGAGGCTGCAGTATTGGGGAGTAAGAAAGGGTGGATTTTTTCTAATGTTTGGCAACTCTCCTAAGCAAATACATGTTGAGCATGGACAGAGGCTAAAGACAGCCAGGAAACTGGTAAGATACTAGTGCTGTAAAGAGGGGGGTTAATTTTCATTACAATATTTTAACAAAAAAACAGAAGTAAGACATTGCCAAAGCAGTGGAAGTCAGGAAAGGGAAGGGAAAGGCAAATGAGAAAATGCCATTAGCCTTCATCAAATTCCATCATCGCCCTGGATGAGGCTGTGTCTCCTGATGTTTACAGTAAGCCAAGAACCATTTTGATGAATGGAGAGCAGAATGATCAGCTCAGTACAGCAGGGGTATGAGGAACACTAATAGTCTATGTTCTCTTGTTTATAAAGGCAGGTACCACATCTGTTTTCCCCAAACATAGTATTTGCTATGGGTGCAAAAATGTTCTGCTGAGATCTAGGATGGAACTCAAAGGCAAGAAGAAAATAAGATACAATTTTTGTCTTATTCATCACCTGACTTTGTACACAACTTTTGGCAACAACAGGATATAAATTATCCTCCAATTCTGGTCTTTAGCTCAGAAAAGCTTGATAGTTAAGGATTTTTTTGAAAATCAGCTTATCAAAACCATGCTTATTTTTCAGTTGTCTTTAGGTCAGTATCAGTCACTGAGAGGTTAAAGGAAGAGCAATGAGGAAAGTTAAGAAACCTAGAGGAGGGCATGGGGATCTCAAAGTGAGAATGGGAGACCCTAAAAGTAGACAGAAGAATATGATTTTTGAGTCCTTTAGACACATCTTGACCTTCCTGTATCTCCTTCAACTCCCCTTGTTTCCATTAGTGAAGCACCTACGAGCACTGGCCTTTGGGAGAGGCAGCTCATTTTGTCTGGTTTTCTCCAGTGCAGCTGTGAAGGGCATTGACCTATTGTTTCCTTACATACTTATCAACTTTCTTACAGTCTAATGGGAAATCTTCATAAAAGATTTGAAGCATGGTAAAAGGAGTCTTCTTTTTCTTCTCTTTGAGTAAGAAGCTGAGGGGTAACAAGAGTGCACTTTATGCTGTAGGCTCTTTGAAATGTATTTCTGGGGTGACATTGTCATGAAAATTAAGTCCTGTACATTTGTTTGGCTGATGAGATAACTTTAGGATCAAACGGGTTTAATATATACATATGCAAATATTGCTAGAATAAAAATATTCTACAGAAGATATTTTTTCCTAAAAGCTGTAAAATCAGTAAGGATTTTAGTCTTCTCCAGATTGTGCTGTTATGATGATTACTGTATAATTATTCTTACATGGAAATTATTTTACACTGTTAATCATGATTTTCCTTCAGTTACATATGCAACTACCAGTGTACAAATGAATTCACCATATATTTTAAGGTAATTTATCATTTAATTGGCAACTCTGGAACAGTAGTAGCAATAGCTTTTTTGTGAACTTTATTTAGAGAGAGGATGTTCCATTTACTCAGCTAAAACTAGAAGTTTTAAACCTAGATGTTATCTGAGTATTAGTTTATCATTTTCAGATTTTTCATATAGTTGAGTCCAGACCTGAACTTTAGCGTATTAAATGTTTGATGTCTTAGATATCTTATTCACAAATACTATCTTTTGGCATATGAATGAATGTTTTAGTCACGCTGGTCCTAGGGAGAGGAAGAAAAGCAAACCTGCCTTTAATGACAAGGTTTCAGCAAAAGTCATGTGCAACATTCAAAAGGTTTCTAGTCCTGCCCATGGTCTGAACCTCTTTCTGTGTACAGTTTATCTCTGGGAGCCAGAATCCACAACATGGTAAAGTGAAACATTTTCAAAGCATTGGAAGTGGTTATGTGTCAGTAATTTTGCTTGATATAGAAAAGCGTTCACATTCAGCAATTCAATATCTCAAAAAT
>JAWWMO010000083.1:83032015-83195969 GCA_035047845.1 Dendrocincla fuliginosa | reverse complement strand
CTGTGCTCTTCCGATCTATAACCTACAGCGCTTGATACAATAAAAAAAAAAATGCTGTTAATCATTGAAATGTCCTATAAATCTATACAATTGCATTCAGCATAGCAACTACATTGACTTTGTAAATGTCTGCTATATTTGGTTACTGAAATCCTAGACTGTCTATGTATTTGCATGAACTATTGATTTCTGAGTTACAGAAAACTTCTGTATACTCACTATTTGTGCATGTATTTTTCTCAAAACCCCCAAAAAGCACTGCTGAAACTGGAGAATTCAACATAATACTTAGCTCAGTAAAACAACACAAGCTAGAAGGTTCTGGCAAATAATCAGTATATGACTCCTGGTTTACTTCTAGATTCGTTGGAAGGGCTTACCTGGCTGAGTGTCTGCCTTTTTTTGACTGATAGATGGTTCCAGTACCACTGATAGGGGCATTTTGTAGGGAGGCTTTGGTGGTCTTCACAGAATTGGATCTTGATGGACAAGATGGTCTGTATATCAACTACGCCACTTAGAAATATTCATACTTACAGGAGATACTCCTTATAAAACATTATTTGCTCAAAATTATTTATCTCTGGATGTTTTCTGTTGCAAGATTTTGTGTGCAGTCTGTAAGGATTGCCTAAGTTCATGAAAAAAACCTCTTATTTTGGCTAAATGTACTTTAAATCACACAACCTTAATGTTTTTAACTTTTTGGGGAAAAAAACCACACACACACACAAACAAAACCAACAAAAACAAAACCCAAACCAACTTCCATGGATGTTTTTGAAAGTATTTCCATCCACAATATTTCTTTATGGTTAAGTCCTTCTTGGATGTTGAAGCATTCCACACTCAGATAAAATTATGTCTGTCTTTGCAAAAGCCTCACACACTTTAATTGCTGTGTTTGGATGCTCTCCAGTGTTGCCTCAAAAGAAATATGAGTTTTCTGTCTGTTTATTAGTATTACAGTCTACTGTGGAATTGTAATAAATAAAAAAAGCAAATGGCAGTCTGGCTGTTGTTCACATTTGCCGTATTCAGAATGCCACAGAGTCCCAGCTCATACTGCTATTTAATGAGAGCTGAAGGTAGCTCCTTCCTTGAGGGAAGTTCTGCTCCAGGGCAAAACTAAAACATTGCCGTAAATCCACTCTGAGAGATCTGTTTAGTGATTTTCCAATTCTAATAAGGAAGCAAGACCAATTAAGTGGAAAAAGCCAGACAATTATGCAATGGAAGATTTAAAACTGAATATTTTGAAAGGGGCTTAGGCAGATGAGTGCCTAAGCACCCTTACCAGTACTACCATGGTTCTCAGGATATTGCACGCACCACCATGTATGAAGCAGAGAGCACCCTATCTGTTTGACACAACTTTAGCTTTCCTATTGAAATATGGAAATGTAGGATCTATTTCCAAGGATGCAGTAGCTCTTTTCCTTCAAATGCACCAGAGCAGAGGGCTTCAGAGTTGTGTAACAACTGTAGGAAAAACTCAAATAGTTATGTTGCTTGTTTCTGGAGTTATTAAGGCTGGATGAATTCCATTTCCAAAGCAGAGGCAGTTAGCTGCAAGTAAGTGCAATTCTTAGCCATGAGCAGGACTGTAGGAGACTGTTCACTACCATGATCTTAATTGTTTGGGCTGGGTTTTGGTGGTGTTCTTTTGTTGTCGTTGGGGTTTTTTGTTTTTTTGTTTGGGGGGTTGTGTGTGTGTGTGGTTTCTTTTGTTTGTTGGTTTGGTTTGATTTTTAATAACAGGAACAATTTTATTCATTATAACCCTCTTACTGGATAATTTATTTCACAATGAAGTTCATGGGAAACTACAATTCTGTCTTTACAAAATTTTCATAAGAACACAGACATATTTACGGATTATATGGTTTCGTGAAATCTCCTAAAAATTCTGTGAACAAATGTACAAGGCACATGTATTTTTCTTTGCAATTTTTCAGCAGAAGATGTCTATTTACTAACATAATGGTGTTAAGGAAAAACTCAGTTTGCTTGACACTTTTCAGTTACTTGAAACAAACAAGCAAACATATAAAGCCCTAAGCAAAAAAGAAAGAAAACCTTTGTGCTGCTAACATTTCCTTAAAGAAAAAACCAAACAATTAATCAATGAAAAAATCCAAAAAACTTATCATATCTGTGTAATCTTTGCTTTGTCTCATTAAAAAATAGACATAGGAGTAAGGAAAGAGCAGAAATAGAAATGAGAGCTTTCTTTTTAGTTTGGAGAAGATGCAAGTGAAAGCTGCAAGTGAAAGCTGCAAGTGAATTTTCAAATATTGGAAACACTAGTTCTACACTTAATAAAATAGTTAATATTTAGTATTCGGATTTTCATGAAAAAATCAAATTAAAACTTTCCATGCACCAGTATTTGAAACACTTATTGTTTTGAGTAAGCATAGTACTAAAGAGAAATTCTAATTCAAGAAGTCAAAATACAATGTATATGTAACCTGTTGCACAACATTTTAATTAAAAGCCGCGTTTCTCTTCTGGTGTAATACAGTTCAAAAGTGGTAAATACTTGTGTCTATTTTGAGGTTTCTTCCTAATTTCATTGACATATTTCTTTTATTTATGTGAAGCTATAAATTACAACTCAATTGATGTTTGAAACTAAATAAGATGTTCTGGTTTTGCCAACAAATGAGTATGCAGTCTTCCAAGGGATTAGTATTATTGGTGATTAATGTCAGGTTAGTTCCTTGATAACAACAATACATTTCAGATGTAGATCTAATTTTATTTTAGGCAGTATGTGTTAGCACAAACTGTTGTCTGTGGCCAACAGTCACTCTCAAAGTGCTTCAAATCCTGTGGATCTCCATATATCTTAACTCTTGGTCAGAAATATTAAAAGAATTTCAACAGGCTGCTTGCAATGCCATTCAAATCACAACACCCAGACACCTGGGGGCAAAGTGATTACTTACCACTACTAACTGCAGCCTTGTACTGGTTTCCAGTGTGTAGATACAATACCAGCAGGGAAATTTAATTCAGTGGCCCTACTTTTTCATGCAGAAGTCTGTATTTTCAAAAGTCAACTTGGTACACTGAGTCAGTGTGCAGGAAGTGCTATATTTATGTTATTAATATTTGATGAAAAATTAGACTTTATATTCCCTTCTTATGTTAGAACACGATTCCTCTAGCTAAGGCAGGAGTTCAGTGATCTCTGTCTTTTAAGTATGATATATTTGATTACATTTTTAAAGCTATATCTAGACACTGGAATCTAGTTAGGCACATTTTGGTTTTCACTTGGACTTTGTTTTGTTTCTTTTTTCCTTTCCTTTTTTTGCCTTCTTGGCAGCAACGTAACTAAAGCAAGACCTTTTATAGTCTCTTTTCATGGCCAGACCATACTCTGTGTAATTCAGGTGGCTAAAAAACTTTAGTAAAGCTTGTTGGGGAGTTTGTGAGAATTTGACATATTCCGCTAGGGAAAAGCAGGAGTAGTACTTTATTTAGAACTTTGCACATTCTTCCACCACTTTTACTTCCCTTGGCTTCATTTGGGGGCCCTGTGAGTGAGCTATAGGAGAGATCCAAATATCTGTTTCTGGGGCTAAAGAATTACTGATGCAATTAGTCTAAGCTGTAAATATGCATATGGCATCTGTGGCTAAGCTTCTCTCAAACACATCCAGCTTCATGTGATTGAATGACAGAGACCCAAGACAGCCAAAATTAACCAATTATTTATTTATTTTTAAAGATATGAAAAATCAGCAATTCAATAAAAATGGCCAAAATCCCAAACCAAATGTAAACACAAAGGAATCTCTAAGGAAAATCTGAAAAGGTTAGCTAAATCTAGTACTATAATGCTGAGCTAGATTCTATGTTTTTTTCACAGTACTTGACTCTCCTTGTGTACAGGGAGAATTTGTCTGGTGCCTGAAATGGGTGAGTGTTCCCTTTCTCCATTACCATTATGTAAGGTAGAAGGGTTCACTGCTCACAGCAGTGCAGTGGAACCAGCAGACCTTTAAGGTCCCTTCCAATCTAAACCATTCTGTGATTCTATGATACTATGAAGATTGAAAGCCTGGAAAACTGGATAGGCCAGGGTGTGTGTCACCTGCAACATTTGCTGCCAAGAACAGTAAAATGGCTCTGAACTAAAACATTTGTCTGTGTGCTTGAGTGTGCCTGGCAAGCAGTACAAATCCAATCTGAGAACTAGGCAGAAAACAAATGTATTGTACTCAGTTGGATGTCATTATATTTCATTGAGTCTGCTGAGGCTGTACTAAAACAATTAGTACTAGACATATTAATTCAAACAACTTTATATTCCAGTGCCCCAAGGGCTAGTGTCGATGGGGAGGGAAGTGCTGAAGGAAGTAAATCAGGGTTTTTCTTCACTAATGGCTAGGCTGAAATATTTGTGTCAAATATTTGCAGGGATGAATTTGCACGACTGCACCACTTACCTTGTTGCAAGGCATTGAGGATAGATATACTTCCATTCTGACAAGATTTCTGCTATTATCAACACTTACAGTTACTCTTTTCTCCTAAATTCTCCAGAAAGCAGAACTTGTTATAGATAATGCAGTTTATTCTTGAAGAAATTGTTTGTTCCTCTTTTTATTAATTTATTTTTTTTTGTTCGTTTGGGATTTTTTCAGCCTTTTTACCTTCTGTCTTTAAGACAGTGCTGATAGTAGCATCATCAAACTGAAATCTAAATCTAAAGCTGTCTAAAACTGTATTAAAATCAGATCAATGCCCACAATCCTTTTTGCTATGTTTGTGACCTTTCATATACATTCATATGCAAGCAGCAAATTCAGAAAAATGCTGTTTATTCATTCTGTGTGCAAAAAGGGGACAAAAATTGAGTGAAATTATTGGTAAGAAAAAGTAGGTAAAACAGTGAGTCAATCATCTGATCAACAAACAGGTCACAAAACAAGAGTAAGGGTTTAGGTATTACGAAAATATTTGCTAATTGATACTAACCTTTGCAGTGTCATGCAAGTCTGGAAGCATGTTTATTTTCACTTACATTGATGCTGAAGGAATTATGCAAATCTGTCTTGGAATTTGCATGACCAATTTTGCCATCAAAGTACTTTTTATAGAATATAGAGTTTTAAAGGTAATTTTTTTTAATTTGTTGTCTTCTTAATTTTGTGTTTAAAATTTTATTCACATGCAGTATAAAATGCAACAAGATATTTTGGTGCCTGCTTTCTTCCCTGCAAACCCCCCTGTTTCTCTGGCTTCTGTTTTTGCCTTCTGCTTTGAACAGCCTTTGCAAACAAACCTACAGAGGTTCTCCCTGGGCCACTGCAAAATAAGCAGTCGCAGCCACAATTAACCACAATTAACTGCCTTCCTCAGAAATCCTTGGGCTGTGTTAGTCCTTTGCCTAGCTATGGATTTTTCATTTACAAGTTTATTCTTTTAATAGAACTTCTGCTATATATATTGGGAAATTATTCTTTTTTAATGAGATCTAAGCTCCAACACAAATAGAGCAGTCTGGACAATATTTGTGACAAGACAATCTATGAATCTATATAAATGAAAAAAAAACATTGGCATACAGAATACAAGAAGGCATGAATTCAAGTTCCATGCTTTCAAATGTTTCATAGGTATTACCTTAAAGTAAGAAAATAATAAAACCAAACAAATCCAAAACCACAAAAAGCACCCAAACAAATGACAATAAAACGTTTGGCGCTTTTTTTCATAACTGATAATAATACTATTGATTTTGTATCCCACATAGCTCTCAAAATTGCATCTTTGCATTTTCTAAGAAACAGAATCCTTATAGCATTTTCTGCTATGCAGGCTATTTTGAAACTTAACAAGTTATATATACTTTTGCTTGTACTTTACACTTCTTTGCCTCTTTTATTTGAAATTCACAGTGGATTTCTGACTGAGACTTCTTATCCTAAACATCCACAGGTCAACAGATGTTTCAAAATAATCTTTCTAAACAATATCTAGAATAACCCCCCCCAAAATAATATGTCTGCACTTGTTTAATATTTCTAGTTCCTTTTCTGAGATTCAGATTTAGCTTCAAATTGTTTTTTTTCTTGATTTGCTCTGATTGGTTGGACATACGGCAGGACTCTTCTGTAAAGCATCAGAGCAGAAAAGTATCTTGAAAGAGTCCAGCAATTTTGTTGAGTAGCATCTTCACACAGACATGGAAACTTAGGAGCAAATCTCAGCTTTCTTGATCATGCTTCCATTTTCTTCCATTGCTTTGATTTTTCCCTTGAATGATAGGCACATTTCCTTACTTTTTTTCTCCTTCTTTATTTTTTTTTTAACCTTAAAGAGAAACTGTGAAGAGAATCAGGTGTCTCCTTTTATATCTGAAGGCGTCTCAAAATCATGTGGAGAAAAGATATTTTTCCTGTGGATAAGTATATTTACCATTATTAAATATCATTTTCTAGTAGAGTCCTGCTTGGTACAGTAATGGCAAAGGAAGTACAAGAATAAATAGTAAATAATAACCATGATGGATTGGAATTGTAGCCACTTTCTCACAGTTCTGAGCCAAATGTTTCAGTGACTGATTCACCACTTCCTGAAGCAGGTAATTGCTTTTCCCAAAAGGGATGCACTTTTAAGGAGTACTCCTGGCTGCTTCTCTGGAAACGGCTCAGAAAGGCAAACATCACAAAAGGAACAAGAAGGTCTGCTTTCCTTCTAGCAAAATTCTGAATTCATCTCATGAATTTTTACTTGGTTGATATTAAGACTTTATTTGACCTGTGCGTTCTTCAGTTCTTTTATTCCTCATTGCTTCCACCATGATGTGCAACTCCTCCCTTTCTTCTCCCTTACTCAGTCTCAATGGACACTTAAATGCTTTGTGTAGCTTTGGGGAAAAAAGTCTTGTCTGGAAGCAAGAATTCTCATAATTTATGACAACTGTCAAAACTTCAGGCACAGTGGTTTCAAAAGTCTTTGCTGATAAAAAACTCCCACTTATTATAAGATCTGACCTGTGTGAGTGGTACAGTACATTTTTTGAGCTTTGCTTCCATGCCTGAAGGGTACTGCAAATCAGAGGCCTCTGAGTATTGAAAGACAATGATGACTTGTGCCAAGGGACTAGGCTTGTGCTGGTTTTGGATAATATTCAGCTTTCTGTAAAATGTCAAAACTTATAAAATGCCAAACAGAAAATATTTTGATGAAGTTAATTGACATGCTAAGAAACTGAATGCTTTTTTTGAATAGTTTTTTGTGTGTGGGGGGGGTGGTTTTTTGTTTTGTTTTGTTTTGTTTGTCTTGTTTTTTTTTTCTCAAGAAGAACTTTTTTGAAACTACTTGTGGCTGTCATAAGATACTTGAGAGGGCATGTACTGAGGTATCTGTGATCAAAATCAGAAGTGTTTATCTCATATTGATGAGATGATGGGAAGAAACCCTGTATTTTTTGTATTCATATATTTCATGATTGCAGCCCACAGGCCCTAGGATCTCTAGAATTAGGAGTGGATACGTTCACGTCTTTGGTGTAGTTCTAATTACTCTTTCCCTAATTAATCTGTAAACAGTTTGTACTATTTTAGTGTAATGTATTTTTCTGCCAGAGTCTTCAGATCTAATCTAAAAAGCTTCTTTTTCATTTTGACATTGTAAAGATGTTATTGTAGTGGTAATTCTGATACAGTTGGCTACAATTTCTCTGGTCCTATTTGTGTTCCAATGCATGGCTAAATTCCACAGTTTTTAAATATGGTTCTGTAATTTTTGTCTCAATTCCAGAAGCCATGAAAAGTGAAAGATACATGCAGTGAATTAGATATCAGACCTCAAAATATAAACTTCAAAAGCTGTCTGATCTCTTGGTGTTTGGATGTAAAGGTCAAGGCTAAGAAATCCCCCAGAAAAGCAGTATTGTTTCTCACTAAAGTATGACTCAGGACTTTCACTGAGAGTCATGAGATGGCTATGAATTTCCCCACCTATTTTACCTATCAGGCCTAAAACAAGGGAGGACAGGCATGTTCATTCTTCCAAGAACCTTATGGCTAGAGAGGTCACCTGGAATTGCAGGTCACATGAAAAGAGTTTCATATTTATTTTTAGAGTGAAAATAGAATGGGTACTTGGGTATGTGGGATGGTTATTCAATAATGAAGGAGACCTTGGTTTCTGATCTCTGTTTCAGTTAATTTTAAATCTTTTTAATAGAAAACATAGAGAAGGCAACTGGTGAGTTCGAGGAATGTATCTCGATCTCCAAATCTCCAGAACAGTCTACAGCCATGTGACTGGGCTTAAGTGTTGGAGAAATAACCCATCATGACAGAGAAAGATTTGAAAGTAACTCAGAACTGTGGAAATTGCTTTAGCCACTAGGGCATTATCCCAAAGAATAACCCACAGCAATCAAACTGGTTTGTATATCTTGAGTGATGACAGCTGTCTTAATTGATATCTTTGATGTTAAAAATACTCTTTGCATACATAAAATATTTCAATAATAAGCATAGCTGATAGCCATAAGGAAACATAGTTCTTTTTTGGTTTAGTGCAAAATTATTGGTCCCAAGCTAGGAAATGGAGATGGAACTATGGTCCCTCTTTTCCTTTTCCTCCTCCCCCCATTTTTTTGAAAATAATTTGGGCGGAACAAACAGCTTCACTGAGACACTAATGACTGAACGTAGGAAGCAGCCTCATCCAGGAACACCAGTCGGCAGGAAAAGATAGGATGAGTTCCAGACACTGAAGCTCTTAAAAGTGTCAGACTCGTGACAAGTGATTTCAGTGCCTGATCCTGCTGCATGTGAAGTGATGCTTTAATTTGCAATTGAATGACAAAGTCCTCAAATCGTCCTTATCTCCTGAGTAATTGAAGAAAGACTCTGCAGTGTGAAAACTCATTATGATTCTTCTGTGTCATTTTGCACCTTTAGAAAGGAATTTGTTATCATTACATTGCTCTCTGGCATATTTTTATTAGCACTGAGCTGCAAAATATGAGATGCACACCTAGATTATGTGCTTGTATTTACAGATGAAATGGAAGATTAAAAAGAGAATTCATATTGCATGTGTACTAATTCTGCAGAGCCTCTCTGCCATTGATCTTTACATGTTATAATAGTTTCTTTCAAACCCTGATGAGAAAATAAAATATGACCATTCTGTGTGTTATTTGTTGCTGTCCATACCGGAGGAAGAGATTAGTTTATAGTCATTTTACAAGCGGGGATTAATCTGATGAAGTAATTAGAGTAAGTTAAGATAAAATCTAAAATGAGAAGCTTTGAAATGGGAGACAGAATATTTTCTACTGTGTGCTGTGCATCTCTCCATTTCCTGAAGCTGTACAATACTAATGTTTGGAGCACTTTCTGCCATGTTAAAACTGGGAAGCAGAGCTGGAAGCTTTTCTAGAGATGATTTGCTTTCTTTTGGAAATTTGAAGAAGGGACACTGGTCAATGAGTCTTTCCATTGTAGAAAGTAGATTAGGAATTAGCTGGTGGCTCTTACAGAATTATCTGCACATGCAGTGGGCTAGATCCACTGATAGGCTATAAGTACTTTCTGCCATTTTGGCTAAGCAAAGGATGCATGATTGCTTTGTGTTTTTCCTAGAGTGTGTGAGTGAAAATAAGACATACCAGCATGTTCTCTGCATTATTTGACATAGTTTTCCAAGTTACCATAAGGATATAGCTCACATAGAAATGAGATTTGTGAGGAGAAAGTTGAGAAAGCATCAAGGCCCGGAGGGTTTTGAGGTCATTCTTTTTTAATGGAGTTATAATGGTGAAATTCCATAGCCTGATGTACTCAAATCTCAACATGTGGTTGGATGCATCAATGGATGACTTTAAAGGTGAATGTGTTAGTGGAAACACATAAATCCCTTTGTTAATTTCTGGATCATGATCTGCAGAAAAAGTGGAACAGATCCCAGGCTGAGTGACGCAGTTTTGGGGAAGAACAAAAGCATAAATTATCCCTAAGGGTTTTTTTTCTCTTATTTTCTCTTTCTAGAACTAGCTCTTGTCCTTTCTCTGCACAAACTGTTTGCACTGACCTCAGCCTCTAGATTACTGAATTCCAAATATGTTCCAGATGAGTCCTCTTTTCCTTAACTGGCTTTCTTCCTTGGGGATAAAACAAAGTAGGTCTTCACTTTAATTTATAATGATAAATTATATATAGAAATGAATGGCCCCACTTTTTTTTTTTTTTTTTACTTTTAATAATCAGCTGGGACAAATTTACATCATGTTGTGTTGCTTTGTGACCAGAAGGCTGTCATGTAGTGGCTTCTCTGCATTCCTTAGCATTTGGTCTACAAGCCATCCTGTGTTCTGGAAGTCTATGTGTAAGAGATGTTTCTGTTGCTTTGAGACTGGGGTTTTCTGCTTCACAGGAACTTTCTCTTGAGAGAGAATGTTATTTTCATGTCTGTGCAGCACTGGTCTATTTGCACTGGAACATAAAAGAACGAATCAAAAATTAAAAATATTGCAAGGTTACTGGTTTGGGCCTGGTATGTCTTCAGGGTTTTGCTTTTTTCATTTTAAATTCATGACTGCCAAGAATCAGGCTGTGAGCATGCAGCATCTCCAAAATATTGCTCAGCACAGAGGAAAAGCATTGCAAAGGAGCACGATCCACTTTGTGATCCCAGTGATGTTTATACCTTCGGTATTCCACATTCTGCAAGGCATGGGAATAGGGTTTCTCTGTCAGTGAGTGAGACTTCAGTTCCTCTGAGCCTAGAACTTTTGTTTGGAAATACCCTGAGGCATAACCAGTTCAGGACCCTGGCTATCGGAATGCATGCCTACATTTGTAAAATGCCTTGTCTATAACACTGTCTTTAAGTGGGGATTTGGCTTTGCCTTATTTACTGCTAGAAAATGTTTGGTGTTTGGTGATCCAGTTGAAAACTGCACCTTCTGACTTGCTGTTTGAATTTCTGTTAATTTTCTTTTCATGCTGTACAATCATTTTTATTGGTTTTGGGTGGCAGGGTTAGCTGTATCTCAAATCTGTAAATCATGCAGACTAAATCAAATCAAATTAATTTCTCAATTCTTTTTTGTTTGTCTGAAAGTAAGCAGTATAATATTTGCCTCAAGGGAGTGATAGCTCTGAGCACATACTCTTTTTGGTAAATATGGATGGTTGAAAAGTGTGAAGTAAACTTCAACATATTGTTAACCATGGACACATAATCCTTCAGAATTAGTAGTTTCTGAAACTTGAATGATGAGGACTTCGGAAAACTTTTGGGTTTAGCCCCAGCCAGCAACTCAGCCCCACACAGCCACCCACTCACTACTTCCCAGTTTGTTGAAGGAGAGAATCAGAACAAGAAAACTCATGGGTAGAGGTAAAGACAGTTTAATAGGTAAAGCAAAAGCCATGCACACAAGCAAATTAGAACAAGGAATTCATTCACTAATTCCCATGGGCAGGCCGGTGTTCAGTCATCCCCAGGAACGTAGGGCTCCATCACATGTAATGGTGACTTGTTAAGACAAATGATATCACTCCAAATATCTCTCCCTCCTTCTTCTTTCCCCAGCTATATATGCTGAGCATGACGCCATATGATACGGGATGTCCCTTTGTTCAGTTGGGATCAGCTGTTCCTGTTGTGTCCCCTCCCAACTTCTTGTATACCCCCAGCCTCTTCAGTGGTAGAATGTGGTGAAAGAGAGAAAAGGTCTTGACTCTGTGTAAGCCCTGCTCAGCAGCAAGGAAAACATCTTTGAATTATCAACACTGTTTCTGCAACAAATACAAAACTTGCCCCATACCAGCTACTGGGAAGAAAATAACTTACCCCAGCAGCCAAAACCAGCACAAAACTGAAAAACTTATGCAATTGCACCCTTAAATTTGGAGGAAGTGTTGCACATATCTTTGTCTCATCTCATATAGGGCAGATATGTGCCATCACCTTCAAATGATGGAAAGGAGTCTTGTGAGGAATTGATAAAAAAGTTGCCATTGCTGTAATGTCTTCTTCCCAAGACAGATGGAATAGGAGACAGTCTCTCCCCTCTGCCACAGTGATAATGTTAGAAGGATGATAATTGGCCCTTAGATCAATTCTTCTGGGGCAAGATCACATTCCCCATGACTATCCTCTGCTGTGCACCACACTTAGGGCAACGTGAGGAAATGATCGTTCTGACCTGGGTTCACCCATTGCAGTCAAAATTAATAAAGAAGCTAAGTTTGTCTTGTTATTACTTATCTTTGAACAGACTTTGCCTCTTAGACGTACTGTGATTTGGTTTGAATTTAAAGAAGATGGGCCAAGTTAATGAATAAAATTCAAGAATTTGGCTTAATTACAAACCTGTCCTCAATCTGGGTGCTCTGCTAGAGTGTTCTTCCCCGGGTGACTTTATCTTTGTGCAAGGTACTCACATTACATGCCTTAGATTGCGTGATCTGACTACCACTCCAAATGTGCTATAAAAAGAACTGAGCATAACTGAAGATAGATATACCCTGCATGGGTTAAAAAGATATTTATTTCTGGGTTTCTTAGCTCTTAATCCATCTCTTCATAGTTCTCTGAGACTGTGAGCTGCCTCATGCCTAATAGTTGCTATGGTACTATAAATAGCAAGGAACTATTGCTGCCAAAATATTACAAAATTGTTATCATTATTCCTGAAAAGTTGTGGTTTTGAAAAATCAAAGGCCAATGGAGGTATAATACATAGATATTGATCATTTTATTCATTTTTATGAACTTTGTTTCAGTCAGGGACAGTGATCTGAAAGCTGCAAAACTGGTGAAATAGTGGTGTCTTGCTGTGTTTCCAGATTTGCGTTTATATATGAGGAGCATTGATTTATACCAAGAATTTCAGCCAGCTTCAGTCATGTTGTAGACTCTTATTGTCACTCAGTAATGACTTTCTTATCACAGAGGACCAGAAGGGCTCTTGTCAGTATTTTCAGATTTTAATAGCCTCTGGTATGGTAGGTCAGCACCCAGCACTGCCTCTTCTGGCTGTTCTGCTGTCAGCTTGGATCTTCTGGAGTGTTTCTCATCAAAGTAGGTTGGAGCTGCCTAAATCCATCATGGAGCTCTCATGGGACCCCACTCCAGTTATGGGCAGAGACCTTTAGGGTCACTGATAGCCTCAGTGCACTTAATTTTTATCTCAGTGTTGCCATTTAAAGATGTCTTGCTAAAATTTTGTCCCTGATGTGGCTGATAATAGGCAGTGATGTTCCTCTCATTCTCTTTGCAACAGGAGCATGAGTGACATGTTACAGAGCAGTTTCACTTGTGCTGTCAAAATTTAGGTCACTGAGAGATGGCAGGTCTGGCCAGTAGAAAGGCTGTGGAGGTAATTTGAAGAAATTCATTTTCTGTATAATGCTCAATATAGGACAGTAACATAGATAAAGATACATAATCAAGGTATAATGTAAAAAGAAATTATTTTGCTTTGTATTTGAAATGTATTCAAAAGTCCAACTCTATTTCATGCATTGATATTTATTGTACCATGTTATATTTTAAGGGACTTTTACAAGAGTTGTTCAGCAATTTGTGCTATTGCACACATGCCAGGATTGGCAATGAAGCTGAGTGAGGCAGGTGCCTTCCTGATCGACCACTTGCCTCCAAGTGATTGGAGTGTTCTGCACAGCATAACATCTACTATCCAATCTACAGGAGAAATCCAGGCTATTTCTTGAGTAGGAGATGATGTTATGCAGAACACAGAGGAAAAAAACAAAAACCAAACCGATGGTTTCAAAAGGGACAAGATTTAATCTCAGTGAGCTTGGTGTCTATATCTGACATTTCCCTGCAACGGTTGGATGGGGTGCTCTCCCCCTCTCCCGTCCTCCCCCCCAGGTCCACATGGCCGTACCACGCGGTCTCCTGAGGTCCCAGTAAAGAGATCCACACACGCCAAGGACAGGAAGCAGAAAGAGGGATTTATTCACCTGGCCAGGTCTTTTATAGACTTCCCAGCAGGGAGGGTTCAAGGGGAGGGATACAAAAGGACCAATGAAGAAAGGTTTCACACACCCTGGGTGGGGCTTACATACTAATTAGGAAGGCAAGGGGTTGCTTTCCAGGGGCATGGGAAAAAGGGAAACTCAGCAAAAGACCTCATTTTACAATTGCAGTAACGAACTCAGGTTTACAAAACACTTTGATTGTTTTCTTCATCTTCTCCAGTAGCCCATCTCTTACAGGATCTGTTCCACTCTTGATATTGTGAGTCTACTCCCACATTTCCCCTCTCAAAGAAGGCTGCTTTGCCTTCACTTACCATGTTATATGTTCATTGAATGGTCACTAGCTTGAGCTTAAGGCCAGAGTGCAACAGCATGGTTTTGTTGAACTACTTGAGTATTTGACAGCTTGTCCAAAATGCAGTAATTATTATAGAATAGATTCATAGAATCATGGAATTGTAAATAGGCTGCCTGAGAAGGGAATATGAGACTCTGCTCTGGATTCACTTCATTCTGCTGGGTTCACTTCTTTTGTTGTCAGTACAATTATTAATCACATTAGACCTTCCATGTGGATCAAGGAGTTTAGTTGCAGCTTGGTTCTCATGCTGTGCACTCATATTTACAGTTGCCATGGCTCTTGTCAAGTTCAAAGAACAGATATTTAGGCTTAGACATGGAAGATCTTACTTCTATTTCTGCCTTTGGCACTGCCTTGGAGACTGAAATTATGAAACTAACCTTCTGTCTCTCTGGTTTCCTTTCCCTCCCATCTCTAACCCTAACCTGTGACATGGCTTTTTACTCTTTGCAGTGGCCATATCTGATTAGGACAGAAGGTTCCTCATTAATGAAGGAAAGGATCTCTGAATGTGATGCTGTGAGATGCCTCAGCCCAGGTGAAAGGCTTGTGGGGTGTGAGGAATGGCTCCTCCTCCAGCATGGGGCTTGTGCTGTGCCTCTCACCACGTGTTAGTTCAATGGAGATTTGATCCTGACTGGGCTCACCTCCTAGACACTAAGGTAATGTAAATAACAAACACAGGGTCTTTTCCTCTGAGATCTTAAAAATGTATTGCTTTAACACTGCAAAAGCTGTCAAGAGTGTCTGTATCTTTGTTCTTGTGGCTTTGGTGTGTTGGATGAGATTTTCACCTGGGACTGACAAGATGCTTGAAAAAGGTTCTTTTAGGGAGTTAGTTGTATAAGATTATTTTAACTATAGTGCAGTTTTTAAGGCACACTGGTTGTATTTAGTATTTTGAATCATGTTTAATGCTTTCTGTTTTCTTATTTGCATACTTACCTTTATCATGAACTTTGCTCTGTATTTAAATTGCCTGGGATGTTTTGACAGACAGGTGCTACATAAATATATTATTATTTTAATAAGCTGCAGCAGGGCAGCAGATAGAAAAGTCTCTATGTTCATATTATCTTTTTATGGTTCCTGTTGTCAGAATTCACTGTTAAAGGGGAAAGGTAGAGTGGAAAGGAGCTTCCATATGTGAGAGAGAGACTGTCGCCCTTTTCTACATGCTCACTGAAAGAATATTTCCCTGGAGGCATTAAAATAGGTGCAGTATATTTTAGGATTACATCCAACCTTTCTCTTCCTGTCTCTTGCAACACTGTGGAAAGGGTAAAGAGCAACAGCTAAATGTTTGGCTAATAGAGGAGGCTTCAGGACTCTGATGAGACCAGTTTAGTGATGGCAATACAGCCATGCAGGAAAGCATTTTGGGCTGCACTCAAAATATTTGTCATATGCGTATAAGCAGAAGCATTTCCACTCTGTCATGCATTAAACACCTGAATCAAACAATTTTGCAGGGTCAGAAATGTTCTGTTAGCTGATATTCTTCTGGTTATTTGTTATTGCTGCAAATGTCTGTGCCTCCAAGGGCAAGCTGATCTTGAAAGAAAAAGTATCAAAGCATGGGGGGATTAAAACTAGGTTTTGTCCCTTCCAACCTAAGCCATTCTGTGATTTGGTGATTCTGTGAATACTTAGTCGATGAGAAGAAGAAAATCATTAAGTCCTATTTCCAGCTGGAATGCCAGAAATTTCTTGAGAAATACTGGTTTGCTGTGATTTCCAGCTGTAAGTAGGAAGTTATAGTGGTACAAAGCTGCAGGTGGCAGACTGCAGCAGCAGCAAGCACGTTAGCCAGAACCTGGGCTGTCCTGGGGTTGACTCAGCTCTGCAGTGTCTGACAGTGCTGGTGCACCTTCAGCCAGCCAATTCACTGCTGTTCTCTCCTTTTCTTTTTGGGCCAGTGACTGATTCTGAGTCTGTTTTTTCATCCCTGTGTGATAGAAAGTAAACAAAATCTGACCTGATGTCTCAGCTCAACCAGAATTCAAATAATCACTTGGATGTTCAACTATTATGAATTATAACCATAGAGATTTTTATTTCTGCAGACAATCTTTGATTCCTAGTTTTAGTTTTTGACTTGGTCTGGGATCCTTTTTGACTTACAGTGCCATAATCAGAGCAGATCCTGATACTGTGGGCACATTATTTCTATTTTGCAGAGTGTAAAGCTGAAAAACTAGATAGGGTGTCTGAAGTCTTATCAAAATCTATGTCATTGGACATTGCACTTTGAATACTAGTCAATTTTTTTACGTATAATTTCCTGTGTAGTAAAATGTGCATATAAGCACAGCAATTCTCTACTACTCCTCTAGGAGAAGGTATTTTATTTCCACTGGAACTCTTTCCTTATAGCTTTAGTTGTAGACTTTCTTCTGTTTTTTTCTTTAGTCATCAGAACTTTTACATTAATTCAGTAATATTTATTGTGTAAAAGGTGCCTAAGGCATTTTGTTGTTGTTGCAAACTGAGATATATATTTTCACCAGAGAACAAGATTTCTTTTACTTGCTGGAAGGTTGACTTCAGCTTGGAGATACTAGTCTCTTGCAGAAAAAGGTCAGCCCACCTGCCTATTGGGCATGGTTTGGATGACCACAAGGGAGTAAAATGCATTTAATGTTAATGATGGGACCAGCAATGATATATCCTAGTTGTCTCCCAGCACTAGAGCCTGGTTTCCTTAATGTAGCTTACCTTAATATCTCAGGAACACGGGAGAAAGGTAGGAAATACAACGTCCCACAGGAGTGTGTCATTCGGCTGGGAACTGGGACAGTTTTCAGTAAAATTTACAAGGAGCCTGAATGAAGGGTAGAATTCAGCATTTGAATAGCACAGCCTTATACTAGAAAGTTTGGTTTGTGAAGTACAGGATTTTGGTAGTTGGTTAAAACATTGGGTTTAGTCATGTTTGTTTTGTTTTCCTTAAATTTAGAAAATATAGGAAGACTGAATGTTTTTTATCTCTATTATAAATATTCTTTTAGGGATACAAAATTTGGTTTAGCTCTACATCTTTGGAACTAATTGTTTTTATTTCTGCCTACATACATTTAAAACAAGTAATAGTTTAACTCTTCTTGTTGTCCCAACAAGCTGGATGTGATACCTCAGATATCAAAATATTTGTATCTCTGCAGCATCCTATTGTTGGGTAGAGAAGCTGTCCAAACAGAATAAAAAATGGTCATCACTCCGAGATTGCATTGAGCTGTAAGCTACAACTGGCAGAGGCAGGCAGATGGCAAATGCAAGTGATCATATTAGCTAAGATGATAGGACCTTCAGCACGGCAGAAGTTTAACTATTGTTGTGTTATATAGACATCAGAAAAAGCGGTGCTCTAAGGAGATTTGGAAAAAAGCAATAAAACAGGTTGCAGATGTTTCTGAGATGCCGGACAGGGGAATGGGATGGAGCATAAAGGTGATTGTTTTAAAATTGAACAAGAGTTCAGTGGGGGCTGGCAGAAGTTCAGTACTGCCCAGCCATCCTATTAATTTTTGATGATGCAAAATGGAAGAAACTTGTTATCCAAAGGACCAGTTGATATTCTCTCTTCTTCTGCAGCCGTTAGATTTTGTCTCAGTTGTGCCACTTTATTACAAAAATCTGTAGGACATATAAATGGTCTTGCTACCCATAGGAGAGGTAGAAATATAGAAAAAAGACAGTAAAAACAGGTTAGCAAAAGAAAAACATTATCTTCAAAATATGGTAGGGGACAGAGGTGGAGAAGGCAGTGGGGAAGCAGCAGAAATGAAAAGGAATGTTGTTGTTACAGACCTATGATATATCTAGCTAAGTAAGCTTAATACACATAATGTGCTTCCTGCAGTTTCTAGGACTCCCTTGACTGTGTTTTATGAAAAACGGCTGTTTTGTAGCAGCACCGCATCTTATGGATCATCCCTGTGCCATCCTCTCTGGCACAAAGGTTTAGCTTTGACTCATCTTTCTATTTTTTTTTCCTCCTAATCAAAATTAAAAGTCATTCACTTTGAAAGGATGGCCTTATTCCTGTGAGTAGAAAAACAATGTTGTATGTTATATCTTTCCTTAGGCACCTGTACACACAAGGCTTATCTGGCATTGGTACCTTATTCAGCATGTCACCGGGATGAACAGTTACCTCCAGATAACAACCTGCTGTGTTCTTATGACAAATGGTATTGTTTCATGGAAGCTTTGGAAGCCAAATTTAGCAGCATTCTGGGCAATGTTTTATGAAATGTAACTATAGCAACTGAACCTTCATCTCCAAATGATAACAAAATCTTTAAGAAAGTCCAAAAAACCCATAAACCATCTTCTCTCCTTGGTTCCACACCTACACATGCTACACAGTGTATGATCTGCTGGTGGTCTACCTGCATTATCAGATATTTAACTTTAAAAAAAAAAAAATGTACAAGGCAAATAGGTGCAGTTACCTTAAAAATAAAAAAGTTTTATGCCTTTTCATAATAACTTTGCCTCACGAGGCTTATCTGTGTCACTGCAGTTGCTGTTGGGGTTGTAGCCACGTTTTGTTCTCTGTTTCCCGTGTGCCACACGGTGGTGCTCCTGGCTCCACATTGCTCAGAGACCTGAGCCGGCTGACAGCAATTGCACATGCTGTGTGTGTACCAAAGCTGATCGGGGAGGGAGGGCTGGCACACAGCTCTGAAACGAGGTGAGCCATGCTGTCCCATGGGGAATGTACTTTTCTCCCAGGACTCAGCTACCAAATCAGATATCGGAACAGGCTAAATAATGTCAGCCAATAAAAATCTTCAGTATTGTGCATGTATATACACATATATGTATATGCAACCTCTTTTACTCTTGATTGCTATGTGAATTTTACATGCTGGCTTTGTTTTGGTAGCTACCACCCCTTCCCTTTTCCTGTTTCATCAGTATCAGGCTCCGGCAGGTTCACAGCCTGGTGGCAGCAGGGGTGGCATCCTTTTCTCTAGGTCTGTGATAAAAATGCAGAGAAGCAAGGCAGGGGGAGGGGAGATGTGGCTCCTTTTCCATCTAAGGAGGGGCCAGTACAGAATCAGGAGCTGCCTTGGCGCCCCCCAAGGAGGCCAGTGGTGGTGCTGGCCTGGTGTCAATTGACTGATTCCTTTTCTTCATAAGAAAAGCTCTGCATCTAAGTGGACATTCTCTTCCGTGTCAAATGTACAGCTCGGTGAAATCGACAGGAATGATTTCATTGACTTGAATGCACTTTAAATCTGGTCCTGTGATCTGTAGCAATCTGTCAGTTAAAGTTTAGCTCTGAGCATTTAGGAGTTCACCTCCCACTGAGAGTTTCTGACAGCTTTACTAAAACTTGGATCAGGCATTTAGATATTTATGTGAGCCTAGCTTTTAAATTGTGTGAAGTCATCTTTTTAATTAATCCTTATAAGAACAATTGAATGCATGACCTACAGGGATAATTACTTGTGTTCTGCTTTGATTATTTTGTAAAAGTTTCATTAGATTTGTATTCTGTACTGCAGTGATAGTGATCTTAAAAAGGAACTCTAACAAGGTGTTTGTACATACTACCGTATGAACTTTGTGGGACCAGCAGTCATGTTATCTACATGGGCACTGTATTCTGCAATGTATTATTATTAGCATAAATCTTTAAGTGTTTATCTTTTCTGTCTTTGCATATCTTTGGATTATTTATATATGTAAGTCTTCCATAAAGCCAAAACCTGGCTGTTGGAAAAAATATCTTAAGCTAGTCTTCAGTTTATGGACAAATTTAATAGCCTTATGTGATGGGATCCCCTCAATCTGAGGAAGCACAATTAGTTTCTGACGTTACTATTTCCATAGTTATTCTTTGTGTGTAGTCTCTATAAAAAGCTAATATTGAACAGAATACTATTATTAAATATTACTGTAAACATTTCTCCAGCATGAGTAAGTGAAGGTTGCAGATGGAAGCTAGTCTGGTAAAAACTGAGACATGACTAAACATCACCAGGAGGCACCTCTTTGCATTGCATAAATGGACTGAGGGACTGAGGCAGGCAGTACTAACCTTGCCCATGTCTACCAGTGAAAATTTTTCACTTCAATTGCAGCATTATATATCACAGACAAATGCTGAAAACAATAAAATTTCATTAATATGGAAACTACAGTTTGATATTTTGAGTGAGTTTTTTACAAGAAGGAAGTAACCCAGCGTGTGTCTGCAATGAATAGTGTCCGTGATGAGTGGTGGGTATGGACAAGAAGTAAATCCAGCTATGCAGAGATGGTGCCTATGGGACATCCTGCCAGTTAGCCTTGTTTCTTATCTTTATTAACTGAACGACCCGTACAGAAAAAGTTGATGCTAAAGTAGTCATACAAGGGGAAAATATTACAATATTTATTCAGTTATTTCATTGCATCATTTTCCAAATGGAAGTGCAAGCTGATTGTGTCAAAGCAGAACCAGCTACTTATGTCATCACAGACTGAATTTTTGCTATTGATGATATTTTGTGAAATGCTGAATTGAATCTGTGCGCACTGGCAAGAAATGCTGAGTGAAATTTTCTCCTTCAAGATGAAATGAAATGGAATCACCCAGACCAATCAAGAGAACTCTCTGTTGTCTTTATTCAATAATCATATAAATTACAAATAATGAACTAGTCCCCAAAAAAGAGGAATTCCAGAAGTCATTAAGGAATTTATATACACATAACTGGAATGCAAATTTAAAAAATAAAAAAAACAAACAAACAAACAAACAAAAAAAAACCAAAAAACAAAACAAACAAACAGAAACACAAAAAAAACCCTCCACCCTCCAAAAAAAACCCAAAACAACAAAAAAATAAAAGCACTCCTGCCAACATGTCCTGCTGCAACCAGGATTGTTTTCTTCACTGGCTCACAGCTGATTTTCAGTGCCATTTTAAGATCTCGGTGCAAATTCTTACCCAGATCTTTGGTATCTTCCACTCTTGGGCAAGAACTACATATTCATGCCTGCCTGAGAGGACTCCTAAGAACACAAGGACCGACACTTCCTCCTTCTAGCCTAGCAGGGCACACCCTTAGCTCATCCTGGAGCACAGCTCATTCTGTTTACCCATATCACTTTATGCTCATCTCCTGCTGCCAAGGGGACAGCACATGCAAAAGTTTGCTGATTTCACCACATTCTCTGGCAAGAGACAGCTTGAACAATAAAACATATAGATTGTTTTGCTTACATGAAGATAACAGGCTGAGAACAAAAGGTTACAAATCGAAGAATTTTAGTGCTTTTTTTTTTCACTCTTTGCCCTCTCCGTTGTTCTGACATATTTCACTGGGAATGCAGTTCTTGGGGTTCGCAGTTGGAGGTCTGGCCATCCAGGTTTCTTGCATATATTTTATTCTCTGAGTACTGCATAACATTTCTCTCTTTTCTTGTCTAGATATACTACACTCAGTTTTTCTTTGATTTACTGCAAATGGAGTATTGAAGGCTGGGAAAGAGAGGAGACAAAGGGGTAATGGTCAGAAGGAGATATGTTGTCCAGGCTGTTTTCAGTTTTTCGCTTTGGTCTCTTGATGCACCTGCCTTGCTGGAGGTCTTTGTCCTTTGTCCTTATGATTTTTTTCATGCCTAGATGGTGTTGCATACTGTAGTTTTTTCCTCTTTTCTTTTAAGGTTTATGATGTTGAAATAGAAATGTGTAAAATATCTGTTCTTCACAACACCTGTGAAGTTAATGGTCTCCCATGCCATACTAGTTTTCTAGCATGTTCATGTCTTTTAGTGAATCCATGTAGAACAGACAGAGGACATTGAATTAATTTAATAAATTCATGTTAGTAAAAGCCACATGTCTTTGTCCTCTATGTATTCTTAGTGTTTGTGGCCTAAAGCAGTGTTTTTTCTTTTGGTCCCTTACTCTTATTTTCTAGACAGGGAATATAATATAATTGGATGATAATTGCAAAAATTTTGTGTTTGTGTGTGTGATAATAACTTTAAAATTGTGACAATACAAGAAGGAATAAAATTCCTTCTGCATTCAATTGTTGCCTGAAATTCTAGGGAAAAACTTTCCAACACAGCATTATCTGTGTAAGGTAGGGAGGAGTTCTTTACTTACAGGGTTTTAGGGGTACAAAGTATAGAAAGCATACAGAGTCATGTGCCCTTCCCTCAATACCATCCTTGTGCTCTTCAAGTAGGACTTGAGGTTCTTCATTGCTTGCCAAGGGGGCAAAGGAGGAACCCTCCTTCTAGTGCATGGACACGTGCTGGAGACCAGCCAACGAGCATCCGACCTGCTGAGCTGAGCTCTCCTGAGTTTAGCTTAGCATAGGGGGCTTACCAATTTTATAACACTAGTTAATTATCCTATCTAAAGGTTACATCCGTTTTAATAATTGTCCACCCCGAGAAACTCCCCAGCTCCACTCCCCAACACACCTCTGAAAATGATTTGGAGGTCTCAGGACCCCTTATACTTCATCATCTTCACTATCTTTGCATTACATCTTCATTTTGGAGCTTCTCCAACGTTTCTGGCTCTTCTTTCTTGTTTTGACTAAAATACTAAAATGATATTATCCTAGTTTTGGCACATGAGTTTCAGGCAAGATGTTCTAGCTGTTATTTTCCCCATGACACAAAGATCGAGAAATGTATCACAGAGCTTAGAAGCTACTAGCTACTACTTCAGAATGTTGGAAACTATATAAAAAATCTACAAATATATGAAATCCTAAGGCAACAGAATGAGGTATTGTCACATAGTTCACAGACAACATTTATTTAAGTTATGGCATAGCTAAACTTTGCTTATCACATCCTGTTTCCCTGCTTTTCTGAGAAAACATTAAGTAAATTCCTGTAAATTACTTAAAGCAGGAGCATTTAGAAAAGATAACTGTAAATCCTCTGATCACTTTGAGCATCCAGAGAATTCCTCTGTTCTGTTGTCCAGTGGAGATGTTTTCTGGATTCTGCATATGACTCACAGGATCATATACATGCGGCAGACAGGAAACTTCAATTAAACTGTAGATGTTAACTTAGAAGGTGATTCACTTCAATGACTCAACCAAAGAATTGCAAACAAGGAGACCTGTGAGTTCTGTGGGTAGCGGGTCCTACTCTAGGACCTTATGTGGTGAGGAAGTCCCCAGTAGGTGAACCATTAATCATCAGACATACACTGTAAGATGCTTGTTTTAAGATCTAGAAAGTATGAATTGCTTCCTTTTTTTGTTATAGCAGTTGTACTGTTAACAACCTCAGAAGTCTTTTTTTCCACAGAAATGGGGTTTGAAAGGAAGCTAACCATGCACACCTAACCTCTGGGAAAAGTGTGGAAACTGAATGACTAGACTGGGGCTTTGAAGGCACACAAATGTATTTAGCTATCTCATTTGGGATCTCCAAGATTTTAATATTTATCCTATGTGACTACTGTATGAACCAGATAAGTACAGTACCAAGGGAAGTAAATAATGCAATCTGTCCCCAAACCACAAAACTAAGCAACTGTAGCTACAAGAACACATTTATTGTTTTTCAGTGATGGAATTAGTGTATATGCTCCTTGCAAAGCAGTTACATATTCCAAACACTTTAAAATCTGGTGATTCTGCAGCAAGCTGAATATATTTTTAAATGTTTCATCCTCATATATGCACACGTGTATGTGCATTATAAATATGTCTTTATGTATGACAAATTGAAAAGAAGTCTACCTGTGTGTGTTTCTATTATGTAGATGCATAGATCCAGACAAATGGACATTTAAATGTCTTGGTCAGTGAAATACATTTTTTAATCCTTCTTGATGAACTTTCAGTCTGAGAACTAACAGTTGTGTTTTAGATTTGAATTGCCTTAAATTTATTCTTTTCAGATGGAAGAGTTTATTGCTCTGTAAGAAGGCTGTTCCTCCAGCTCTCAAGTATACTGATAGCTTCAATTTGCAATGGGGTGTCTTTCATATTGTCTTTTCTGGTTTGAAGTTCAGCATTACTGTTTGGTCATGTGTAAACAAAGCTTCGAGTTTCATCTTTCATTAATGATGTTGTAATGAGTTAATATAAAACAAAGTGAGAAAGCCAGAACTGGCCAATATTAATTCTTTTTTTTTATTGCTTCTGGAGTTGGAAAGAATGAAAATGTCCATTATCATCAATTTGTTTTCGTTCCTTACTTTCCCCTGGGACAGTTAATTTTAATCCAATAATTTGTTTAACATTGAAAATGTCTATAGTTAGTACAAAAATACATGAAAAGGTAGGAGGTATAAGCATAATGTGTTATTTTGTTTCCAAGGAAAATGCAAAGTCACAAAGTAATGAGAAGGTAGGTCAAGGAGACTACATTAATATGATGCTGTTTAACATTCCTGGTTTTAAAACAAACTCTAGTTTCTACAGCTTTAATGCTAAGTGTTCACTACCATTTAATATTCATGGCAGTTTATAAAAATGCTCGGAATACATTGAACCCACTAATGATAAAACATAAGTCAGTCTGACTTCTGCTGTGATGGTTTTGTTAAAAAGATTATTCTGAGTTCCTTATTTATCTTAGTACCAACCTTAAACCATGCACAGCTCTCTTTTCTCTGCAAGTTCAATAATGACCTTAAGTCCCCCTTGAGAGAGGCCTTCACTAGCACATTGTGACAGGCTGGTCTGACCTGGCCTTCTGGGAGGAATTCAAGTGTTGTGCTGCTGCTTTTTGCAAAATGGTTGCAATGTAGTGTCCTGCTCCTTTAGAACAGGGCACCTATCCCATCACACACAGGCTTAATTAATATCTGATGTAAAGGCTCATTGCAATCCAGATGCTTGCAAATAACTGAGCTGTAAACCTTTTTCACTCCATCCAGTTAAAATGAAATTGCTGCAGTTCGATGTAGGAGGCTGTTTGTACTTTGTATAGCCCTATCAGTTTAGGTGAGGTTTTGCAAAGACAAAATGAGAGATGAATAGGATCTTGTCGTCATTTCATTTGAGCACAGAAGTTCAGAGAGAAATAAGAGGAAGAAGGAAAATCAAATAAAGGTGTTCAACTTTTGACTTAGTCTGAGTTATGGCCTTTACAAAATTGAATTTTAATAATTTGCTGTGACAAGATTAAAAGTGGTATTATTCTGTGAGAATTTGAGAGAAAACACAGATTTTAGAAAAGTTGTTTAATCTCCTTTTATCACTCCCTCCCCGATAATGCTGTAACCTTTAAGATTTTTCACTGGCATCTGCAATTTACAAATAAATCTTTTTGCTCATTCTTATTCTTATGGTGGTCAGCTCAGTGTCAGTCTTTGGAGTCCCCAGCACGAATCCTGACCAGATTCCTGCCTATCTTTTAATTCTGCTGGTTTTGGGATCACAGAAGCATCATATATTTCACGGGTTTTTAATAAATAGACAAATTATTGTTTCAAGCTGTACACTTTATATGCAGATTGGGCACCCTTTCAAAAAAAACCCCAAGAAGCAGTGAGTGGAGAATTCAAAAATATTTGAGATGAATGTCTCTGAAATGAATGCCTTGCCTAATGGCAGAATGATATATTTGGGACAGAGTAGCTAGTTTTATGTGAATGCAGGAGAATAAATGATCTGCTTATACTAGTACTATCTTTCTGGCAGAAACATATGTCATACCTAGTTTATAGAAACACACCTCCAACATATTTCACTCAAGGGTAGTTTGTGTCAGATAGCAGTAGTCAGAAAGCCAGGCTTTGGAGGAGCGTGCGAAGAGCTGCCTGCGAGGCTGAGTTTTTGGAGATATGAAAGCTGACGCAAACAGCACAAGCATATGCAATGGAAAATAAACCAGTTATGCCTCATATGCAGACGCAAGCAGTGTAGATTCTTGGTGTCACTGCTATATCTCACTTTTGTGAATAACTGTAGGAGATGGTAATACATGAAAAGTTTTTTGCTCATGGAATGATGGAAAGTACATTCTGTGACCTTCAAGTGAAGGAAGTGGAGACACTGCACCTTTGAATGTTAGGGACATGAACAGTCCATTGAGGCAAAAGTCTGTCGAAGGATGGTTTAGAAACCTTTGTTCCTTTTTATTGCCTGTAATGAAAGATTTTTTTTCCTGAGATCCTTCAGTGTGAGTATTGGTGGAGTAGAGTTTGGGGGTGTTTCAGAGTCCGATATTTGAGGTTGAGAGAAAAAAGCAAGTAGTATTAATAGTAATCATCATCATCATCATTAACATCATCACTTGAAACAAAAAACCAAACCATCACAAAACGGGTGAAATTTGAGATTACTTCTCTTTGTTAACCTGTGATGATTAATACAGCAGCTATGCAGAACTCCCGGTGAACCTCCCGACTCCAACACTAGCACTTCTCCAAATACCAGCTCTCATTTCTGAACTCCGCCTGTGCTGCTAAACATGAGAAAACAAAAGAATTTTCTTCATGATGTTCTTTATGACCTTCACCCCTATTGAATTTGTGGACTCTTAGCATGTTTTCAATGTTAGGGACTACAGTCCCTAATTTGTTTCTGAAGTACTTGCAATAACTCCAGTAATGCCAAAGGACACTGGTGGAAACAACTACTTGGGATTTTTGCATCTCTCTTACCTTTGTGGAAAGCTTTTATCTTCAGATAAAAACATGTTTTTATTTTGCCAGTACTCAGACTGTATTTAGTTAAAAAAAACTTTGTATGGTATTCCTGGAAACATGATTTCTGAGACTCCTTTTTTTTCCATTTAAAACATTTGAATGATGCTATAATCAAAAGCAGTTATTGCTGATTATTGCTTTTGCTAGCTGTAATGTGAGTGTCAGAGTTGCACTAAAAGAGTTGAGTTGTTTTAGAATAACATTAAAGAGGTTCTTCTGAAACAAGCTTGAAAAACTAAACTTGTTCTTGCTGAAATACTCAGTCTCTTTTTCTTTAAGCTGAGATGGACTACTACACCATTTCTTTGTTTAAACTGTTCTCATGTTATAAAAATGCAAATACCACCCACCTGAAACTTGTCAGGAAAAAAAAAAAAAGAAGAATTTCAATGTAGTGGGAGTATTTTAAAGGTTATACATAAAGAAATAAACAAGCTTCAGAATAAAGAACAACCTGCCAGTTGTCCCCTTTTGCTTAGAGCAGTCCCTATGGTTCTTTTAGTAAAGGTTCTTTTAATACAGGCAAGATTACTTCTGCATAGAAGGGATAGTATCAGATATAGATTTTTTTTTAGGTAGTTTATATGCATACTTGCGTTGTAGGACTATTTGAAAAAATTTACAGGAATTTTTTCCTTTTTATTTGGTAACAGAAAAATGAAGCGCTAATAAAGAAGAATGAACCATGCAGTAGGCTAAGAACCTTTTTCCTTATTTGCTTCTGTGTTTTTTTTTTGTCCTAGTTACAACAAAAGATTCCATTTGGCTTCCAATATTAAGACAGTTAAACCAAAATGGTGTCTCTTAGACAGCTGATCAAGCCTGCAATATATGGCAAATAAAATTTTACAAGTGGCTGTAGAAAGAATATGCATAGAGTTTCTTAATAGAATAAATGAATTTAGAATTTACCATTACTCACATTTAAAAAAAAAAAAAAGAAAGAACATCAACTTCACCTACCGCAAAGCATAAGGAAATTGTAAGTTAAGAAGAATATTTGCTTCAATATGCATTGGTGTAAATCAAATGTACTTCTTGATTTGGGATGGGATTTCTCTAGAGACCAGTTTTGCTCCAGATCAGGATATTGAGTAGATTTTGACTGAGAAACTCAAAGGACCTGCACATGTTTTGTTGTCATAGCCTAGTGAGGAATTCTGAACGAAATGTGTTTTCCATGTGTCTCTCCCACATACATGCAGTCTCCTTTGCAGTGGAACCTGATCAAATTGTCATATTCCTAATGAAGAAAAGCAACCCTCAGAATAAAACGAAAACCAAGCCTCAAAACAAAACAAAAAAACCCAACAAAAAAACAAACCCTGGTGTTTATAACCAAAAGAAGAGGTAAACAATTAACATTGTAACAAAAACTAGTCCATTTTGCACTACTGATTAGAGTATTTGAAGTTCTATTCATTATATGTTTTTGGACTAGATACTAGGCTGTTAAAAATTACCACTAAATATTTGCAGCAGCTGCAGATCTACACTGTCACTGATGGAAAAGAAATTGTCAAAAGTTACCAGGAAAGTGAATCAAGAAAGGGAGAAGAAATGAAGAGGAAAATTATAGACCTACAGCATAGTAAATTATATCCTCCCCAGGGCAAATGATCTGAAACCAAAATGAAAATGAAAATTGACCTTGTCTCAGATCTATACATGTAGCTATACATCACATGCAGAGACTCATCTAAGCTTTGCAAACCAGAAGTTCTTTGCATTTCATCTACATTCCACAGATGCTGATATTCCTTCCCCCTCCATTCACAAAGTATGTAGATAAATGATAGATAGCACTTGGCCTGCTGATACTGTAAAAGAGCTTAGTAGCTTTCTTAATGGAATTCATCATTCATACGGAATTCAAAAGACAAGAATTACAAAGATAGACAAGCACAAAAAGCAAGTTTCTATTAAATGACATAGATGGAGAGAATAAAATATTGAGACCAATCAGTGGGTTCTCAACTAGAGATAGCGAGCCCACTAAAAAAACCCCATAAGTCATCCATGATCCAGATGATAACTGCTTCAAGACCTCACCGTAAACTCCTTATACTTTTAGGTCGGATGTTTTCAGATATACTCTGTGTACTCTATTGGATATGGAGGGATCTGATGTGGCTATATGAGTTCAGTGTGATCTATGATGTAGCATTTATGATGAATTTGTTGGCAGCATTAGAAAAAAAGAACTCTGGTAAGAAGTCCCATCCCACTTACTTCACCCTTTCTGGGAGAGTCAGTGAATCTGACAAGTGTGTAGACAGGTAGGAGGTTTGTCAGTTTGGTTTGAATCATACTGGAAAGTAACTCTGCTGAAAAATGTGTCCTGACCATAGATAGGCCTGTGAGATTTCAGAATAAGATGAATTTTTGGTGAAGATATCCTGGGAAAAATTGGTCAGCATAAACGAATTGCCAATTCATAAAGTAATACATTTCAGTTGTTTTTATATACTCTGGTTATAAATTTCAACATTGAGTAAATCTCTTCATCTATATCTGCAACAACAGCACAAGCACACAACATCTAATGAAGAAAACAAGGACATTAGCAGCTGCATGCTGGTGCTGTGGTATGACTGACTTGCCAGTAATAGCTTCTTTCCTGTCAGCCTCATGTGGAGGGAAGAGCACCAAGAGCTCTGCAGGAAAGCCTGACAGTACTTGGTACTGATTTTAAAATATGGCATATTCTCGAACTTTCAGATGTTCTGTGAAGGGTTAAGTTGCTAATGTATATCTTTACTAAGCAGTATGCTTCTGTGAAGAATGTATGTAAAATAATGGAAATATCTAGCAAGGACTTACTGCTTTCTGGGGGAAGCCTGGAAAACAACATTACATGATAAGAGAATTTTTCAGAACCCTGGCAGGCACCTGCTTCATGCAGCGTTTGTCTTCCATGCAGTACAGTCTCTTTCCAACACAGGGTGTGACATATAATTAAGATGGTTTATGCCAGAGTTGCTCAAAGATGCAATTTTTTACCTTTCTTTCCCATTCAATTATATCAATGACAAAAATTAGACATAATTACATATAAGTTATTCATAGCCAATCTTTTACTTATACTAAGTAGTCTTTATTTCCTGTAGCTTTCACTATAGACTGTTTAATCATCTTACATTGTTTAGAGCATACACAGCAAGATTTACCACAATAACTTAATCGAGTTCTATATTAAATTTCAGCAGCTCCCCATCTTAGGAGCCGTTTATATTCCCATTGTCTTGACTGGATGGGAATATTACAATAAAGGAAATACAAATCTAATAATATTTTTCTCTTTGAAGATGCTTGTAATAACCTTTCTTACTTAAGGCTCTCTTTCTCCACACCACCTTCAAAAATCTTACTAATATACAGATTTCTCCACTAGGAGAATCTACTGCAGTAACTTGGGACATGGGTATAGCAGCAGCTGGGAAAGGTCTCTGCTTTTAGTCAGATGTGGCTGGAATTATCACAGATATGTGTTTACTATGAGAGAGAAAAATAGTCTCTGAACAAAAGCAGGTTGGGTTTTTGGTTTTTTTTTAGCTTTGTCAGCACCACACCAGTACATGGTCACTTATGGGTATTATTTTTTTTTTCCCAGTTCAAAGCTCTCTTTTAACAATAAAACATTTATGAAATATTTCAGGAGCTTCAGCTATGGGAAATCAACTACTTGAAACATAAATGTGTATATTATCCACCTACAGTGAACAAAGAGAAGATTTTAATGCAAACCCGGTGCATTTTGTATGTACATAAACAGTTTGATACATGACTGATTGCATTAGTGTAACAATATTCCTCTCTATAATTCATGAAGTAGGAATCTCAGTGTAGCATTGTTGTAATTAAGTCTCTGCTGGTTTAATAGTCAGTCAGTTCTCTGGGGCATACTGGAGATGCTTAAAGCTGCTAAGTCTATGTTAGAACACATGAAAAAAAATGGTATGGGGCTGCAGAGGACACCTGCTAGGGGTACAGTTCATTGCAAAATACCAGTACAGCAAAAGCATCCTGACATACCCTGAAATCATCTAGCAAAGCTCTCTGCAGTGCATAGATTCAAGTTAAACCTGACTAATGCACTCTCAGATTTATGAATTCTTTAAAGGTCTGGTAAGTCTGAACTCATTTGCAATTGAAATAAAGTGTTATTTGAAAGTCATTCTCTAAAAAGGGGAAAAAAATAGGAAATAAGAGCTTTTCTGCTGAAGAGACTCAGGCAATTAATTAAACCTCTTCAGGAAATAGCATAAGGGCTTACAAATAAATAGCGGTTATTATTGGGAACAAGAGCAACAGTGACAGGACAGCCACATTACTTCCCAGTGACAAATTAATTGATTTCTTTTAAATTTGTTCAAAGCATAATAATAGAACTAGATATTTTAATAAAGAAGAAGCACAAATTGTTTGATTAGCAGAGTGTGGTTGCTACTGTACATTTGCTCTTTTTAGCTTCTTGAATGGAAAGGCCACCTCTCGCTCTAATAGGGAGTAGAATTTTTCAAGGTTTCACTTTAAATGACTTTTCAGGGAATTATTAAAAATAGATGCAGAACCTGTTTAACCTGCTTACTTGGGGAGTTTAGGATGTATGACAGATGGAAATATTCCTATAATTTTCTAATTTAAAAATGTGGGAAGGACAAGTGATAAGTAGCAGAGTTGTTACGAGTTACATGGGCTATCAGTGGTGATAGTACTGGAGAAGGAACACTGAACTGATGGATTCTGTCACTGACTTTCAGTCCACTGTTTTAGAAGGTATTAATGTTTTCTTAGCTTATCCACTTTTAAAAAAGCATAGCATTGTATAATTAAAAAACCCCACTTTCTACAGTGACTGTGGATTATTTTTGTATTGGTCAATGTATGCCCTTTCAGTACTTTAAATCAAGGCTGTCAGAAGTTCTGTGTCACTGCACAGCTCACAGGATTCATTATACTTTATCTATCCAATAAGTTAGATGTCTAATCTAATTTATTTATCCCTGTGGTAAAAAGGAAATCTCTGTTAATTCCACACTGCCAATATTAGATATTTATGCAGACAGAGTAGGATAAATTGCTGTGTGGAGGTGTCTCTTTCTTCCACTGTCTACATGTCCTAGTTACAGTGGCTGGGACCAGTTTATCATTCTGTGGGTGCAACCAAAACTGTATTCTATACCCTCTATGTAATTTCTCTTGAATTGTTAATAATGGATCATTTGCAGCAGCACCAGGGCACACCTGACCCCTCAGGCTACAAGCTGGGTGTTAAAGGACCCTGTGAGATAGGGAAGTGTTCCTGTCTTCACACCAATGACTCAGCAGTGATAACTACCCTCCAGGGGGGCATTAGTACCTGCACACCCAACCTGAGGGATCATGTCTGCTAACAGGCCATCAAAGATTCTAAAAATATCCCAAGACTCGGAGTTAAATCACCCACTGTGAAACTCCCTGCCATGTGGGAAGTACTGGGCATTCCCACCTGAACCTAAGCATGTATAATCTTTGGGTTTTGGGACTTTGGGTACTGCTTGTCGGATCCAAAGCAGGGACGGAAGCTTGACAGGACTGCAACTGCCTCTCTAGGTAAGACTGCAACCATCATCCTCACCAACAGGTCTTCCTTTCCTTTTACTTTGCACTCAGGGGAACCATGTGGCACTCAGCACAGGGGCTAACAAACACCGTTCTGTTTGTGCCCCAGGGTGCTGGGTTATAAATCTGGGTTTTGTGTGTTAAAACCAATTTTTTCTCTGTATCATTGTGTTTATTGTAATCTTTTTATTAAACTGTAACGCTGACTTGTAATGTCTTTTTGAGTTGGGTTCATTTCTCCTGCCAGTTTACCTTTAAACCAGCACACTATAGAAAGTGCCTGCGCAATTATCTTAGATTAAATGTAATCCTTAAACTTCATGTGAGATGAATAGCATGCTAAGTACAGGTGAAATAACTCTGATGTCCTTAGTGTTTTTTTTGTCAGTGTATTTGGAATTTATTTTGTTTTGTGGATGTGGGAAATGCTGTTCACTACAAACCAGACCTTCTGTATCCCCAGAGGGGTTAATGTATATGCCTGCTCTGCCTGGAGAAAATCTCCTTACCTGGATTACTCAGTAGATGTGAGATTTCACCCTGTGTTGGGTTTGGTTTTTTTTAATGTTTTTGTGAGCATGCAGTGCAGTGGTATGGAGAATGGACCCCTGAAATGTAACAAACAAATAGGTTTCCTGTGGGACAAGAACTCTTTAGCTTATGAGTTTCCAGAGGCTGAGAGCATTGTTAACTCCAGGATCATAATTAATTTGTAAAAAATGGTTTTATCTGTGAGATAAAACTTAGCAGCTTTTTTAGAACATCTGTCTGCTATGTCAGGATTTACGTAGCAGCTTTATAACTTTTACTTTCCTAATAATGTAGTTCTTAACACTGTCATTTCTGAGAAGTCCAACCTGTCTTTTAGATTTAGTCTTTATTAATGTGTTTGCCCCTGTTTTCATTATCTTATATTAATTTTTAGTACACTTCTTTATTTTATTTAAACCTTAAATCAATAAAAAAGCATAAAAGCTGTGTGGTTTGAGATTGGAGGAGCTGTCCAATTTTAGTAGCCTCTTTGACGATATGATCTAGAACATGAGCTATTATCACCATTACAGCTATAAGAAAATTTTATTTTTTGTTTTTATGGTGTGGTATGTTTCTTTATTTGGAGAACGTCTATTAAAAATTCAGTATGGCAATGTGGATTGACAAGCTTCATTTTGCAGTATTAAATTTAATTATATAAAACTGAATTTGTCCCATTAGAAGTCTAGGGATAACATGAAGTACTTTTAACTTTGATGTCTGCTGTAACTCTTGATGAAACATAAAAGTTAACAGTTTAAGTAGGCTTTTATTTCTTTAAGGAAATACTACAGCTCAAAAGAGTTTTGTGAGCTATTTGTATAAGCAGGACCAATTCTTGGTATTGCAGAAAAGAGACGACTTTTTTTTTTTTTTTGTGTAGGAGTCAGTGAGATATATGTTCTGCTTCAAAAAATAGACTAATCTCCCCCCCCCCTTTTTTTTTAATTTAGAGTCAATCAACAGCTACTGGGAAAAAAAAAAGAAAAAGAAAAAGAAAGATTGTGAAGCAGTTTATCAAACAAAACTACTGAAATCACTTGACATTTTTTCACTGTTTTGCTTTTCAAGTGTATTCGAATGTTGGGAAATATTAATGAGAAACTCAGTCAGTCAAGAAACAGAAACAGGTATTCAGCAAATTTTTCACAATCCCGTAGCATGGAAAACACCTCTTTCAATATCTAATGTTTCTGAGGAAATTTGCAGACAATTCTTTGTTGAAAAAAAGGGGAGGAATGAGGAAACAATAAGCAGTTTAGTGTCTCTAAGGCACTGTGTTGTGTTTGTCTTAAACCATATAATTAAATAACTTTTAGGAGTGTAGAGTTGGATTTTGAGAGCAAAACTCCAATTTGGACTTTAAGTAGAGCATTGGACAAACTATGAAGTATTTCAGGCAGGGATTTGTATCCAGTTAGTGTCAGGAAGCAGAGTAGGTCTGAATACCATTTAAATCTTCCTCATTTTGGGACTATTGATGCCTGATTTTATTTGCCGTCTGTCTGGATTGGACAGGTACTAAGGTAAATGTTTTCCAAGCACAACAGGCACAGCCCAATGACAGAGTGCACCTCTAAGCTGAAAATCCTATGCATCTCTGCTAATTTTATTATGGAGACTAGTATAACGATGACACTCAAAGTGATACAGTACTGTCTCTGACTATTTCTGCTGAAAAAAAGTATGCAAGTTATTTAATAATTTGAGAATGATTTCTAAAAAGCACGTTTATTATATTTTGCATACCTTTGGATAATTTTGGGGACCGTTTCTCTAAATAATTAAATTCTGAAAGGCCTTTGATGATCAGCAGTTAACAAAAGCTGATAGACAGCAATACAGCGTAGTGGAAAAGCTTCCTAAGATCTGCTTGCTCTGTTCATTCTCTCCAACTTTACCACTCAACAATCATCATCACGAGCAAAGCACTGATTTACATATGTAGGGGGAAAAAGGTATTTTTTAGGGCAGAATATTCCTGTTGATTTCAATCTACTATGAGTAATAATCCCTGAAAATAGCTGCATACATGGGAAAATTCCCCATGATAAGCAACTCTGTCACTCCAAGCTTTGCTTAGATTAGCAGTTATATTTTATTTTACTTATGAAGCAGCAAAATATTTATTCTATGTGTTTTAAGTATCTTTATGCTAAAGTTTTACTTGCCTGAAATTCAGATTATGTTTAATCCCTTCTTGTAGAGAACCAGTTACTTACCATGTCTAGCTATGCCCCCTACACAGTGCAGGATAAAATATTACTTTAAAAAACTTATTAAAAAAAAAAGAAAAAAATAGATTTGAGAGGGAGGAAATACCTTCTAACCAGGTCTAAACATATTTATATTTATATAATTTGTTCTTGTTACTTAGTGATCCACTGGTAAAGGGGAAAATCTGTTTGGCGTGCCCTGTGAAAAATGCATGTGTATATGGAAGGTAAAGAGAAGTTTTCATCTCTGTGACCAGCCTTCTTTGTTCTCTTCTCAGCCAGAGTGGGCTCACTGGCTTGTGCACACTTGCTGTTGCTTTTTTGGAGTATTGTCATGCTGATCTTCATTTGATGACAAAATTTAGAGTTTTCATGCAAGCCATGCAAGCTAGATAACGTGGCTGCTCCTCTGCTCCATATCTTCATAAACTGCTCATAAATTCCTGTCTATTCCCAGCTGAGAATATTGGCACAGTGCTGCTGAGAGAGTGAGCACGCCAGCGCAGTGACATTACAAATATCAGCAAAAGCTGCCTGAGTGGCCTTTTGCTCTGTGTTGTGATTGGAATCCAGCCTTGAGCAAGACAGCTCAGTAGGAGAGCTTTCTTGATAGGGTTTTAGACACTTATCTGAAGGAGCTAAGTGTGTTAAAGGTCTGATTTAAAAACATTTGTCATTCTGTTTGGTTTTTGTTTTGTTTTTAATTTTGAAAATTGTGTTCAGGCATCAACAGTGCCACTGAGATAGTATTGATGGTTGCATATAAGTGCCTGAGGTTTATTTGGTTGACAGTTATGATTCTCTATGTTTTCCTTTAAATGATGATCCTACTCTCCAATCACAAAATATGCCAGGAGCATGGCATACAGGAATCCTCAGCCTTGAGTTTTACTACATTGTCTCTTATAAACACCTTTCTTTCCCACATGAGAAATTAATATTTTTGCAATAAAATACTGATCCCAGCAAATGGTGAATATAATCTCCATAATAATGATACTAATACAGGAAGGAAACAGAAGGGTCATAGATTATCAAATTAATTCTTATGGTTTAATTCTTGTTGAACAGATTGTATTCTTAATAGTAAAAGGAGTTAATGACTGCTGATTACTATCTTAACTCTTTTTGGATACGTTAAGACTAAATGAGAATGGATTTGCATACTCCTAAAATAAATATTTCAGGTTGTCTTGGATTAAGAAAAAGAATGGTTAACTCTTTCTATTCACTTTTCCATATAAAATATATTTAAAAAAGAAATAGTTCTACACTAAGCTTTATGCCTTTTTAGAGCTAGGCTGTAGTTCACTGTGAGAAATGAATGCTGCCTTGAGACACTGACGGTGAACCCGTCAGGTCATCTACACTGAGGTCTGATGTTTATACCAAGTTGTGGTCAGCCACTTGAACGCCCATGGGATTTGAGACAGTTTTTTCATAGTAAATTGCACCTTTGCATAATGCAAGACAACGATTCTGAACCAGTAAAGGGGCAAAGGAGGCCTCCTTTCCAGGAACTTCAATGCAGGTGTCCTCATTCTGTCCCCACAATTCAGCCTTGCTTATCCTCTGTCTCCAGTCCCTCAGGGTTATCATTTTCTCACAGACAGTTCTGCTTTTCCACTGCAGTTCCTCAGAATAAATGCCGTAGAACTAAATACTTCATACCTTTGCAGACATCTGAAGGGGTGATCTGCTTATTATCTTCCTTTCCCATATGCAGCTGCTTTGTTGCACTGAAGGAGATTTTGTAAACTTGGCATTCCAGGAACCTCTGGGAAAAAAAGGGTTTACCCTTGAACTTGAGGTGGTTGAAACCTGTGAAAATGTAGCCAAGCTAAGTTTAAATTATCATAATATTTACTTTTAATTTATGTGCATTTTCTGAGATGTGAGTTCTTGTACCCAGCAGAGGTGCGTTTCTTCAGATTCTTATGTGGTGATGGAGGAGAGATCACAATGTGATGACAATGTGGTCCAAGGAAAGCGATGTGTGGCCTCCTGACAAAACACTGTCTGTTTTGTGTGTGTGCAGCAGCAAAATATGCAGAGCATGGAGCCATCCACTGCAGCCCTGGTTACCCCAGGGAGGACTTGGGGCAGATACTGCCTCATTGCTTCAGAGTTCAGGAATGTGATTTTACTGGGAGCCACACACTGGTTACCTGTAACTTTCTCCGTGTGGCACCTGCTCTATATGATTTCATTTATTCAACTTTTTGTTTGAATAGAGTGGAGGTATCCAGAGGATCTGTGTGGAAGGAGAGGTTGGTTTTGTTTTTTTTTTTCTCGGGGGGCAGAGGAAGAGACTAAAAGTCTCAGCTGAGAGACCTACAGGTCAGGTGCTGAGCCTGGGAGTGCAAGGAGGTCTTGGTAATGGGAATAGCCCGAGGACTGGTGGGATGGAGCAGAACTTGTTCCAGCTCAGAAAATGTTTGAAGTCACTAAAATGCAGAGTGGGAGCAATGCCTTGAAGGACAGTGCAAAAAGGAACAGTGTGGCCATCATTTTCATCTATTCAGTCTTTCCATTACTTTGAACTTTCTCTGCTTAAGAAGTTAGGTATTCTAGTTCATATTCACATAAAATCTAGGGCTTTTTTTAAGTTTCAAAGTCTTTTTATCTTTGATGATCTCAGTGATGTGAGCTCCTGTCATTCTTCTCTGTGACATGAACGTAAAATTTCAGGTGTGGTATTTTCAGCTAAGAATATTATTACCATCGGCAGCTGTATAACACCAGAAAGTAGTTGTCCCAAAATGTAGCAAATTAGGGGTAGAAATATTTTTGCTAGGTTGCTAATCTTTACTGTATATTAGAAGTACACAGATAAGTGGGACAGACTTGTAGTTCTGTTTTGTAAATATCCAACACAGGGAGTAAATGTAGATAAATAAGAACATATGGTTAAATTGCTAATCAGATTAAAGGATTTGAAAATATTGGGAAATTTTATTCATTTACTTCTGGAATCTGTATTATGATATTACACTCAAGTGAGATATCATTGATAGGCAGTGAAGAAATAAAGTCACATGATAAGCTGAACAGCTGGCAAAGAGAACATAACTTTCTGGATTCTTGATGGTGGAAGTGCAATATAATCATTACTAACTGTATTGCCAACCTGAATCAAACGAGGTTGGAGGTGGAATCTGAGGGTCAAACCAGAAGTTTACCTGACCTCAGCTAGAAGAAGGGTACAAGTAGGAAACTGAAAGACCTGTCTATGAAGCACTTCATGCATTAAGCAACTGAAAAAGCACTTAGCAGCAGTTTGCTTAAAAGGAAACACATGGACTTATGTCCTGTGTTTTTCTCTCCTCTGCATTTCAATGAATATGAAAAAAGAGAAATATTTGTGAAGCTTTTACTGGATTATTGCATGGAAGGGTTTCTAAAGTATTTTCTAATATATGACCTGCCATTTAGAGTGATTGCTTTCCTGTGTATGAATGTATATATAATACATATGAATTTTAAAATGTATAAAGGAAATAAAAAATATGTCTAACCTATTTGTTTGAGAGATAAGAATAAAAAAGCCCAATGTGTATATGCATAAATAAGGCCATGGATTCTCTTCTACTCTAGTTTTTCATATGCTTTTAGGTGATGTCAGGCAGAATATTTCCCTGTGAGATATAACTCTGTGAACTGCGATTAAAGATGAAGTCCACTAGCCTATCTTTTAACGTGTGAATGAAAAAACAGTCAAATATGTATTATGCAACATCTAGGTGATCTTTCTTCTGAAGTTTGCTTTTTGGCAACTGCTAGAACAGTAGCTGCTGACAATAATGTTATGAAAGAATAAATATACCTTTTGGTGTTTATCTGGGGTTAGTGTATGGATGTTCATAAAGGGAAGGGTGTAGACAAATGCTTCTAGAAGCATGCACAGCATACAGAAGCAAGGAAAGCTTGCTCTGTCATTGTGGCTGTGGGAGGAAGGAGACATCCCTGTTCTGTTGTGTGGTCTGCTGCTAACACATAACAGAGCTGACACATAGACTCGTGAGTCAGAGCAAGAGAGAGTTTCAAAATCTGTTGCTTGCTGCTACAGAGCTTTTCATGTCCTGCCCTCAGGACTACATTCTTACTTTCGTTAACTATGCGTGACTCAAAAAAGGTGACCTTTGTAGAATAAACAGATAGAAAAAGCCAAAAAGAACACCCTCTTTGCAGAGAACTTTCCAGAAACACACAGATTGCAAGCAGACTGAACCAAGGGGGACCTGGTGATAAGTGGATTCAGCACTTAGGTCCTTTAGAGAGCTAATGTCAGTGACGCAAGTTACAGTGCCCCAGTAGAGCTCTAGTTTTGTTTGGGATGATGACCCTGAAGATGAGACCATGTCTTTCCTCTGCATGTTTAAATGGAAAATGTTTGGATTTGGGATCTCCCTTGCTTACAAACGTCTGTTATTTATTTACCACCACCCTGGGCCTGTCTAGATTTTCATTTCTTGAGCTACTGAGGCAAGGCTTTGGTTCTTGAAAATGTCACCAAGATGGAAAATAAAGCACTAATAAAATTCACTCTCTTTTTATTTCTCTTCTGGAAAGTATTTAGCTCATTACAAATAGCTGCAGAAAGATTTTATTGTAGATGCTTTGAGAAATACAATTATTGCTTGCAATTTACTATTTGTTAATTATTTCATCCAGACTTCTCTAATTAAAAGCTTCTGTCCTTTTGCATCTCTAGTGATTCAGATAAAACAGATAACAATAAAATAAGTTTTAATGGAATGTATAGAATCCAATAACTCAAGTGTACTTTACCACAAAAACAATGTGATAAAGACTAGCTGAGATAAACATTTGCTGTGTTATCATTATGGTATGCCCAAAAGGAAAAAAGATGAAACAACACCATCTGTTTATAGCTGAATTTTCTATTATTAGAAAAGAATTGTGGTGACCTCAAGGTCACCATAAAAAGAGGTAACAAAAAAATGTTACGATTTCCTCTTCTACTACTTCAGCTTTGGCTCCTTCAGACCCTATAAAAAAGTGTTCCTTATTTGTATCCTCTTAGAGTGTAAACCTTACCCAGAGGATTGCAGTGAAAATTTGCAGTGTTGTAGAATGGAAAATCCTCATTCTATCCCTTAAAATACACCAGTCAATGGAGTACTTGTATAGGCCACTAAATCACAATGCATTCTCTCACTCTCTTCTCCACCTACACCCTCTTTTAGTAAGATATAAACATGTAAAGTGCTCTGAAACTATGAAGGGATTCTTTCTAAAGGTTCAGGAATCAGGACTTCTTATGCTTAGCCTGTAACCCAGTGCTTGGTGTCTGTTTTCTTCTTGCTTTGTTTTTTGTATTGTCTAATAATAAACTCATCAATTAGTGACTTAGAACATAATTCCGGTGGTGTAAATGGAACTGGCAGGTATTCCTAATGTAAAAATATGTGAGTGCCTGTAAGATCAAAAGCCGAAGCTTTGCATTGTCCATGCCTGGTTAAAACAGGCACACATTTTCATTCTTAGTCTGAACAATGTATTAACCTCCCTTGGAATCAAGGTCTGGCCAAGGTTCTAGTGGTAGGGAGAATACAGAACAAAAAATAACAGTGAGATTTAACGGTGAGATTTACACGTGTCTTGAAGCATCTGCTGCTGCCAAAGAAAACAATTGGAGAGTTGCCTTTTTTGACTTTTTCATTTAGGTAGCTGTTTCAGAACTAGTGAAGTTATGTTCCACTTTGAGGAGAGTTTTGTATTCCCCCATTACAGCTTTCTTTGAGAACTGGTTATATTTGGTGTTTTAATCTCTTTCTTTCCCTATTCTAAACATGAATTTACCTTTATATTTTCCAGAATGGGACCTACCAGCTAAACCACTCTATCAGGAATATGTAGTGTTTTTCTGGTTGTTTTTTTTGTTGTTGCCCTGTTTCCCCCCTCCCCTCCCTCAAAATTGAAACAGTATGAAAGCTCAATCAGCAATTCAAAGTAAATAATTGTACTGGACTTGGCTGGAATAGTGTTAACTTTCTTCATAGCAGCCCCTATGGTGCTGTTTTGGATTTGTGACTAAAGCAGTTGATAACACATCAATGTTTTAACTATTGCTGAGCAGCACTTCCACAGAATTTTCTCTTTTCCTCACTCTTTCCCACAGAAATTAGGGTGATGGAAGGCAAGAAGTAGGGAGGGGACACAGCAGTGACAGGTGATGTAAACTGACCAAAGGGATATTCCAACCATATGATCCATGCTTAGCCATAAAAGTTCAGTGAAAGGAGGAGGTAGAAGGAACATCTCTGGTTATGGCATTTGTTTTCCCGAGTGACTGTTAGAAGTGATGAAGCCAGCCTTCCTTCCTGGGAAGTGACTAAAGAGAGATTTATGCAGTATCCCATTGGGAAGTAGTGCATAAATATTTTGCTTTGCTTTGTTTGTGAGCACAGCTTTTCCTTAGCTATTGAACTGCCTTTATTTCAACGCACAAGTTTCTTCACTTTTACCCTCATGATTCTTTATTCCAGCCCACTGTGGGGAAGTGAACAAGTCAGTGAGTACCTAGTTGTTAGCTGTGCTCAACCCACCATAGTAGTACATATATGATACACATATATGAAGCACACTGAAATGTTCCTATTAAAGTCAATTAAAAGAAACAGTAGGCAAACTACTATTCACAAAATATCTTAAAATACCAAACCCAAAGAACAAAGCCAATAAAGGATTTTGATAGTATACAACTATGTAGGTGGAATTGGTAAGCCTATAATACAAAACTACAGTCCAGCACTTATCTTGCATTCATATCCTGCTGACCTTGCACACATCTCTGTGACATTACTAACAATTTCTGGGTGCCTAGGGTGGAATCTGCTCCTGTTCTGAGCAACTGAATTCAATCTACCACCTAAATCAGGACTCAGAAATGTTCCTTCAGAGCTCTGGCAGGTGTCTGCTTTGGTAGGAAGACATACAGTAAATGCAAAGCGACTACAAACTAGTTGTAGAATCAGCCCTTTTCAGTTTACATTCTTCTTTGAAAACCAAGAAGATGACTGCCAAGCAAACAAAGGGGTGGGTTTCAATAGGTCTCTTCCTGCAAATCCTAGAATAATTGAGCAGGAAATGAGGTACTTCAATGCAAATACCACTTTGGCCTGAAGGAAGTTAAGCCTATATGTCTCATATTCCCAAAAAGTGCTAATTTAGCTATAATTTAGTCTAGATTGAAATGAGAGATTGTGCAGTTGTGAACATTTTCTTGGTGTTCAGGAAGTAATTTGCCTTTAATATTTCCTGTCTCTTGCTAGTACTGCAGCTGCTTATCTGATCTCTTATTTACCTTCAGTAGCCCTTTGTCTATAGTTATTTCTACTCTCAACATATTATTGAGAGAATTTCCATTTTCGAGTGCCTGAGTACTAAAGAATCAGTTCTTTTTATGTGCAATGCTGTCCTGAGACTTGCCTCACTGGAACAGTTTGAGTGTGCTTAGAAGAGAGGTGAAGGCTTCAGCCCTGGTGTCTGACACACCTGAGGGATTGTTTGATGTAAGAACCTATTTCTCTTTCTTTCATGGTTTGAGATACTTTCTAGTCTTTACCCTGAAAACTGTCATGTGAGTGACTTGCTTGATACAATCTCCTTTCATTTTGATTGGGCACAGGTCTTAGCTGCTTTATACTCCTGATGAGGAGCTGATCTTTATTGCCCACCTTGCTCCCATTCTCATGGCACACATCTACACTCATGTACTGAATATCCTTTGAAGGACTGACAATGAATTTTAAAAGTCTTCACTAGTGGTTTATGTTTCAGTTTTCTGTCCTTGAGTGACCTTGTCAACTGCTCTGCAGATTAACACCACTGTAGTCCTTTTTTTTTTTTCAAAAAGGGCCCCCTTTACTCAAGTCATGCTGATTCAAAACGTTCTGACTGTATCTGTCCTATGAGCAAAGATCCTGGCCCTCTCTCTGTCATTTAAAGATACATTTACATGCCGTTCATGTACAACAATCTTAGACTTGGATAAGGGGTTATCAACACCTTGGTGCTTCCAAGACTGCTGGATCACGACCAGCTTGTTATACCCATGCTATGTGATGAAACCCCGTAGTCATGGAATGTCTTAACATATATCTGAGCCTTTTGTTTTAAATTAGATGACATAATTTGATGGCCTTTTTTAATCCCTGAACTAACTGAAGTAAGGTCGCCTCTTGTATTGGTTTTATTGTTTTTGAAGTTTAGTCGGGGTATTTTGGAAATTAACAAATATCTCCTAGTCTTAATTTCAGATAGTTCTTAATTTTTATGCAATTTTAGATTGATTTTCCAAGTTCATTTTTCTGGTAGTCTCAGATTAGAAGTTCACATACCCTTTTTTCCTAGTTGTGTAAACAGTTTAATATAGAATCAATTCAAATTGCAAAAATTAATCACAATGACAGACTGAAGAATCTCTTTTATTCTACAAACTGGACTTTCCAAGAATGCAGTTCTTAAACACAAGAGATTAATATAAGTTGTGCGATTAGTGTTCAGAATAGCATTTTCTGTAACAGTAATTATATCATTAAATGTAACACTATCTATCACTTCTATAGGAAAAAAAAACCCAAACAAAACCCAGAACTATAAATCTATATATAGGCAGGAATATATTATAATTAACTTAGAAATCCTTGAGTTTGTCTCTCCCAAGTACTGTTGTCACATCCACAGAAATAATAATATGACTTCAGAGGTTTTTTTGACCATTATTTTTTTCTATTTTCATCCAAGATCAGTTTAAATCACGAAAATGATTGACAGAGACATGGCAAGGGATGTAGTGCAGGTGGTGAAAAGACTGTTATCTTCCTTACAGTGAATCTCCATAAATGTCTGTCTGATGAAATTAAAGAGTTTTTTTCAGATAATGCTTGGCCTGATGTTTAAAATACATAAGAGAAATATCTTACTAAGCCTAGAGAAACCTATTTTGTTTGCGTTTTGGTTTTCATTTAGTTATGCTCAAAGAGGGAAGGCTATAGTTAGGTTTATACACTATTCCCATTGAACTGTGTTTCAAAGGACTTGAATTCCAGGTTCAGATCCTCTGTTAATTTCTAACAGATGGAAAGTATAACACTAACCTTTTCATTAAATGCTTTGTGATCAGATGATTAAAGGAACAAGCCAATATTAAAATTAAACGTTTCTTGCTATGATGGGGCCACTGACAAACATGACAGTAGCAAAGGGACTGGGAAGTAATGTAGAATAGAAACTGCAGTAAAGAAGAAAAGCCTAAAACAGAAGACACACAAGAAAGACCTTTAAAAATGTCCCTGACGACTTCAAAAATCTTCCTGCTTGTTTGGCGCTTCTGTTGTGAATGCTGAGCAGGGCAGGAATTATTGTAGTGATTAGTGACAAGGTAGAGTCTTGCAGGCACTTTAACCCTGTAGCTGCAGGAATCATCTGGGTGGAAAAGGCTGTGCTTCAGCAGGAGCCAGTGGGAAAGGGAAGTTCCAGGGGGAATGTATTCCCTAACCTCCAGAGAGCAGGCTGCTATCCCATGTCCAGAAAGGGCCGCTGCTGTGCTCTGCCTGAGTGTTGTGTCTTGTCTGTTCTATGGGGACTTTGTGCCTGAGCTGTGCTCCTGCCTCTGTTGAGCGGATGACAAGTATGCCTGAGGGTTGTGCAGCAGTTTGTACTATGAAGAAAATTTTGGAATTCTTTTGAGAAGCGAGTTGTAGAGTTTGTGTAACTGAAAAAATAAGCAAACCATTTGGCACTCTTAATTCCAGTATAACCCCAACAAATTGTTTCATCACACAATTAATTGTTACTTTAGAGTTTTCTGCAAAATTTGTAACTTTATTTAAACTCTTTCCTGCTAAGTATGAATAATTTCTCTAGTACTTAGGAATTCGTAATCAGGGAAACCCAATGACAGCCAAGTATCATCTTATGCATCTCTGCCGAAGTGGCTACTCCATGCAAAAAGATCAAATGGAACAGAATCACTGGTTACAGAAATTCAACTTTCTGGCTAGTTTTCCCTTTGGAAGATTAAGAAATAGGCCTTCAGAATTTTCCTGCCTTGTATTATAGACTGAATGGTTTGTAACAACAAAACTAGTTTCATTAGAGGTAATAGCTCTGACCAGAAAGAGAAAACTCTTAGTATAGCATGCTGATGCATTAGTATCAGGAAAGCTACTGATGTCAACACCACAAGGAACGTGTGGATTATAACCTTTCTCCTGAGATCATCTCTCAGGAAAGATACAGCTGTACAAGTTAAAAAACAAAGCCAGTTTATGCCTTTCTGACTCCTTGTCTCATTCCTTCACCCAAATCCTTCTCTTCAACTTATCTTTTACTACACAGAGCAGCAGAACAGATAGGTCATCTTGTATAGATTAAAATGGGACAAGAACGATTTCTGGCTTCTTTTCACTCTGAGTGAAATCAGAATCTTCTCTCCTGGCTCAGAGAGCTTAAAAAAACCCCAGTAGCCCACCCCACTCCTGCTTCCTTCCCTCAGCTTTTTTGCCCAAAGCACTCTTTTCCTTTCCCTTTTTTTGAGTCACAAAGCAGTACTGTTGTTTGGGACTTTTCTGTTGTGCCTTGAAAACATGTGACTTCTAAGAGGAAAACGATGTAAAATTATACAAGCCAACACAACATCTAAATGATAAGTAGCCTTGAAAACTTCTAACTCAGATAAATGCTGATAAAGGCCTCAATAAAAGTTAATGCTCCTGGTTGATTCTGATGGGAAAAAATAGTAAAATGTCAGCCTTGTAATAAATGCACCAAAGGGTGAATGCCACATTTAAATAAATAAAGCCTTATGTCTGAAAAGCGAGAACACTAAAATACATGAGTGCATAATAAGAATGTATTAACCTGATGGGCCTCATCTGCTTGCTCAGAGGACTGTGAAACCGGAGTAAATCTGAAGAACTGGAGAGACTTACACATGCATGAAATAATGAAATGAAATGATATGTAAGAGCTACAAGTTCCTTGGATATCAGCAACTGCTTTTTAATTTTTCCCAGCTGGAAATACCTCTGTATAACAACATTTCTTTCCTTATTTTCTGGTCTGTTTAAACATATGTAGGGGGACAGTTTTTCAGCATTCAGATTTTCAGTATAGCTATAACTTTTGCGAAGGTATGTGCAATCAGCTGAAGATGTAGAAAGTAGTGCACGTTAAAAGTTTGTATAGCTATTTTGTACAGGGGAATCACAATCTGGTTTCAGAAATCACTTTGTGATTAACAGTTGTAAGGTTCATACATTTAGACTGACAAATAATCAAACAGCATGACAAATATCACAAGTATATTTTGAGACTGTATCTCAAGATTTTGACATTTGAGAATATCCTCTGATATTCAGTTCATTACATGTTGCTTCCCATTAGTCAATGTAAATATCACCCTGCTGTTGTGTATTTATTGTACAATCTCATCAGTTTGTAACAGTTTGATAACAATTATTAATATTTTTTCTGGCTATAGACTTAAATTCATTTACTCTTACCACTATTAACAGTATTTACTGAAAAAAACCCCTGAGGCATGAGAATGTGGTAACAGAAATGTATTTTCCAGTCCTATAGAGGAAAAGATAATTTCCTCCTCTTTGATCAATGGAAATGCTGCTGCCAGCATTTGGTGTGCCTTGCTGGCATAGCTAGTGTCCAGTGGATGTCAGGTGTTCATCTGTACTCCAAGGAAATATCTTTGTCCAGTTTCTAGACTGGAGAGCCCCTCTTTCATTGAGATCCTCAGAACCTCCTGCAAGACCTTCCATGCTCACTTAGCTAACGTGAAAGGACTTCTCTTGTGACTTTGACCTTCAACACTGAGAGTGGCTCTTATCTTTAGTTTTATGTGAGGTACAGAGTGGGTAATAGACGTCCAGAGGAATTTATTTCTGGAATAATACCTGCTGTGGTTATTCTCAAATGCTCTTTTCCCCCACAAGTGACCAGGCTCGCTATGCGGGAGATCCCTCTCTCTCCTCCTTATTCCTTGTTTCTTCCTGTTCTCCACCAAACCATTAAAAATTAAGCCTTTATGTATTTGGTGTGGTTCCTTTTGAGAAAAATCAGAGTGGAGGTGTATGGAAAGCAATAAAGTCACAGTATGTGAACAAATAGTAGCATTGAAGTTTTTGAAGTGTTTGTGTTTTGACAATTATCCAGCAATAAAACAGTAGATGGAGAAAGAGTGTGACTCATGGATTTTTAGAGTTTGAGTACCATCTTAGCTGCTTTTCCCTGAATAGCAACATTTGCTCACCTGGCCTGTGTGCTGTGTCAGGCATTTCTGCTTTTCTGAGTGAAAGAAACTTGGACACTTAAGAGATTACTCTGCTGCCTCCTCTCCCTCTCCTACTTCTGAGTTTTATGGCATTTGTTGATTTTCAACCTGTTGATATGGCGCTGATGCTCATAAAGTGGATAAGATTTATTATATTGCAATGTGATTTGTTGAGATGTGATTTTTCTTTCTATCAGTAGGTTACTTTATTGAGATCATAAAATGAAAATCAGTTTTTCATTTCAACCTCCCACTTGTACCCTCTTAATTTATTGAAACAATTCTGCAAAGAGTAAAAGAAATTAACTTCCAGTATTTTTAAAACAGGAGAGCAGTTCTAAGGATAAGAAAAAGTGTTTTGCAATAGAGATGTAAGAAAAGTTGAGAAAATGGAAAATTGAATGCCCTCACAGTGTTTTATTGAATATGTTCAACTTTGATAAAGCACAAAGGCATTGTCACATATTTGAAGTTGTCAGGTAATACATTTTGAGGGACAACAGAAAATACAAATTAGTTACTTTCCCCCTCTCTGCTCTGTTGATGAGAGAAACATAGAGTGGATATCATTAAGAAAACCTGGGCATTATCTATTCATAGTAATTAAATCAATCAGGGTGTTTATCTTGTGTCTTAGACCTGGAAATAATAGGAGGAGTGCAGCAAAAATAAATGGTTAATGGTGCTATTTTGTGCCTAAACAAAGAGACTAAACTGCAGCTAGAAATGCCAGCTAATTATTTAGCTATTATAGCTAATTCAATAAGCTATTAACTATGCAAATACGCTATCATTTGGTCACCTTCTTTGTAGCATAAAAAGTTCCCATTGATCCTCTTTCTGATGTTTTATATTGACTTCTCTTGATAGGTGACATGACTTCTGTTGATCGGTGTCGTGTCAGTGATCTCTAAAGGAGAATGTAGATGGAAATAATTTGGGTTCAAGGGCTGTCATTTTACTGTGTTTGCATGATGTCTAATGTAATGAGGTGGTTATTTTGACTGGAGGTACTGCTATAACTATCATAATACTGTTCAAAGGAGCGACCTACAATCTTCTGTGTGTGTACACAAATTAAGTGACAGAAAGTACATTGGGGAATTAAGCAAGTCTTTCATTTTTGGAAGTTAAATTAAAGAATTGTTCTAGTTAGAAGGCAAAGTGTCAAAGGAAAACTCAGATGGCTACTAAAGTTGTTGTTAGAAAAATATCTCCAAGAGATTTTGAAATGGAAGCGTTTCTGAAAGCATAGGCAGATGGAAAGAGCTGCATGATGTTGATGTCTGCAGGACCTGAAGGAAACAGATGGTCAGCAACTTAAAATGTTGAATACTTTCAAATATCCATGGGACTAAAAAGAAAGAGAATAAGAATCCAGTGGAAAAATTACCCTTGATGATCATAAGTCCTCAACTTATTTGAAGTGTGTGAGCCGTCTGAAAGCCCTCTCATTCAAACTAAAAACTTTATGAGAGGACACAAGACTCACTAAACACAAAAAATGAAGTGAAAGCTCATCTGCTGATCATAAAACTCTGTATGTGTAGATGAAGATGACAAGTTAAAACAGAATTTTAATGGGATCATACCTCAGAGACAGATGAAAACCTATTAACTGTAGATGGCCTGACCCTAGAGAAGGAAAATAGAAGAGAACAAATGCACAGGATGCCTTACGAGCTAATGAAAATACTAAAAAATGCCAGTGAGAAAAACAAGCATCTGGATAGTCACAAACATGAACATAAGTGACATAAATGCTAAATTGATGATCTCAGACTCTGGTAAGGATGACAAAGTAGGAACATAGAAAAGCTGAAGAAATATCTATAGTGAATATGAGTTACATGAGTTAAATCCAAAACATGTGATGTATGACATGTCTAAAAATATGTGCCTAAGAACAGCGGCTTTTTATTTAATTGTGCATGTCTGATAACTACAAGATCTCTTGAGCAAGGGAGTATATACCAATGATAAAAAATAAACTGGTAATTAAATCTGGGGCATCAAAACTCTGCTTGACTTTGGTACAAGCCATAGAAATTGAGGTACTTGGTGCAGTCAGAATGAAGTCTAAGACAGACAAAATGATTCTGTGTATTTTGTTTCAATCATTTATAATTATTATATCTTTATATGGATGCCACTCATGGTCATGATGCCTAAGGATTTTAGTATGTATTTTATAGATTTTCATAGAGTTATATAAGTTGAATAAGTTTTCCTAAGTTTCTCACATTTTAGATGGTGTTTAGAATTTACTGAACACTTTCTCACACATTCTTGAACTTCTGTTAGACACATATTGTCAAGGATGTGCTGTTTTGAAGAACACCTGCAGGAACTCCAACTGAGACAGTAAGATGGCTTGTAGTCAAAACAGGAGAGTCAGTTCAGAGCCCTTGGAGAGGCTCCAAGGGGCAGTTCTGAGGAGTTCTGAGGGCGGGCACCAGTGGAAAATGGTACCATGGGTTGGCTATAGATATCAATTATGTTAATTACTGAAAGTTATAAAAAATGTAACATCTGGCTGATGTGTGTGCATGTACTTTTGTTGTGCATCTTGGAAGCTTTCAATGGAGAGGTCTATCTATCTATCTATCTATCTATCTATCTATCTATCTATCTATCTATCTATCTATCTATCATCTCTCTCCACTAATGTTGTTTTGAAAGTCTTTTGCAGGAATTCAGGCAACAGTCAGATTACTGAGATGGAAAACATTAGCTCAGTGAATGGTAGTGGAAGCACAGCCAAACAAGTCAGAACAATTTTGTTGTTCTAGATAGCCACCAGGAGTTCAACCAGCAATTTTGTGGGCCAAGTCATAACTAAAGATGAATCACAATCACTAGACTAAATTCCAAGTTTCCAAATCACTGATTTTGAAAATCCTCTCTGGCTGTTTTTGAAAAGACTGGAGTTGATATATAGATCATGAGGATGCTCACTGCCTGTTTTTTCTTCTGAAGCAATTGAGATTAATGACAGATACTTTCAGCCTCAGAACCCAAAAAAAATATTTTACAAGGACTTCCTTCATATGATGACTATTATAAGATTACTGCTCTATTATATTTAGTTTCCTTTGTGGTGACTGTTGTTCAGATCTTGACTGTCACATTTAAGAGATGCTATTTCTTCACATCAAATTCATGTCATCTCCATCACCAGTAAATTAATTTTAACAGGTAATACGTAATTCTTCATAGTGAGTGCCATGAAATTCAGGGGTTTTTAAGTCACACATCAGAAGAAGTTCATTCTCATATGGAACCTTTTAAATCTATAGGCCAATTTCAACCAGAACTGGGAGAAGAGTCATGGAGGTTGATATCCTACAAATGCTGTGGATCTGAGAGAGACCCTTAATAGAAAACTGATAATTCTTATGCAAGCTTGGGCCTGAGATACAAATCCATGGTAAAATGAGATTGTAATTCTGCTGCTTGTTGAACTACTTGGAAGAACACATCAGAGACAGCATAGCTAAGCTGTCAGTTTGGTTCACCTCTTCAAGGCAAAATCAGGCATTTTTTGTTGTGGGTAAAGCCAGCAGCTGTGGCAGCATTATTCTGACAAGTGAAAGAAGATTGGTGGTTTTTTGTTTGTTGGGTTTTTGCCTTTGGTTTGTTGTTTTTGTTTGTTTTGTTTTGGTTGGTTGTTTTTTCTTTTGAAACACGAGTGCAGTTGCGTTTTTAGGGCTGCAGAGTGTTGTAGAAAAAGAAATCTTAAAAAGTTTATGAAAACCTGTGGGTTGTGGTTTTTTTGTGGATTTTGTTGTTATTGATATTGCTTTCTAAATTCCTGCTAGAAAACTAAATGAGAACTGTGTTGGCTTAATCTGTTGCACAGTTTTAACATGCTAAAAATACCAGACCTTTGTCTGCTGAAATAACTTCCAGGCTTAGCAACACTTTTCCCTCTAAATAAAAAATATGGGGAAAAAGTATATATTTTCTTTATGGAATTGTAATAATTCAGACATTATTATTAAAGGAGTATCAAAGGAGAAAAAAGGAGTATTTTTTTTTTTAAAAGCAGATAGTCTAAAGGTTCAGAAATTCAAATATCTTTTGGAAACAATACCTCTTTTTAAGGAAATGAGCTTTTTGTTGTAAACAGTTTATGAGAATACTTATATTTTTATTTGTTTCTTTCCATATTTATTGCAAAATAAAAATGACACTGAAAAGTTTCACTTCAGAGATCTATCTAGCTCTAGCCCACAGAAAGGACATTGCTTGATCAATTCAAAGGAAAAGATGATATGCTGTATTTCATCAGTGCAATTTCCCAAGTTTTTTGTTTTAGTGGGTTTTTTTGGGGGGAGGAGGGGGAGGTTGTTTGTTTGGTGTTTTTTTCTCCTTCCAGTTTCACTTTAGACACGCAATTTTTGCTCTCTTGCAATGCCAAAATGGCTGCATGGTGATGCTTCTACTCTTTCCACCAACTTCATTATTTCTTCACTGGGCTGAGGATTGCACTCCCTGTTGATTCCTTACATGCAGAGAACTAAAGAAAATACAGATTTTTAGTTTTATCAAGTAACACTCAAACACAGAGATTAACGTTGGTCCTTGCTATGTAGAATCATGTTGCTGTGGAGTGTGTGGGTTTAGTCCTGCTGCCTCAAAAGATGCTTAAGTTAATTTCTCTTTTGAGTGGTAGGTTTTTCTTTTCAGTTTTCCTGTGACAGGTACTGGATGACTGCTGGCACATATCATCTCCCCCTTTTTTAGTTCTGTCCTTTCTTTTTCATTTCCTTTGTTCTTCAGTTTTTTTGCATTATATTGGTATTTACTACTGCCTTACCTAATTCCTCCAGTTGAACTAACTTTCCACTGAAGTGTAAATACAAAATTATATTGCTTTCTAATTTGGGAGGTTTTTTGCATTAAGGGTAACCTTTATCTATTATCACTTGCTCTTTATGCAGTGCATCATTAAAATCAGAAACTGCAGAATGAACCAGCATATTGTATATAAAGATGTATCCCAAAACTGCGTCATTCGGAAGAATTAAATGATCTTGGTTTTGTGCTTTGTTGTGCTGAGCATATATATTTTATATTTTGTGTTTTTTTTCTGACTTTTTCTTGAATCATTTTAGCAATGATATTTCTCTTCTTGATCGTTCCTTGGCCAACAGTGACAATTATGATTTTTCTCTGCTTCTTCTCCATTGATCAAAAGAGAGGTATGGGAAAAAGACAGCTGTTATAGCTCCTGAGATGCTAAAATCATGGCTTATTTTGCAAGGATGGAAGGCAAAAGCACCGGAGGGAGGAGGGCAGAAGTTTTTATTAGGAAAAAAATCCTGATGTTCAAAACATTAGGCACCTGAAGTAGTCTCCTTATTTACAGATCAGAAGTACAGAATATTTTAAGGTTCCATTGTATGCAGTAAAGAATCTTAGAAAGCAAGTTTGTCCTTTGGTTGCATTTTAATTTTTTAAAGTGATATAACTTTACTTCTTCCCTTGTAAGTTTAGGGTAAAAGGGCTGTTTTATGGTATATTCTCCAAGCTATCAATGGACAAGCAAAGATCTACCATAATGATTGGCATTCTTACTTTAGGTAGTGGATTTAAATAAATTATATAGTATAAAAATATAAAACTATTAACACAGCATAAAAAATTAAATTCTGAAAAGACGGCAAATTTCTTCACACTTTCAGTTTAACGAGATTAATTTTTGGTCCAGCTATGTATTTCCATAAAAATCAATATTGGGATGTATACATTCTTGCCTATTTTCACTGCTATACTATAGGTGAAATTTGTTCCTACTACTTTATCCTAATTATTGTATTGTTTGAATGTATTGTTTGACTCTCTGCCTTGATTCACAAACTAGTAATATGGATTTCCTAACCATATGTTTCATTTCTATATGTTCCTCCTATTTCTTATGCAATGTTTATTTATCTGTACATTGCCATAATTTATTGTAATATGGGTAGAAAATAACTCTATCAATATTTGAAGTTAACCCAGATTGGCAGAGCAAATACCTTTTGAAGTCTAAGTCCTGAAAAAGAGCAATCTAGTACACAGGAACAGTTGAGTAATGGTTGATTTTTTTGCATAAAGATAAAGGAAATCTAAGCTCACATAACTTTAAGAGATTTATTAGACAATGCTGTGTCATGTGGCACTGTGATCAGTGCAAGTTTGCTCTCTGAGTTTGTTTTCTTGCCAACTGCAATGGTAAGTAGGCTGTCCTTGCTTCAGAAAGGCTGAGACGCTTTGTGTTGACTGATAATGGCGGAGGAAAGAGATACTCCTTTCCCTGCTTAAAAAAGTAGATCACTCTTTCTACAACTTTTCACATCTTATTCACTGGCAAAGAGGATTAATAAACTTATTGTGGCAACAACTCTATTATTCAAATCTGCTAATACAGTCTCAGTCAGAAAGACCAGCTTGGAGTCTACCTGTGCACCTCTGCAGTCTAACAACACTGGCATACTTAGTACTAATGGTAGAGCAAATGTTAAGTCAGTTGTGTTAAATTTGTTCCCGAAATGTCCCTGCCACATGGGATTAGGATTGTTACCTTTTACCTTCTAACGTATGTAGTTTCACATACTGTTCATGAAGAGACTTAGACTGTAAGGTTCATAAACTATAGGGTTTCTTTAGTACTTTTCCACAATTCTTGGCAGAATGTTGTCTTCTGCAAACATCCATATGAATATGATAACTTATTTCATTTTTCATGGTCTGTTGCTTTGACTAGAGTTTATTCCAGGGCATCCAACACACTCACAGGGACGCCCTTTTTTTTCACCTACACGTACCAGTCATATGATGGCTTATGAGGAATCCAGTTGGTTTTGAAAAAAGTGAGAATGGCTCACCAGCATATTATCAATCGTAGTTTCTTCATACTTTCTTCTTTTTCTTGCTGATTAAACAAATCTCATTAATTTCAGTTTTATCTGCACTATAGTACTACACTTCTGTGTTTTAGTCTCGCTGTTGAGTTCCTCTGAGTGTGAAAACATAAACCATTTCACAGCTTGTGCCCTCTATTGCTCATCTGTTCCCTTCACATACAGAGCGAGGTTTTTTTGTCCTGTTTAGTAGAGCTTTAGCTTTATATGTCATCAATTAACATTTCTTTTGATGGCTTGCCTTTGGAAATTACATGGTGATCAACAACTATGTGGACTCAAAGAGCCCAGAAGAGGTTTGTTTTGTTCTGTGCCTGAGCAATGACATTTCCAAGTAAGTCTCAGACCTTGATGGGGGCAGTATGATACAAACTTCTGCAGGACACAGAATGATCAGGCGGCTCTATGCTTTAATAACTGTGGCATGTCCTCAGCTTTTTTCTGAGTATTTCTGAATATTAGGGTGTTCTTAGTGAGCCACTTTGCAGCAGTTGATAAAAAAACCCCAAAACCCCAACCAACCAACCAACCAACCAACCAACCAACCAACCAACCAAAAAAACCCAAAACCAAAACAACCCCCAAACTATTTGTGTTTTGTGTGCGTGAGCATCCCTCATATTAATGCGCTTGTTTTGCCAGGGTAACTCCGCATTATCTTAGGGAAAATTTTTCTTGCTCATGGGATTCAGGAAGGACTTAGAATACATTCTTCAAAGAATGAAACATGCCTGACAGAAGCAGTAAGTGAGATGATTTCCGTTACATAGGAACTATTCCCTCTTTTCTCTTAAAACAAAATAGAATAAGTATAGTTTGCAAGTGTGTATCTTGGTACATCCCGGAAAAAACATTTTTTTTCTGCACAATTAATAAAACTTACATTAGGTTTATGCTCAAAGAAAAGCTTAACTATAACTTTATGTTCAAGTCAATTAATTTTAAGCCTACATTTGGAGTACCTGGTAAAAAGGCAAATAAAAACTTAGAAGAGAAAGTGCTGAAGGTTAAAATGTGTCTGGCAGCTACCTCCTTTTTGTCAAAGCCTTGGGGCTTAGCATACACTGAAACCTTTTTGCTACTCTAACTCCAAGCGTGCAAGTACCTGAGGGAAGGCTAAAGTACTGAGCAGGGAACTGCAGATGGTGATATGATGTTAATTACAAGGGCCCCATGGACTTGTCTGCAAAGGATTCAGGAAGCCATGTAGTAGAAAATGTGATTTATACTGTGGCAAGGAAGGAGGTGTATGAAGGAGAAGTGTTACTTACTCCAAAAACTGCATTTCTGTTAAATTAGCCATACTTTTTTCTAGGACAAGAGACATTTTGATTCACCTAGAAGGCAGAAGTGGAATGACAGAGAACTGCAGGACTCACTTCCATGGAATGAACTGATACACTAATGATAAGTGTACCTCAGCACTGCTGTTGTATTTGGGAATTGCCCCTCTGCACATGCTTTCTCCTCTCTCTCTCCACACAGGCATTTGCATGGTTCTGTTATCCTTTTAAGTGATATTTTCTTCTTTGACAACAGAATTTTCAGTATCTACTACTGGAATGGAGCTAGAGTCCATTGTGACAGTTGTGACGCAGCTAAGTATGTTAACTAAACACAGATAAGGTAGTGTCAGCACTTAGGAAATTAATCGAGAGAACACCCACCCTTGTTTTGTCAGGTCTTTCATATATTATATGATGTAATCAATGAGGAATGCAGATTTTGAAGAAAAAAAAAGAATTGTGCTCAAGAGTACCTCCTCTTGTCTAGTAGTAACCATTTTTGCCTAAGCTACTGTCCTTTCTGGATATATTTTTTATACACACAGTGAATTTCAAATCTCTGTAGAGCCATACTCTTACCAGCATTAAGCATTCCTTTCATTTTAATGTAAAAAATTGCCACTGTGGAATTTCATACTCAGTCCCTTAATGTTCTCCACTTCTCAAATGTGGGCATATTTTATTTCCTTCAACAAAGTACATTCTTGCAATGCTCTATGCTGCTAGTAGGAATATTTAGCCCAAATTATGCAGAAAATACAGGACAGAGATAAAACCTGATGGAATCACCATGTTTACACATGCCTCAAATTTGGAGATGTGCGGTACAGACTGGACAGTTGCAAGTGTCATTTTCCTCCATGGCCATTTCTGTACACCTCAGGCCTGGTGCATGCCTGGTGAGGTACATCAGTCAAAAGACCTCCTCCTTCTCTGTGTTACGAGTTAGGTTGCTCAACATGCGGCTGTGTGCATGCATACAGATTTGAAAGTCTTACATTTGTGATTTTAATTTGTCACACTTACATTTGGGGGTTAAGAAGAAGAGTATTTCCCTTTAAGGAATGGCTTTATCAAAAGGAGTATCCTACCCTTCACAGTAGCATTTTTAGCAACTCAGGGTTATTGGCAAAATCTTTGTGAGAGATTAACAGAGTAAAGCTTCCCTTGACCTGTACCTTCATTCTCTTTCAATAGATGCTAAACTGGTTCATTTAATTTTAAAATAAGTTTGAAAAATCCTGTTACTTAATCTAATATTGGAAATGTGTGAAAGAGCTTTTAGATAAAGCCATACAAAAGCATGTTTTAATGCTCAGGAATTTCAGAAAAAAAATCTCTTTTGAGAGTCTGGCTTGATATATGTCCAGAGTGGACAATGTAGTAGTTTATATTGGAAAAGAGAACAATAATACTTCATGTGACTAAAGCAGAAGATATAAGTAAGCTTACCCAAGTTTGGGGACTTACGTGAGAAGGTATGTCACTCAAAAGAAGTGGTGTGAGGGGAAAAAGACATGGGTTTTAGAAGTATCTACAGCTGGAAGGAGAAATACAAGACTGAACTTTGTTGGAACTTTATGCAGAGAGTGAAAAAGGAATAGGGTTCGGTGAACATTGAAATGAAGCAGGGGACAGGATAGGGAAGATGTGGATCTTGTGCTTCCTTACTGTACCTACAGTACCTGTGACTTTTAGGAAGCATAGTGAGTTTTGCTTAAGAGAAATATATAATAGTGGGTGTCAAGTCATGGAGAGGGAAGCTAGGGGACAAAATCAGAATTCCGGGAAAGAAAGAATGGATTTATCATGGAAAATGTATATACAAGGGGAAAGAATGTGACAAAGAGGTATAAAGGTAGAATAGAAAATGGAAAAAGGGGACTACGGGATCAAGGGGTGAATTTGAGAGCTTTTTGAGGAATAATGGATGACTTTGAAAAGGAAGTAGTATTTGAGGAATAGATATCAGGGGATTTTCAAGGCAGGGAAGAATTAAAGAAAGGTACAAAAGATGGAAGATACAGGAATTTTACAGAAGAGTGGAAACGTGAAAGAAGATACATTTTGAGAGAGGTTCAAGGGTTCTGGCAGGAGAAAGAATAGGAGCAATATAAAGGGAGGAACAGCTTTCATTGACTCTTAGACTGTCAGTTTGGGAATGACTAAGGGTATCACTATTCTGTCACTCCATATTGCTCTGATATAACTGTATTTCACTCTCAGGGAGCTTGAGTTGTTTAGAGGCATTAGTTTTCTTTCACTGTAGAGCTAGTTCACTAGTTCAGGCTGATTGTCACTAGTTCACTAGCTCTACAGTGCTGTGATAATACATGAACTGCCATGGTTGCAGTGTTTTTTCTCTGAACTTGCTAAATTAAAGTCTGTAAGTATTTAAAATTTTTCTTAATTGTGTTAGATGAGAAGAAAATAATAAAAATAATTTTATTTTTAACTACAACTCTGAAATGCACGAGTTAAAAGAGGAATTAAAATACCCCCATAATTTACAAGAATTACAGACTAATTTTAGCTTAGACTGTTACAGCTGATGAAACATATCAGGTAATTTTAAATCCAAAGCATCTCATGCTTGTGTAAGAGTGCTGCTACTTTGTTCTTCAGAAGTAGTAGAGAAGGTCAGTTTGAGTTCAGAGTGGCCTGAAGCTCTCTATACAATGAAGAGCGAGAGATATAGAAGAATGGAGATTCAAAGTATGGCCTTAATCCTCCATGTCTTTTGTCTTTGAAAAAGAAAAAGAAAAAAAGTCAATATCCAAGTTTGATTATTTCTTCTCAGAGGAACACTGTGGTGTAATTTGCTCAGCTCTGGAACAGGATCCTTAACAGGTATCCTCCCACTCCATGGAGGGTACTCTTCCTCATTGTCTGTTTGTTCTTCTTGTAAATGCAACATGGTCTACATCGGAGTAGTTTGTTGGGTTTTTTCAATTTCATTGGTGTTTTATTTTGTTGTTGTTGGTTGTTTTTTGTTTTGTTTTGGTTTTGTTGTTGTTGTGTTTTTTTTTTTTTGTTGGTTGGATTTTTGTGAGGGAGTGTTGTTTGAGTTTGTTTTTTTATTTGTTATTGTTTTATTTTTCTCCAGAGAGAGGCAGCTACCTTACATTCTCATAGTCTCAGGACTGTGAAATGCCATTGTGGGGAAGGGTGATACAAAGATGATGATCCCTTTGAGCCATGTTCAGTGTATAAACATTCCAAGTGCAGCTCATTGTGGGACTCACGTGCGACTGATGTAGCTGCCCCGAAGGCACAGAATTCTGCAGTGTCTGGAATATACACCTGTTATCAGATGCTGGGAATTATGCCTGTTGTTCTTCCTCTAATTTGCTCTTCAATTAATATAATAAGTATTTTGTGGCCTGTATCAAGTAAGAATTTGAATTGCAAATTCCAAAAGGCTGTAGCTGCTTCGACTGTTGTGTATTACTCTCTTACAAAACAAATAGTTGGGTTGTGTTCAAGGGTGGATGATTTGGACAACCAGACAGACTTCCTTGTCCAGATCTCTATATCTTTGTGTTCCTTCTTTCTTTACATGTTGAATTAGATCAAGTAGATTTTAATCTGGTGCTTGCTTACACCTATACAACCCAAGATACTTGTATTCCCCCTATTGTATCCTACAATTTAGTGTGCAAAGAATTTGTTCTTCAGCTTAATTCCTGCAGCTATAGCTCTCTTTTTTTTGTTTTATACCACTGATAAAAAAGGTCCTTGTAGATATGAGTACCTTGTTTCAGCTTCTTCCTCTATGGATTTTCTCAGATGCCTGAATGAACTCTGCTTGAAGAATTAAGTGATTATTTTTGTGAGGTTTGTTTTATTTCTTCTCAAAGCAACCAACTGGCCAAACTGAGCTTTATTCTGACTGTGTTAAGAAGTTCCACTTTTTACAGTCACTCTTTAATTTCACAGTGGGATGTTTTTGTCCCTTTGCCTTTTTCAAAAATTATGTCATCTTGAAAGCAAAGGAACATGGGCTTAGTTTTAATCCAATAACATTTTAAAGTACTTTTTTTACAGTACTCTCACAAATTGTATTTTTGCCAGCTTCAGAATCATATTTACTTCATGAACTTGTTTAAAAGATTAGATCAGCACTGCAAGTTTTATTGTTTTGCTGATTTCTTTTCCGTGGTAATGTAATTGACAGGAGCTGATAAGCCTGTAAACTCAAAAATAAATATTGAGTGTGCTTCCAAACTAATAGCCCATTCATCTTCATCTGCAGTGTTGTCTGTTGTCCCTGTGAAGAATTACTCTGAGCTAGTGCTGCTCTTACTCCTGATACAAACACTATGCTTATTATATCTTTGCACTTTTACAGAAGTATGTATACAATTGGTGTTGCATATTTTTCAAAATATGAACTTCCAAAACCATCATATTTTCATTCTCTACTTTACCAATGTTCTGGTTCCTGCTTTTCAGAGAGTGACTTTGGGACTTTTCCCAGCAGAATGGCACAGTACTGTCTGCCTCTACTGCTTTTTTTTTCATGGTTATTCTGTCGTTACTACTTCATCAGTTTGCCCTCTATTCCTCCTCTAAACTTTCTTTATAAGCTATTTACAGTGTCATAAGTTGTTATGAAAATAAAAATATTTCAGTTCTACTCGGAGTAGAAAAAGTAGCCAACTTATTTTACCGAAAATTAAGTATATAATCCAGGACAGTGCTTCAAAGTGATATTGCTTTCCATTTTCTTACTCTCATTGTTTGTTGATAAAGCAGAAAGTAGTGTTTAAATTTGTTTTAGCTACCCCATATGTTCCCTAGGAGTTTGAGGCTTGCAGTCTTAAGCCTCTGCTTGACCCATCTTGCAAACCCAGGGTTCGGTAGGGGCACTCACTTGCTGCCAACAAAGGCATGATTCTCCCTTCCTGTTCGTGAGCCCAGCTTGTCCCAGTGCAGCAGCCTTCTCTTCAGCTGCCTGCTTGTATGCTTTACTGAGAGTGGATCTCCTTGTCTCTTTACTGTATTTCTTAAGTTATAGAAAGTATTCCACAGATATCTCAGTCATTGGCAAATTTGATAGGAATCTATCACTTTTTAAAGGTTTGATCCGTTTAAATTGTTTTCCTCATGCTGAGAGTCTAAATTAAACTAAAAACCATGAAGGAAAAACTGAGTATTTCCCATAAGAAAATAAACAACTTCCAGTGATCAGTAGTTCAGGATTTCAGAGTGAAGCTAAGAAGAGAAGTTTGTAGTTGTCTCTTCACTGTGAAAGATACTCTTAGGGATTAAACTGTTGGATAGTTGCTTTTAACTTTCCTCTTTTCATGTTGACACTCTTAGGGGCATTACCCTTGAATATTAACTACAATGTAAATATTTTAAACTACAGTAATGACTGTATTCTCACATATTGATTACCTGAAGGTAGCTCCTAGAAAATTAGACTGAAAGTAATTAGAGTTTATGAAAGGACCTTCATGTTTATGTTATTGCACAGTTGCAAAAGGAGGTTATCAGTGTACTTCAAATATTCGTCATATTAAATGCAGGAAATAAATCATTCTGACTGCAGAAACACTAGTTTATAGCTATAAATTATTGGACTGTAAATTACCTTCTTGGAAAACATACTTTTAGTCTGGAATTCTCTTAGAAGGAAGCTTTATGATCTCATTAGTTTTCCCCTTTGCGGCAGAAATTTAAATAATTTACCTTTTTATTACTAATTCATAGCAGGGTAATTTGAGAATGTTTGCATTTTATAAAGCTCACCCATTAAATTATTTATCATCTGATATAATTTCAATAGGCATTTGTTCAATTTTTCATGCTTTACATACAATCCCATTAGCACAACAATACCCCACAGTGTGGGTACTGGAGAAAAGCTCCCTATTTCTAAGCAGGAAGATGCCAATGAATATTTTGAAACAAGATAATGTAACTTCGCTTGTCCCTTCTAATTCTATCTCCCAACGTACCTTGTTTATAATATGTACTGTAACCTTGTACTACATTTGCCACTGCAAATTACTAGCAATATGGAAATGGAATCAAATGTATAATACTTCTGGCTAGAGGGATTTATAGTGGCTACTTAATCATGTTTACAGCAGCAGAATTTGGCTTGTTTCTAGTGAAGTGCTTGGAGAATCAGTTTATAGGTGAAACAATTTAATGAGGCATCGCTGTGAACAACAAGGCATCTTGTTTCGTGTAGTTGAAAATGGGGTCAAGGGACAAGGGTTGTATGTGTAAGATGGGGATTAGCACTTGTGTGGTGATGGAGGGCTGCATAGCATTGTGTTGGGTAGGATGCAGGCACCAAGCCTAGAGCTTTTGTGAAAGTGTGGTGTGACTGATGGACAGCAACAAAATGTAATTTTGATTGCTTACTTATATATTGTACTGAGCAACATAGTATTCCTTTCTGTGGGCTTTTATTGGACTATAATTATTTAAATAGAAAGTCAGTCCCCTAATGCAAACTAAGAGAGTTTTTGTGGTGAGAGTTCAGTGCCAGCATGTATGTCAGAACTTGACCTTTGCCGATATTTGAGCTAACTGTATATTTCTGTTTTGCTTTCATTCATTAAACTCCATCTTTTAATATGCAAATAATTAAAAATGCTTTATTGAATTTGAACCTAGGTCAAATAATATCCATAGGATTGCTTGTCTAAGATAACACTGCAATACATATTATTACTTGATGGCAAATAATAGTATTAGTAGTAATGCTACCAGTAATTATGCTGCAGATTACTTCTACTTACTGCTTGAATCTAAGATTTGGAAGTATATACTGTAGTATAGAAAAACACTGAAGGTTCACTTTAACGTTAAAAAAAACCCCGTGAGCTTTACTGAGAGAGGAGGATAGACCTCTGATCCTGTGGGATGTGTTTAAAGTACCAGAAAGATTCACTATTTGAGAGAAATTTTTTCAGGAAACTTATGGCTGTTGTACTCTAGAGCGTGGATTTGCAAATGTGCCAGTGTCATCTTTTTTACTGGTGAAACATAGTCCTTACTCTGTGTTCATTTGAGAAGATAGTAAATTTGTCCAATAACTCATTTCTTTGTTCATTTAAAGTAAATTTCTGTGAATCATTTCTGTGAATTACTTTGGTTCAGCTTTTTTTTCCCTTTTATTTTTTTTCTTTTTTCTTTTTCCTTCTTCTTTTGACTCATTAATATCTTATCAGCTTGGGCTGTTAATATCCATCTCCCCTCGTGCTTTCAGGGAACCTAAGCAGTATTAGGTCCGTATAGTAACCCATGCTCATGCTTTCACTTATTTGATATACAATATAGAAGGGTGATTTTTTTGTGTAGATACAGAGCAATCATAAAATGTTCAAAGTGCTAGTAGTTTGTGCTGTTATGTATAGAATTGGCTCAATGATATTTCAAGCAAGATGAATTACTTTGAAACTTGTTTGGTGAAATTTCTGTCTCAATCTTCTGTTTGCAACGTTTCTTGCATCTGACTTACATTCCTAAATTATATGCTAAATTAAGTAATTATTGTTCCTTGTAATTATTTTTAGTGGTTTATTGAAGGACAGTGGTAGAGAAATGGAGAAGACAATGTAGAGAAATGGAGAAGAATTTGTCGTTAGTCATATGGTAGATTGCAACTGCTATGATTTTTGTTTTTATTTGGATGACTGATGCATGAAACACTTTTCTTTTCTTTTTTTTTTCTTTTTTTTTTTTTCATTTTCTGCAATGAACCTTCATCTGGTAAAGTAAATTCTTAAAAAAAGTGTGAACAGCCTGCACAAACTTTTAGTGGAATTCTTAGTGCTAGGTCATCTATTTGCAAGTTCAGAATTGTCTTTCTTTAAATATGATGTGGTCATTGACAAAACTTGCTCAGTCCATCAGTGTGCTTTCTAATACAGTGTTTTCATTATTTAATTTCCAGAAAACCACTGAGAAATAATTCTGGATAGAAAAATCAAGAGGATTCAACTGTTTCACTTCAGACCTATTTTCTCTGCTTTACGAGTGTCACCATATACTTAATAATTTATACACATGTAATTTTGAGGGGAATTACATCTCAGTTTTTTAATTTGGCATGCTTCATTTCTGTGTCTGAAATACAGAGATATGAAAGTGGTACTTTTCTACAACATTGTTTTAAAATGAATGTTAAATAACTTTTTCTCAGCGCAACAAAGAAATAAAAAAAAAAAAACGGAAAGAAATCCAGACCATTACATAGTTTTTGATACTCCACATAGAACTGAATTGGGCTACAGGCAAAAGAAAGAAGTATAATTTCTGAGGGCTGGGTTTCAGTATCCAGTTTATTTGGTGCTTTGGCAATCTTTTCATAAACCACTTTATTTTCACGAGTACTTCTGATGTTTCTTCTTTCACATGCATAATAAAGGAGTTCTAGTTGTGGGTTGTTTTGTATTGAAGAGGACTGCCTAAAGGACAAAGATGATCTGCAGTGGGTAGAGCTCTTTCAGTGCAGAGTCCTGATCTGAGAGAAGGCTGTGTAATGCCAGAGGTCAGCTCTGCTGATTGGAGACCGTAGAAGGTATAAAGACCAAATTAATAAGTTTGGGTTTGGACTTGTCTGAGATAAGACAATCAGAGGTTGCCAACTGATTGTGTGTTGGTTTATTTTTTTAAAAAGGATATGTGGAAGAACAAGGAGAGAAATCCAAAGCTGCCTTTCTGATGTCTGTCGTATCTGTCATTCTCCTCCACCAATAATAGCTTGATAGAATACCTGTTTTGTAGCAACACATGTATTTTTTTCCTTAGAAGAACAAAGTCATATGATAAATTACAGACCATGAGGTATGAAGTAAATAATCATCTCTAGTTCAGCTGAAGAGGAAAAAGATAGTTTGACATACACAAAAATGAAACCACTGTGAAAATATAGAAGGACCAGTGATAAGTGTGCAATAAGCTCTTTAAAAGTTGTATTCACTTTATGGGAATTTACTCCACTTTCAGCGGCATGCTAGTGCCGATAGACTTCAGTGTGGATCAGATTTCTGAATTTCAGAAGCAGGAAGTTATAACTGTAGCTGTGCCATAGTAATTTTCAGCTAATTTGTAAATAGGATAGCTGTACACATGTCCAGTGAGATCGTTGTGATAGACTGGAGGTAGGTTTGTTTATAATGAGAGATTCTGTATTTTAACAACTCTGACCACAGTCCTAACCCATTACATGTTCTACAACTAATTTAAGAAAACATTAGAAAATCACAGTGAATTAAAAACCTGAAAATACTTCTAAAACTTCCACAGAGTTCCTGAACTGGTAGATTAGTGATAACGGTTTTAGCATGTGAAGCCTGATAGATTATTCTTCCCTTTTGCTGCGTAATGATGTCATATTGTAGGAAGACTCATTCCTTAATTATAAAAGCAAAGGTTGTACCTTTTTAAAACATTCAATACTTTCCTTTTTAGAAGAATGAGTTGAATATGAAAATATTTTTGTTCTCGTTACCATCAGTATTTTAGTGTCTGTAAGGCTAGCTTTAACTGCTCTTATGAAGCATGCTATTCACAGCTGATCATGAAAGTTAAATCCTGCTTGCATATGTTAGGCCTTTGTGGCTTAACAGCCTCATCTGAACAAGATCATTCTAGACTGAATCCTTTTCCTTCATTGCCCTGATGCATTCACTTGTTAAAAATGTATGTAATGGGAAAACATGCCACTGAACTAGTAATGTGTTTGCAATTATAGGGAGACTGGAAAAAAATATATAAAAAATGAAGTATTTTTCATCACATTTAACAGGAAGCAGTGTAGATGCTTTTCTATGGAACAATCATGATTGTGTCATGAAGAGCTACAGTTTTTAACTGAGCATTAATCCTGGGTGAAAGATATAAGTAGAGAAATTAGTTATTTGCAGGAAGTACATAGGCAGCGTTACTCTTTATGCAGCAGAGGGGAGAAACCTAGGGCTTCTGCAGTTTTACAAGTATTTATTTAAAATTTTCCTCAGGATGCACCTGGAATTTTTGACTTCGATCTTCAAAGATATTGAGGATGTTTTAAAAGATACGTATACAAGTATGTGGGTCTGGACCTAGGGCTTCAGTCTTGAAATATCCTCCTCTTCCTTGAACTTCATATTGTAGGAAAATTTTTGGAGCCACAGAACCTCATAAAATCGGATATAAGGAGGAAAATTGAGACTTTGCCCTAAGTATTTTTATTCTTTAAACAACCACTAGGGTGCAGTGATGTTTGCCTCCAGCTTTTTAAACATACTGAGACCTGCCTGGCACCTCTGCTTGTAACCACAGTTGAAATATTCACAGAAAGCAATAGATTACTATTTGCTTGCTTAGGAAAAAAAAATTACAAAACTTAGAATAAACAAAAAGGAAGTGTTTTATCTTCCAAATGTTCACGGGTGAACATGGCTTCCTATCTCTGAAGAAAAACAATGGGAATTTGTCTTTGACTTCGATCTATTGTAAAAATTTGTGGTGGAAATCTGTCCACAAAGGTCAGCTGAGTCATTGATTTACATAGATTTTGGACTTTCACTGGTTTAGGTTTAAATGAGGCCAGTTTTTGCTCTCCATGACACCTGTATTTTTGTATGAGTAGGAAGAAGAGGGTTCTTTAAATTGAAGCAAATGATCGAGGGGGTCTGTTTCTCTGTTTTAGTGAGCGATTATCAGCTTGATCATTCACAGAAGGTTTGCTAACTAACATTGTCAAAAAACCTTTTATTTTTTGAGAACACTTACTTTTAAGGTGTTGGTGGCATTGTGAAAATAGGTACAAGATAAAGCCCTTGACAAATGATGTTTGTGTCAATTGCTTTCAATTAAAAAAAACTTGGGGAATAATTAAAAGCCAGAAAATCTTATTCTAAGCTCGATCAAACCAAGATGAAGACATGAAAAGAAAACTCGGATATGACTGCATTTTAAAGTGTTTGTTCTGTGTATATCCATACAAGAACCTTGTTTACTGAGCTCTAACCTTTCCAGTTATTGAATCAAATTTTACATGTGTACACAGAAATGTGTTGTCAGAGTATATACGTATAAAAAGAAGTCTGATATTTCTGTCTTGCTTGTTGAGAACAGTTTAAAAGGAGCTGTAGCATCACTACTCCCTATGCATGTTTCCCTGACGTTACCGGTAATTCATCTCAGTTCCTATGCTGTGAGGACACTGTTCTCCTAGTGCTTCTACTGCTCTTGAAATGGCAAGTCTGACATATTTTCTGAACACTCACCAATCTTGTCTAAAGTGTGAGTAGCCCCTCTCTGAAAAGGCAATGCTTGTTCTTCTGCAATACTGTGCGTAATGATCTTTCAGACTACTAGTTAATTGTTTCACCCTGAAAATAAAGGACTTGGATGCATCTCATTCTTGAAAACCTTGAAAAGGCAGCTCATAACTGTGAAGAATGTCTCTGAGTGCAAAGTTGCTATTCTCTGCAGTGAACTAATTGTTTTCCAATGTCAGTCATGATCTGAGAGTGCCTCTGGGATCTGTCCTCTTAGACGACTGAGTCTTATCCCAGATAGGTTTTAGTAGCTACTTATTAGAGCTCCAGACAGGAATATAACATTAAACATCTCTTGGGTTCAGGCTTCTATATAACCAGCCTGGGTACTGAACATTTAATTATGCTACAGTTTTCAACAGGGCAATCGAAATCCTCCAGATCAGGATCTGTGTGCCATCTATCATCACAGCACAAGTATTTAGCATGTACTGAGTGTACTCCAGGTGATGAGTTAGAAGTCAGGATTGCCTTTTTTTTTTTTTTTTTTTTTTTTTTTTTTTACCTTCCTTCCCCCCCCCCCCCCCCAGCTGGTATTAATTGAAGTCCTTTGTGACACTGCAGCTGTGGATGTATGTGGTAGAAAGCATTCCTTTCTAGGGTCCCAGAGGAGAAAGCAGAGAATATATTCAATCCAACAGCTACTGTGAGTGTCTGGATTTGAACGGCAGAGTGTGCTGATAATGAGTTGTAGTTCAGATCAGAAGTGTGTTCTTGAAGTTGACCTGATGGTCCACACTTACTGGAATTTGTCCCAGGTTATGGGATTTTTCTCAGACTCTCTGAACCCAATTTCTTTGAGGACTCAAAAATAGAAGATTTGCTCTTCTAATGAAACTTGTTATTCTCCTTCTGGTGGATTCAATGCATGCCGTCAGATTTCACACAGTAAATGCAAACCTCCTGAAACGTGTACTGTGCAGTTCTGGTTCTTCAGCAGCCACAACCACTTCATTCTGCATCTGCTGCTATTGCTAGTATAGGCAGCAGGACAGGACCAATTTTGCTAAAATAAAGGACACAGGAGATTATTTTTCCTGTTTTACCCAGATGACCTGAGAGTTTTCCTTCACAAGAACTCATCTCGAGATGCTGCTATTGCTGCTACTGTTTTTGTAGGCTGAAGAGTGAAAGCCAGCAATGTGTTCAAGATTTGTATTAGATATTGGGTTAAACTGCCGTATTGGAAAGATGAAGCAGTACTGGACCAGGAACTCATAGGATTTCTAGGTCTTAGTTAGACAGTGCCATGAATCTGGTGCTGGCACTTAATCCTGCTTTGAGCAGGTGCTTTTCACAGTTTTCACACTAGGTTTGTATAGAAGCTTGAGGACTGAGGGGAAACATGAAAAGCTGTAGTAGTTCCAGCTAGGCTGACCAGGTTAGAAGAAAGCTAATCAGTTATTCCTCTTATAAAACCAGTCTTCCATGATTTTAGCTTTATGCTTATTTTGTACCCATAGCTACACATTTGTTTGCTAAGAAAATATGAAGCTGTACTTGGTTTATACAGTTAATAGGGGTGTCTTTTATCCCAGGAAAAACTATATCTAAAACTGAAATAAATTACATAAATGAGTTTTCTGTATGTTTCACTTTATCTGTATTTCATATAGAATCTGTACTTGGATGTCTTTTCAATGCTAGGAGACAATACATCAATATATTTCAGACTGTGGCTAGTACTCAGACTTTATGTGAAGGCATAAATGCTATTCTTCAGGTATGTTTCCTAAAGTTTTTCAGTTTAGCCACCCCATGTGTTTAAATTCAGCCCCTCCCCCCCCCCCCCTTGCTAAAGTGTATTGATTTTTTTTTCCTTTGTAACTTGAGTTGTACCTTTTCAACACTTAGGTTTGGAAATAACTGCAACAAAAAGGAGTTTATGAACTCAGTATGTTTTAAAGTTATTGAAGCTTGCTAACAGTCTAAGTTGAAGTTATCTTCTAAAGGAGTAACTGTAAGATTTCTTCTTTCATTTGCTGTTTTCATTGTAAATAAATAATTTAAACCCTCTTCCATCAGTGTTGAGAAGGAAATAGTGAGGTAAGATTGATTAAGAAGCTGTAATTTGTCCAAGTAATCCATGAAAAGCTGAAGGATGTTGTCTGATTTCCATTGAAGTCTCCTCTTCTTCATGGGTACATCCCTAGATGTAGTCATGTATTCATGCACGAGAGTCTGTTTTGCTACTTCCTTATTTATTTTAACTAGATTTGAATAAAGACATAATAGACCAAGAGTTGGAACAGTGAAAATTTAGTACTGTAATGATAACCTGTTGTTGCAAGGTTGTTGAAGTCCTAAGCCTATTTATTTAGTGGGAAGAAAATGTGCAGTTGCTTTCCAGATTTGAATTATCATCTAGGACTAAAAGAGTCTTACAACACACCTAAAATAATAGCAGTTATTTAAATTAACAGTTCAGTGTTCTTTAATATGACTTTCTTTTTAAGTTTCTTTTGGTAATTTTTCTTCCTTAGAGATACAGAGAGAAATAAGCAATTTGGAATTGTTCTGCTGACATGAGGTTTTTTGTTTTAATACTGAAAAATCTGCTCTTCATGCAGAGATAATTCATTTGGGTTTGTATGCACTATTAAATACATAAAACCCAATTTGACCTATCCAGCTGAATAAATTAAGTCCACCGATAACTATTAAAAAAAGGCCTAAAAACTTACAGGTATTTTTCACTGGTTTTTGAAGTGGTCAGAAGTGAAACTGTCCTTCATGTAAGACCCAACCTTCATAAAAATAATCTTTTTAATTCTCTTAACTATTATGTGAATAACTGGTGAAATTATAAAAACAAAACAAAACCAAAAAGCCCACAAAAAAACCAGTCTCCAGGCCAACCCTCCATCCCTGCTTTACTTTCCTGTGACATTTTGTTGAATGAGTTGACAGACCTGAACAACCTTAAAATGCACAAGTATTTTAAGCTTCTCTGTATTTGATAATGATGATGCTTGATTGCTGAATGAATGCAAGGTTATAATCATCTCCCTTGGCTTTTTTGTCATTCATAAACTGCTTGAGCTGCTCTCTGCTGGCTTATGACATTTCCAGGATCTCTCAAGTGGATTGTAACCTTGTGTGTGCTCACTGAATTCCAAGGACTGGTCCTTCTAAATGCTCTTTGATGAGATGAGCTTTTATTCCTCTGTTATTTAAAATACGATTTCATGCCATACAGCTTGATTCTCAACGTCTTAAAATGCTCACAAAACAAGGTTTCTGAATAGGAAATGAAAAATAATTTAAAATGTCCAAGTCCTCTGTTTGCTGCCTAGAGATTTCATATCACTTCATATATTTAATGATAACCAAGCAAATGTGGCTTTAATAATAGTTCTGGAAGCTTGACCTAAAATATCTGAACAATTTCATTATTTGTGATAACCTCTATTTTCAAACGATATCCTGTTTTGTCATCGGAGCATTTTCTAAAAAAACCCAACACATATTGGACTAAGTAAGATTGTCTGAGCACATAATTTCTTAATTATTATTGATTTTTTTTTTATTTTTACCTAGAAATCAATATAGTAATAATTGATGAATACCCTTAGGTATAACCCTTATATACCCTTATATAACTCTTAGGTATTATAAAGATATTCAATACTTTCCTTAATATCATTATTACAACATACTGATTTTTGTTGCTAGCAATATGCAAGCCAACATTTTTAAGATAAAGGTAATGCATTTTGTAACAGCCAGCCACACCAGAGAGGATGTGTTACTGGACCTGTTGGTCACCAGCACAAATGAACTAATTGGGGATGTCAAGATTGGAGGCAGCCTGGGCTGCAGAGATCATGCACTGGTGGGGTTTGCAGTCATGAGGGTTATAAGTGATGAAAGAAATCAATTTAGGCCCCTGAAATTTAGGAAAGCAACTTCCAGGGAGATAGTTATTGAGATTTCCTGGGAGACTCTTCTTGGGGCCAGAGATGGCAGATCTTTAAGGAAATCTTCCACGGAGTACAAGAGATAGCAATCCCCAAAAGCAAAAAATGGGGCAAGGAAGGCAAGAGCCTGGCATGGCTGAGTAGGGACCTCGTGGTCAAACTAAAGGGAAAGAAGCAAATGCAGAGACAGTGGAAACAAGGACAAGTAACCTGAGAAGAGTAAGTTGTCTAAGTCCACTTGTGTACAGATGGGGTGAGGGAGGCCAAGGCGAAACTGGAAATTAATCTAGTGAGGAATGAAAAGAAGGGCTTCTACAGGTATGGTAACCTGAAAAGAAAGGTCAAAGAACATCTGATAAACAAGGCTGGAAAACTGTTAACACTGGACGAGGAGACTCAACTGAGATACTCCACAACTTTTTTGCCTCAGTCTTCAATGACGGCTTTTCTTCCCACACCTCTCAAAGAGATTGATAACAGGATGCAGCCTGGGGAAATAGACTCCCTCCCATTGTAAGTAAAGATCAGGTTCATGACAACCTGAGGAAGCTGAATGTACATAAGTCTATGGTACCAGATGAGATGCATCCCAGAGTCCTGAGGGAACTGGCTGATGTAATTGCCAAACCACTATCCATGATATTTGAACAATCGTGGTAGTTTGGTGAAGTTCCAGGTGACTGGAAAAAGGGAAACATTGTACCCCTCTTTAGAAAGGGTAGACAGGAGGACCTTGGAAACCACCAACCTATCAGCCTCACTTTTGTGCCTGAGAAGATCATGGGACAGCTCCTCCTAGAAGTTATGTTAACACATGGAGAACAGGGAGGTGATTCAGTACAGCCAACATGGCTTCACCAAGGCTAAGTCTTTCCTGACCAGTCTAGTAGCCTTCTACAACAGCATGACTGCATCAGAGGACAAGGCAAGGGCTAGAGATGTCATTTTTCTGGACTTCTGTAAAGCCTTTGTCATGGTCCCCCAGAACATCCTTATCTCTAAATAGGAAAGAGATGGATTTGATGAGTGGACTGTCCAATGGTTAAGAAAGTGGTTGGACAGATGTATCCAGAGGATAGTATGCAGCTCCTTCCAGTTTTGTATCATCTGCAAATTTGCTAATTCCAGGCCTGGTGAAGTGAAATCTGGTTAGCACATCCTGGTTAATGCATCTGGACAGAAATTCCCCCCGGGGCAGACTTCAGGAAGGGAAGCAACAGCTCACATACATATCACCCCAAGTTACAGGAATGGCATCTGTGCCCCATGGATACCCGACATTTGGACTATATAACGGTGGTACCCCTAGAAGAACAACTCTGGGATCCCCACCACTGAGAAGCCCAGGATGAAAAAGAACCAACGGGACATTGGTGGATCTATGAGTGGTGAGTATCATCATCTGCTTGATATTTTTCTCTCTCTCTCCTTCCCTCCCTCTTCTATTTATTTATATCTCTCTACCTCACATTTATTGTTAAGTAAAATCTGCTTTATTCCCTTTCGTATATGATCTTGTTTGCACCTTAATGTGTGCAGAGGCATCTCTCAATAATCTTAACAGCAGCATGGCAAACAAATAAAGGGAGATGATTCTGCCCTTATACTCCACTGTGCTCAGACCCCATCTGGAACACTGCATCCATTTTTGGGTCCCCAGCACAGGAAGGGCATTGACCTGTTTGAGCAGTCCAGAGGAGAGCCACCAAGATGTTTAGAGAGATGGAGCACCTCTCCTAAAAGAAAAGGTTGAGAGAACTGGTTTTTTTCAGTCTGGAGAAGAGAAGGTTTCACTGCAAGCTGATTGTGGCCTTCTAGTACGTGCAGGGAACCTACAAGAAAAATGGAGAGAGACTATTTACAAGGGCACGTAGTGATAGGATCAGGGGGTATCGATTTAAACTGAAAGAAAGGTTTAGATCAGATATTAGGAAAATATTCTTTACTGTGAGGGTGATGAGGCACTGAAACAGATTGCCCAGAGAAGTTGCAAATGCTTCATCCCTGGAAGAGTTCAAGACCAGGTTGCATGGAGCTCTGAGCTACCTGGTCTAATGAAAGGTGTCCTTGTTCATGGCAGAGAGGTTGGAAGTAGATGATTTTTTAGGTCCCTTCCAACTCAGGCCATTCTATGATTCTATGAATAATAGCAATAAAACATTGGGTTAAAGTAGTTAAAACAACGTCCTTCTGTTTTGAAATACTTGCTTATGTCCTAGTGAGTGACATGCAATGTGATATGAAAGACTGTGTATGAAGGCAGTGTCTGTGCCCAGGAGGGGAGCTGGAAGCTGGTTTTCACCTTGTAAAATCCAAAGGAAATCAGAAAGGGCCTCTCAGGGAAAGATGCTTTGAATAGGCTGCAGAGAGAGTATGCTATAGTAGATATAATTTGACAGCACCTTCTGCACTGTTAGAAAGTCATGGCCGTGACCCGTCCTTGATTCACAAGTAGAATACCACTGTCTCCAGGGATTGTTGAACATGTGAATAGTGCATATCTTCCACTTCTTTCCTCTTCCCCTTTTTAGTAAGATCAGTTCCTTTATACAGTATCAAATGACATACATAATAATATGATGAGGAATTTTAGTGACTTTTTTTCTGCTGCCTGTCGCTTTCAATTGTTCTTTTGTGCTTGGCTATATGCCACTTCTTCCCAAGCAGCTTTGGATGTTAAATAGCAGTTACATTTAGCCTGTGACTTTAAAGGTCGGGTCAAATAAAAACATGTGGCGGTTGCATGAGGCAAATTACTTCTGCTGGGCTAATTAAAGATCACAGATCAAATTACATCTTGTGTTAAGTGGGTGTAATTCCCTTGGATTTGGCCCAGGTATGTGACCAGTGCTTCTCTGTATCTGTTTAAACATCATTATATTTACACTGTGTATTTCACTATTTTTTTGCAATTTTTTATTTTTAAGTTGCCCTTTTTCTTTTAAAGGTATATCTTTTTAAAGGTATATCTTTTCTATTGCTTTGCATTTATTTTGTTATCTGTTTTACTATTCTGTGTTTTCTGTCTGACAAGGGATAGTATAATTTTGTAAAAGGTCTGTAAGCCTTGTTCTCTGCCTCTTTCCTTTTGGCCATGTCTCAACCGGCAGGAGTTGAAAGAATGTTTGAAGCCATCATGCAGGAATGGACAGATCCACTGAGGAAGAAAGGCTGCCTGCAAGGAAGAAACTCACTCTTGAGTACTGAAATACTCTTTCCTAAAAAGGCTTTCGACAGTCATGTCTGAATTACTGTTCATGTGTTTTCTTTAGGGTGTGCATAATGAATTATTGATTTTAGTGGTCCCAGAGGTTCTTGTTTATATACTTGAAATAAGTATGCTTGATCTCCTTATATTTGTGTATGGCATTAAGAGTCGTTAATGTTTACGTTTGGTTTTTTGGTTTTTGTTTTTTTTTTTTTTTTTTTTGTTTTGTTTTTTTTTTTTTTTTTCTGTTTTGAACATTTGGTTGGCAAGGCGTAGGAAGTGCCATTCCTTAGCTTGGCAGAATGTGGTGGTCTGCACACCTTCTCGCATACTCTGGCTCTAAGGACCTTGGACCTTTGACCGCCCTGAAAGGGTGCTGGAAGTCTGTCTGCCTGGTGAATGATACTAGAAGGCTGCAGGACTCAGTCTCAACTCTATTGTAGCTGCCAGTGAACTTAATTCTCTTCGAGTTGTATCTATGTTTTCTGTGAAGGTAATTTATGAGTGATACCACTGTCTTTATCTTGACTCATGAGCATTTTTATTTTTCTCCCCTGCCCTGCATTATCAGGAAAGGGGAGAGTTTAAAGAGTGGCTGGGTTGGCAGCTGTTCAAGGACAACCCACCACAGGTAATAAGTTCACTTTTCAATTTCTTGACTAAATTTATCCTTATATTTTATTATTAAAACATATTATTGATATCTTGTACCAATTTATAACTTTTTTGGGCAGAATTTGACCATACTGCGTTTCTCTAAATGGCTAGATTTACGTCAAATTCTTTTTTTTGCACATCATCGGTTCTTTTGAGCTACTTAATATCACAGAATATGTAGTGTTTCTAAAGATACTCATTACATAAACAAGTGCCAAGGGGCATGTGAGCCCGCTCCCCTCCCCCAGTACAGTAGTGTCATGTTACATACAAGTCCCTTCATGTCAATTTTTTTACTTCTCGGCAGAGCCAGGTTTAGTCAGACAACTTGAAATCTGTATTGCCTGACAAAGTGTGATTTGGAACAGGCTGAGCTACTCTAACAGAATTAGATTTAAGACCTTTTCTGTGCTCATAAATTATTATGTAAACATAAACCTTGTTTGAAGAATAGTTTAAGTTACAGTTCTGGCTCTTTCTTGTTTTCTGAACAGCAACCATAAGTCTTCCAGCTTAGAAGCCTTTGGAGGCAGAAGAAGGGCAGCATTGCTATCCCTCTTGTGCTGTATAAGGAAAGTCTGGTGTAAATAACATGCATCTTACAGAGCAACTTGTCCAAGGAGAGCCCCTGTTAGCAATTCTAAATAGCTATTTGTTCAACTACCAGTCAAAACATTGTAGATTCACATGTACAGGTTACTTGTACATCTCTATGCATTGGTTGAAAGTTTTGAATCTAAGGTATTTTAAATCAAAGACACCAAAGATTTATCTTTAGGAGTGTAAATGCACTCAATGTTCAAAGAAGTTGAAATTTGATTATAACTGTTGCTCTAATTGCTGCACTCAGAAAAGCCTGTAATAAGTGAAATTATTAATCCCAAGAAAAAAGTATCTTTGAATTCCACTCAAAGCAAAATGAAGTGATGAACCTATTAGCATGGTCTGATGAGGAGAACAGTATGTTTTGAAAAATATGCCTCAAGGTACTGAATGGAAGTTGACTAATTTGATGACCCAACCAAAGGGTTGAATGAGGCTATCTCAGTAGAATAGGAAACACTTGGTCATGAAATGGTACATTAAGAATTAATTCTTGATGAATAGTACTTATTATGGAAGCTAAATAATGTGTGATAGGTCAAGAGAGACAAGGATTTTAAGTGTTTCCTTATGTTGGCAAAAGATGCTGTGTGGTAAGTAGGTTACAAAGGCCACAGTAAGACTGAAAATACTACTTTTCTCTGTTCAGATAGAGATCATTAACGATCAGAAGAAAGATCCTGATATGAAAAAGAGCATAAAAAATGAGGCAGGAAATAAGTGGAATTTGACCCCAAATTTGTGGTTCCAAGTCTCTTTAGTATATAACTCTGTAATCTCATCTCTACATAAACAAATTACCTTGAAGATTCTAAATATTGTAGTATTCTACTTCTGTGTATGTTCATGGAACTTCTAATCTTGGCTAGATGGACTCACTTGTGCAGCATTTTGCATCCGGATATAACCATGGCCTAGAAACTGAATACAAACTTTCTCTGAGTGTATCTGCCATGTACTGACAGGATCTGGCTTTTTACAAAATGCATCAAGTATTAATATTTCTTTTTAAGACAGGAGGAAGATGATGATTTTTTTGTTGTGTGTTTGTTTGTTTTTCTTTATGTATTTATTAAATAACAGCTGAGAAACGAAGCAGTTTATCTAGTTTAATTTCCCTTCCTTCACTGAACAGAGTAGTGAAATGTAAGTCTCTTTCAGAGCATGTCCTGTTGCCATGCTGTGGCCTGAGATAGGAAGGTCTGTGCTATTCTCACCCTTCATCTTCTACTGTTCAGAAAATATCTCTGAGTGTATCACTGCAAATAAAGGCAGAGCATGTGGAAAGAAACATGTTTCATGAGATTAAGATTCACCTCCAGAAGGCGATGCTGAGCTCTGCTCATTGCTGCAAGGGGATCCTAAGGTTTGATGTTAAAGGAAACTGTCACTAGGAATACTATCTTGTAGCTTGGACTTTCCTGTAAGGTATAAAATAATTGGAAAGAGAAGAGTTGTCTCGACTTTTATCCTTGTTGACTGGCTTCTCTAATCTCTTACTCTGTTAAGAGGTATGTGTTGGGAGAATGTAAACTTATGTTTACCCCTCGCTTCAAATCTTCCAGAAAAAAAAAAAAAAAAGAACATCTCTCCCTGGAAGTGAGTGACATCACTTGCTTAGCAATTTTGGCCTCACTGGAATAATGTTAAGACCTTTATCTAATGCAAATTATGCAGCAGTTGCTATTTATTGTGACTAGCTCAGGACGTCATGTTCCTTCAAGGAGAGAGGGAATAATGCAGTAGCATGCAGAAATCTTCTGGGAAAGCAGGAAAACAGCAGTTGCTTGCCTGTTCAGCTTTGAGTATTAAGTTTCTGTCACATGAAAGAGGAGCAATTCACCCAGCCCTTAGAGAGGGGAGATTTTCTTGACCCACAGAGGTTTATTTCTCTGTTAGTGCCCCAGGAAAAATGAAACCCTTTATGTCCATTCAGTCTGCCATTTGTCCTGTAAGGGGACTCTTCACTGAACTGATTCACAAGATTGGGGGTAATTCTGTTGCCTGTTTCAGGGGGCTGCCATCCAACAACATAAGGGAAGAAGGGGAAGACCCCCTCAGCAGACCTTCCAATGTGTTATTCTGCTGCCAGCAAACTGTCGGCACCTTATAAAGGACTCACTCTAACAGTTTAAGGAATAACACACTTTATTAATATAAATTGTGACAGGTGATATTGTCTAACTGTAAAAAAAAAACTATTTAAAGCAATCTAATAATACTACAAAGCAAGCACAAGCACAAACTAATGCAAGACAATCTACCAGCATATTATGGAGCAAAACAAGCTCTAGTTCTTAAAGGCAGCAACCAGCATGCATAGAATAAGTTTCTTACCCAATAGGCATCCCTAAGAGGGGAGGGAAGATGGATTTGGCCTGTCAGCAAATCACAGCAGTTTCGGGGATCTTTCTGTGACTTCTCCCCATTTCCCACTCACTTTTATATTATTTCTTTAGGTTCAGGTGGAGCTTGAATGAATCTACTCATAAGTACTTAACTGGATAGTCATCCTTGGCACCTGTCTTTCTTGGTGGGCAGATATGGCACAGTCTTTGAACAAAGTGTCACCACATTCCCCTTCCTGCAGGGTATTTGTGGAGGGAGGCCACAGCACCTTCATGTTACTCCCCTCTCCACTGCATCCTCCATAACAGGTGCTTATCAGTGTTTGGGGAACTTCTGTGGGGCATTGGGAAGCAGCAACTGGATCTCTGTAAGTCTTACTCTCCTTTAACTTTTAACCCTACCCACTATTCCACAGTTTTGCCAAACTAACCCATTCATTTCCATGCACAGCAATGTTGACTTCTAAAACTACTGAAGGATAAATGGAATGGAGGTGCTTCAAAAGCATATTACTGTTAGAAACTTCATTGCCTAGTGTTCTGTTTACCGCAGGTTAATCTGGAAGCTCGATGTCAGGAAACAATGAATATTTTCAAGGGGAATTGTATTGTGAGTTTTGGTCCTAAGACGATTTTTCTAATGACAGATGACTAGACCTATTATAGTTTTTTCATTTCTTCTCTGTGTTTGAAAGGTGTTTTCACCTCTCAAAGAGGGACCTCTTTACAATTTCTTACTCTCACTCAAAGAAAAAGTAACACTTAGAAGATATTAAGATTTTTTTTTCTCCTTTAATTTAAATATAAATGGGGGTCAGAGCTCAATCCTCCTCAATGAACAGCAGAAATAATGAAAAAACTACCTTGTGGAGTGTTTCCTTTTAATAGTGCTAAATTAGAGATGCTTCTGAACTGAATAATGTTTTCTGAATATACACAAGACTCCAAGTCATTAAAGGTTCTCATAAAGAAACCTCATAAATTTGGTTCTGCTCAATGAGACCTAGTGCATATGTGAATAAAAATGTTTCTGCAAACGGGAATTGATCTTTCTTTTTCACTTATGGTTTTCTTTGGTGAATCTTTTTAGTGATTAAGAACTTATAAATGCATTCAGTTACTGCAAGACAAATAGAAGGACACTGGATGTCATAGGAACCAATATTAAGCAGCATATTCTAGTGATTTTTGATCCTCATCGTGATACCTGTGATACCTTCTATTTTTTCTCAGGGAGAAGTGCTTGCTAAGTCACCTTGTTCGTAGACCAAGGGTAGCTGCAGACAAGTTAGAATATTAGAATTTCCATACCATTCCCAATATGAAGGTCTTCTAATAATTTGTTCTGCTCTCCACTAAATCTATCTATACTAATTTTTGAGTCATTATAGGGGATTATCCTAGAATAAATAATTTCCTGACATATTCTGATCCTGCATAATCGCAGTTCAGTTGAAAAATTCCTGTTGACATCAGTGATATAGGATCAAAGTTACTGTTTGATCCCATGATTTAAAAAAAGAAAAAAAATCAATGAAATTAACCTAAAGAGAAGAAATAGATTTGTATTTAAACTTTGGAGACACACTTTTCTATTAGGTTCTGAAACATTTACAATTTTGCTTTTACAGAACGGCAATGTTACCATAGCCCTTCCACTTACATTTAAGGAAAGAGCACTAGTCTATTTAGGTTCCATACAGATGAAACCTAAATACATACAGATAGGATGGACTTCAGCAAACACCCTCCTTCTCTAAACCTTGTAATGCAGCTGCCAATTTTTGAGAGACATTTTTAGTACGTGTTTTTTACTTACTTTTATTGATGGCCTGCAGTGAAGCTAAAAAAAAAAATTTATTCCCACCCTGCCCCCCCCAAAAAAAAAAAAGTTGCAAAGAAACAAAAAAAGACTATGGATTTCAATAGAAATTTAGTTTGTCAGTGTATCAGTGTAGGATCAAATATATTGAAGTGCAGGTGGCTATGCATTCTTCTTTGTGGTTGTGATTTTAATGTACTCAGCACTCAGCTCCCCTTTAGGTCTTTAAATGAAAAGACCAGGTTGTGAGGGCTCTTTCTGTTCCAGTGAAAGCAGCAAGAGGGTGTTGGATACAGACTGCTCTGAATATCTAGGAACTTCTGAATTTCTGAACTTCTCTCTCCTCAGTTATCAGGTCAACTGTACAACTGAGTATGTTTTCTGGGGCTTCAAGACAGGGTACTGCAGCTGAAAACTGTGCCTGTGCTGTACTTTTCTATAGTGGTTTGTGCTGTAAGGGTTGAATTCTTCCTGTTTTAGCTGGAGAATGCCGTTTGCTCTCTTACATAAGATGAGTGCCTTCCAAAGCAAACTCTTTTTACCATATCTTGTGAAATTGGTGAAAGCAAGATTTGCCAAGAAGTGTTAATTTCTTTACCCATAATGATCCTTTTTTGTGTTGTGTGTGTGGTTTCCTTCTAAGATGGGAAAACAATTAATTTATAGTACTACTGCTCACATTGACTCTGAGTCATATAGTAATATTTAACTAAAACTAAATTCTTTCTGATAGCGACTCCTGCAATAAAGCACTCTTGTCCTCAAAACCCTAGGTATTATGCAGCTGTAATGAGCATTACATATTTCAAAAGACTCCTAATTCTTCTTTCTAGGCTGAAGAAATGATTTTCAGCGGACTGCAACAGAAATCAGATATCTTTCAGTTGTTTTTCAGATTTCTTACATGTGAATAATAGATTTTGATTTTTTGTCTTTGTTTCGCATTTTCAAGGTGATAGTCAAAAAGAAAAAGAAGAAAGCCAAGTTTTATAGCCAGACTCTATAAAATTAACTGCAGATGAAAACAATAGGTCTTTAGGGTAATGTTTTTAAGAGCACATATAGAATTTACATGGAATTAAATGGCTGTAGTGAGGATAGATGTTTTTAGAGCTGCCAGTGAAATAGAGAAATATGTTGCTATTTATGTAAGGCTGGATGAGAACATTAAAGTTTTGTGGAAACAGTTGCAAGAGGGAAATAAAAAGGAGTTATTAGCGCTGATAGTTGAAATGTATTGTAGCCTTTTGGAGGGGGTGGGTTGGGAAAGGAGAACAACTGACCTTAGAGCTTAGACCTGTCTGCTGCAGTGCTGACAGTGAAGGTCCTCTTGGTTGTATCTGGAGCCCACAGAGATTCAGTGGCCCTGGACACTTTACAACTTCTAGCTAAGGTGGTAACAGACCCAAGGCTCTTTGTTCTCAATCTTAGACTTTTGTGAACCTTATGTCATGACTGTTATCTACAGAAACCTCTTTACTTTGAAATAAGTTGAGTGGCTGAGCACTACACCAAGGTGGGAAAGGGCACTCCCAGAGCCAGGGAAACCTGAGCAAGAGCCGAGAGCTCTTTCATGAGACAGCAGCTTTTGTGAGTCAGACTGATGGGTCTTGGGCCTTGTCAGGATACACCAAGACAGATTGAAATGTCCCTAGGGAGCACAAGCAACCAGGAGAGCTGTGACCAGGGTTTTGGTACATCAGCCAGGATGTGGCATACCAGTTTGCATTTGGGGGGACCTACACCATGGCTGCAGGACCACAGCCCAGGGAAGTGCTTCAGGTCACTGCATAATGGTGAGCACTCACTCCAGAGTTAAAAGTGGTGTTTCTACAGAAAAAGCTTCTGAGATGTCTGATGCTTCCATCCAGATGGTACTGGTGAGGCAGGAAATCTCAGTACAGGTGGTAGGTTGCAATGAGTGTCCAGACCCTTCCCCTGGAGATAAGGTAAGTAACTTTATAAGATGTGCACAAGTGGTTGATCCGTTATGTCAGGTGGCAGAGTTGCATGTGGACATGAATGATAATGTAAGCCAGCACCTGGGCAGAATCAAAGAGGATTATAAAGCCCTGGGGCTGTAAATGAAAAATATTGGTGTCCAAGTTATTGTTTCCTTCATTTTACCAGTTAGAGAACAGGAGGAAACCAGAAAGAGACTTACAATGGAAAGCAACTTCTGGCTTTGTGGCTCATGTTGTTGTGAGGTTGTTTGGCTTTTATGACAACAGGGAGTTCTTTCATGATTATACCCTGTTAGAAAAGGATAAGATCCATCTGCCTAGAGGAGAAAAAGATATTTGGAAGCAGGCTGGTCAACTTAGTGGCCTTTACGCTCAAGGACTTGGGGCGTGAGGTCCAAAGTGACAATACTCATGCCATCACTGCCATCATATCCAACTGCAGAATAAGCTCGGCCAATGAGAGCAGTGAGAAATGATCCTTATCTGCATCCTAAGATGAGAACCGTAAAGACAACTACCTCAAGGGTGTGTGTATGGCTATGGTGGATCCTCTTGCACATCTCCTAAGACAAGGTGTAAGACTCAGTGAGAAGGTTTTGGAGATAATTTTACAAGAAATTAAATATCCTTCAGAGAAATTAATTAAAAATACTTGGAAGAGAGAGATTTATGTCGGGTGTTACCAGCTATGTGTCTTATCTTGAGTGGTGATGTTGTACTGCCATTTTAGATTCTATTATTTCACTGATATTGTAGAGCTGAACACAGACCTACAATGTTGATCTATCAAAGAAATTTTGTTCATGAAAACTCTCAGGCTCGTGTAAAAGAGTATTTTAATTCAACAATAGATGTTTATAAATTTTTGTTGCCAATCTCCTGTCTTTCATGTCAATAACATTACGGTTATAGAAAATAGTAGTTGAAAGGAGATTTGGCTTAATTTTTCATTTGTGTTACTAAGCATTGGGATCTCCTAGGGAGTGCTTTTTAAATCTGTGGACTATTGCAAATCTTACAGAATAATGCTAATTGTCTGTCTTAATCTGTATCTTAAAAAGACAGGAATTAAGGGCCCTGCTTCTTGGTAATAGTTAAAAGAAAGAAAGTTGCTGCTCAAAACACAAATAAGTTACACTGTTAGGCTTTTGTTCATTACATGAGAAATTTCCTTTATGACACAGTGAAAATACGAGGGCTGTGGTCTTGACTCTTAATCGCGTTGCAGCCATGGCAGAAGCAATCACTAAAGGCTTGTAGTTGCTAGCAGAAAGTAAAGGCAGGAGTTCCTTTGAAGTTAAACTTTAGACAACAAGGTTAATTTTGAAGCTGAACAGGTACTATACCTTTTCCTTTTGCTCAGGAAAGCAGGGTTTGGTTTAGATCCTCTGTAAACAGGATTACAGTGACTCAATACCTCATTCAATACCTTCTAACTTTGTTTTCTTGTATTGAGGTAAACTCTATACTAGTTCAGTAGTAGCACATTGAGGCAATGTGGTTAAATACATACTTTTCATTTTCATTGTGGCTTAGTAGTTTTCTTTACTAGGGGAAAACCTTGTATTTGTGAGACAGGGAAGTTTTGCCCCCATGACCTGTTGGGATTCCTAGACCATAAAGGAAATAGACCTGAACTCATCTCTCTTTTCTTCCATGGCTTCACTTTTCTATTATGTTCTTCCCCAGCTGTTTGGGCTCTGTTTTCTACAAGTCAAACAATTGACACAGATCGCTTGGTGTTTGCAGAAATAAAACTTAAGAGAAGTGAAATGGGAATGTGGTCTTTCAACACTGGGAAAGAAACTGACCACCTGTGCGTATTACCAAAAACCAGAATAATTGGTGGATCAGTAGCTGTGTTGTGTGCTGCTGTCTTCCAGACACAGATATCAGGACAGATCAGTCTGGCTGTGTTTACAGCTTTGAAGAAAAAGTGGTATTTTGCTCCAGACTTGTAGTTTTATTGGGTGACTATGATCGGCCTAAACTACTAAGAAATATTTAATTGATCTAAGCACAAAATATCCAATGTCAAAAAGCAGAGAAAAAATACTTGGTCTCAATAATTTCTCTTATCAAGGACTGTCATTAGGATGGATCCACAGTATGAATATTAGTGAGGGTGGATGGGGTGACAGTATTTGTAAGCAAATGCTGAACATATCAACTCCAAGAGGTTCAAGATTTGAGGATTGTTTGAGATACGGAGCCAAACTTAAATAATGTTCTGTCAATAGCTCAAATAGAACATGACACTATTGTCAGATCAGGGATGCAGTTTCCTGTCTAGAATCTTGAAACTTGTTTTACTTTTAAATATTTTACCTAGTTGTTATTTTTCTCATCTACTTCCAAAATTCTGTACAATTAAAAAAAAAAACCCTTCCCATTTTCACATCAGATATGTGAAAATAAATAAGTGGAACCATAGAGAAACTCAGTAGAAGGGATTGAATTCAGAACACAATGCAGTACATTTTCATACATGTCCTGCACCTGTAATACAACTTTATAATCTGTTCACTTTGGGAATCAGATACTATCCTGACAGATTCAATATTTCAATCACGTAAGTCCATTTTAATTTATTACCTAGCTTGATTATCTTTATGGAACAAATAATTGGCTTTATTCCTCCCACTCTCCCTTCCTTATTGCAGTGATGGTAAAAGACAAGTAATAGATTGTGATTTCCTGTATTCTGCCACTCACGTTGTTGCCTGTAATACAAACAATTCATTTTGCATTTGCTAAATTTAGCTTTATTTTTTTAAACTGTCAGTGCTAATGGGGCGATCGGAATCTAAATACCACAAACATGCAGAATATAATACTACTTTAGGCCGTTCTCTAGTAAAATAGGTAAGGAAATATAGGGGAAAATGATAAAAAGTTGAAACTAACAATATAGTTACCTAGCTATGTATCGTGTTCAGTAATTACGCCTTGTTTGAATCTGATTTATGTAATCCAAAACTAATTCTAGTCTGAAATCCAGCCTGAAATCCAACCAGATCCAAGATTTGGTGCTTCTGTTTCTTTCCTGTGAATGTTCTGATATATGACTTAATGCTCTGGTTTTGTTCTAACATGGTCAAGATTTAATGAATGAATACAGCTTTTTACTACTGGCTGCACTGCTAGAACTTTAATGTTCAGTATTAAAATCCTGAAATATATCTATGGAAGGTTTGAACATTGTTTCCTTATCTACAGAATATTTATTACTAATAAGGGAGTCTTACTTGCAACACAGAGCCTGTGTTTAGTAATAAACCATGTATGAACAGATGCTCATGTCCATGCAGAGGTGCGGCACTACACAGGTGCCAAGGTTCTACACAGTGTGGCTACTGATAAGTTATTTTATTTTAAAGGCTTTATTTGGTGTAGTATATTTTGTAGGAACCTATCTGTATGCTGCATAATGAGAACTAGCAGATAAGCAAAAGATCAAGTTTAGTATTTCACATATTTTTTGTTTATTCTCCTCATATCCCCTTCTTGAAAATTGTTTTGAAGGAAGCAAGTCACACTGTAATCAGTGAAACATTTATACTGCCCTTTGTGGGAAGAAGTTTGACCCATTATAGCCTATAATTGTTAATGTCCATCCTGCCCAGATAAGTACTGGATTCTACACTTGAAATTAAGGAAAAAGTATGCCATTTGAGCACCGTTTCTTTTCAACTATTTAAATTACATGACAATTTCTACTCTTGAAAATCCCTTAATGATAAATTAGATACAATTAAAATATTGCAATTGCCGCTCAAATCAACCAGTTTACTAAAATTCTCATAGCTGGGAATATTTTTTTAATGACCAGTGTGCTTCAATGTTTCCTTCCCTTGCTGGAGCAAGAACACTTGGTTTGTGGATCTTCTGACATTAACCAAACTCTGTGGTAATGCAATTACAGACTGTAACAAAGCTGAAAGAACTTATTTCAATTGTTTTGTTTTGTTTTGTTTCAGCTCAAAGATGAGTATGTGTCTTCCTCTTAGTTGTGGCTTTTCATAATTCATATGTAGCCAATGTGAAAGGCTCTTGGTAGATTCTCTTCTGCTGGAATACCACAGATGTGATGCTGTTTTTATAGCTTTGCAAAATTAAATTTAATGAAAATCAATAAAGTAACAGTGTTGTAAAATTGACATAAGTGATGAGGCTCAACATGCGCTCTGAAAAATCCTTTTCTAAAAACGATAAAACAGAAGCATAACATTTGGGCTATTGACTAACATTTGGAAAGTTAGATTTATTTGCCAGTCCTTACCTGTGACTTTCAAGCAAGTTTGAAATGTCATAACAATTGTATCATCTATTTTGGAAAGGTGGTTTTTCACTATGACACTGGGATAATGAACTATTACAAAATTAACTCTTTTGCTCTCACTTCTTCCCAAAAAAAGAAACGAAAAACAGAACAGTTAAAGAAACACTGACAAGTGGATAAATGCAGACTTAGTTTTGAATGAGTTTTTGTGGATTTGGAGTCATGAATGGACTTATTTATGGATTAATTAAGAACTTAAGAATATTAGCCCCAAAATGCTGCTCTATAGAAGAATTAATTTATTAAAGGAACCAGGAGGGACGGGGAGGGGGCAGAAACATGGGATGACCAGCCCCACAGAAAAACAGTGAAATGTCTTCTGCTGTTCATTCTACTTTCCTAATGTACAAGTGTTAGGACAGGGTTAGCGTTTCAGTGATGGATTTTCAATCGCATTGGTTCCTGCCTGTAATATCCCATGTTAATCCACAAAATAATGTTTATTGAGCTTGCTTGGTTATTGCTACTAACACTCTGAAGGTTTGAGAAATTAATAAAATAATATCACTTTCTGAACTAAGTATTCCTGAAAGTCTTTACAATTCCTGATTTTCAGTTGACTGTGTGTACCATATGTCTGATTCTGTGGTTGTTTGGAATGAAAGTAGACCCGATGATCCTTATGGGTGGGTCCCTTCCAGCTTTGGATATTCCATGATTCTGTAGTCATTTTGGAATGGTGTTATCTTTAGCATAAGTGTGTGAGGAATAAAAAGCAATTTTATTACAAGCAGGTGAATTTGGACAAACAAGCACCTAGGAGCCATTTTATGTTAAATTACCTAGCGGTCATTTTGAGTGTAAGGTACCAAAGGGTCATTTTGTATATTGGGAGCTTGTGCGCTGTTGGGAGTGTAGATTAGGAGTTTACCTCCAAGAAAGGGTGGGAAAAGTAAGAAGCTGCAGAGTGGTTACCATCTAGCATAGACTGAAATGTTAAAGGTTAGTAACTTGAACAATCTTCAATTGCAAAAGCAGCGGGTGCTTTGCTGAGGCCAGATTTGCAAACACCCCCCTGCCCCCCACCAAAGGGGAGGAGGAGAGTTTTGGGTGTGTGGTGGCAAAACCTCTGACCTGCAGAAGAACAGCCCAGGTGCTGAGTGGATGCACACCCACCACTGCAGAATGATCAGGACAAATCAACCTTTGTTTATATAAACCAATTGAGCCCTGCAACTTAGTGTGTCCCTGATAACCTGTGACTGATGCTTTAAACAAGCTGCTTTCTGGCCAGATAAGGGAAAAGGCTGATATGAAACAGATCCTATGAAGGTGGGGTGATGACTTACATCATGTCAGTTTGCTTTGATAAGGCACAACTGGCTCAATATGCAAGTGCCAGAAGTAGGGTCAAACAGTGGTCATGTCATTGGAAGGGACCATAAACCACCAAAGAACCCCAAAGTGCAGTCAGACTTGTTTTTGTGGCCTTCCACCAGAGGACTGCGCTTGATCTTCAGTGTTGCATCAGACAGTGTAAAACCCCATCCCAGGGGAGGTGCGCTCTGTGTTCCCACCTAAACCTACGCATATATTAACCCACTGAACTTCGCATTTTGTGTGCTTCCCCCACCCCTGAAAGATCAAGACTGTGGCCATCACTTCAATCAAGGGACATCTGCATTGCAACAATCAAGTCCTATTGCTGGATCCAATATTGCTGGTGGTAATATCTTTCCTCTGCTATCTACTCATCCTTCATTTCTCTTTCTTTTCCTTCTTAAGTGGTGTTTTTATACTTTTATATAGTTATATTTCCACAGATAATAACCAAAATGGCTACATACTTCCTTTCCATTGCAACCAAATTGTTCTAAAATAAACCTGCGTCTCTTAGTTACAGTGGCTTGGGACCTGCTTGTCACTGTGTGGGTGTAACCAAAACTGTATATTCTGCACCCTCTATGTCATTTCTGGTGAACTGTTACTAATAGATTATTTGCAGCAGCTGCTCAGGGCACACCTGACCCCTCAGGCTACAAGCTGGGTGTTAATGGACCCTGTGAAGTAGGGAAGTGTTTCTCTCTTCACACCAATGGCTCAGTGGTGATAACTCCCCTCTGGTGAGGCATTAGCACCTTCACACCCAGCCTGAGGGGTCATGTCTGCTAACAGCCATCAAAGATTCCAAAAATATCCCATGACTCACAGGGTTAAATCACCCATTGTGAAACTTCTTGCTCTCTGGGAGGTACTGGACATTCCCATCTGAACCTAAGCATATCTAATCTTGGGTTTTGGGCATTTCTGGTACCACTCGTTGGATCAAGAGAAGGACCAGAAGCTCAAGAGGACTGTGACTGCCACTCTAGGTAAGACTGCAACCATCATCCTCGCCAGCAGGTTTTCCTTTCCTTTTACTTTACACTCAGGGGGACCATATGGCACTCAGCCCAGGGGCTAACAAACACTGTTCTGTTCATGCCCCAGGGTGCTGGGTTATAAATCTGGTTTTGTGGGTTAAAACCAATATTTCTCTGTATCATTTTATTTATTGTAATCTTTTTATTAAACTGTAACTCTGACTTGTAATGTCTTTTTGAGTTGGGTTCATTTCTCCTGCTGGTTTACGTTTAAACCATCACACTGCCATATATATACACCAGTTATTCAATATTGTTTCTCTAATCTGCCCAAGAGATCTATTAACAAGAACCTCAGTTACCCCACCTCAGCAATGGGTTGTAAAAAGTATGTATTGTGGTGTAACCCCAGCCAGCTGCACGCTCCCCCTGGTGGGAGGGAGGAGAGAATTGGAAGTGTAGTAATGGGAACACTTGTGGGTTGACATAATGACAGTTTAATAGGCAATGCAAAATAAGGAATTCATTCACCACTTTCCATGCACAGGCATCTCACTCTGAACATTTCCCTTTGAACATCTCCGCCTTTCTTCTTCCTCCACATTTATTTGCTGAGCATTATTCTGTGGGGATTGGAATGTCCCTTCAGTCAGTTGAGGCCATCTGTCCTGGCTGTGTCCCCTCCCATCCTCTTGTGCATCCCCACTGATGGGGTGAGAAGTAAAAAGACTTTGACTCTGTGAGCGCTGCTCAGCAGTCAGAAGAACATCTTGGAACATTCCCAGCACAAATCCAAAACAGCCACATGCCAGCTGTTATGAAGAAAATTAAGTCTATCCCAAAACCAGAACAGTATGTAACATGAAATCTAAAAAGATATGCGAGTAAAAACACTGAGTTTGTGTAAACTCTAAAGTAGGTAATGTTTCTCCGCTTAGGAAGAAAGATGCCTAGAAGTAAATTCAATTGTATAAAGTTTGATAATAGGGAGAGGTGAAGCAGTTGACCTATGTAATAAACTTTTTTTCTAGTAAAAATGAAACCAGACAAGAAAAAGTGTTTTTTAGAATAAACACTAGCTTAAGTTCAAGTGGGTGCATAAGCATGCTACAAATCTGGGACCTGGGAAATCAAAGGAGGAATGAGAATGAAAATCATTAAGAAATCCAGACACAGCTTTGGAGAGATCTGGCCTGGACTTTGTAATTGACAAGGAGACAAGGACTATGAGGATTAGAATATTTAAAAGGGTGGGAGGGCTGAAGATCTGTGCAAAATTTAAGAAATCCTTAGAAAAAGGGTGCCATGGAGGAATAAAGAGGGAGGGTGTAAATAGACAAGGGGCACTAAAAAGGCAGGTAACAAACAGTTGCTAGCCCCTACACCTGCCTGATCTGTGCTGATCACTGCAGTCTGTCCTATTTTATTAAATCATCTCTGACCTCTGTGCCATATCACTGTACTCTGTCAGGGCGCAGTGTAAGGACTGACTGTAAGCTCTGGTGGGATGGACACGAGTGGCTTTGGGGCCAGTAGGTAGAGTCAGACTGGAATAAATGTGCACCTGGCCTTGTCCTGCTCAATTAGAGCAGGTGGGGGGCCCCAGTGTCTGCTGCCAGTGTGGGACTGTGGGATGTAAGATGTAGATGGCAGCTACTGGAGGGGTTGGGGTGTTCACGGTTTGCTCCTGTCCTGGTGTGCATGGGAGTTTGTCACTAACTTGGTAGAAAATGAGAGGTTGGACTGTCTGGTGAGCAGGAGGCCTTAAACTGGATAGGTGTGTCTCGAGTGACCTGAGATTGTGAGGTGCTTTTGTTTGCTAGCAAATATCAAGCTGGGATAGCTGGCAGGTGGAGACTGGTTGAGGTCATTATGCAGTCAGGCGTGTTGAATGGGAATACTGTTCCTGCTGATGTTCAGGGGATCTCAGAATGTGCTTGTGGATCTAGGAAGTGTGGTGATGAACTTCACCTCTAACCAGCTGGAAAGAGGGGAGGGGGTTTGGCTGTCTATGCTGTGTTTATGTGAGTCCTGGAAGTGTTATATGCAGATGCTATTAAAAAGGGAGTGCCCAGCCCACAGCATTCTGTGGTTGGTTGCATTGCTTGCTGTCCTCAGTGTGTGTCTCATCACACACTGAGCACCACTGTTGGCCGAACTTGCAAATGGGAAAGCAGCAGCTGCACCCACTGGCATGAGATGGAAAACCTGATCCCTGGGTCTACTGAGCTGGGCTGCAGTGGCTGGAAAGGAGAAATCACAGAGGCAGTAGCGTTAAACATCCCATAAAGGGCACCTGAGCAATCCCTTACTCCCAGTAAACAACTAAAAAGAAAATAAAATCAAGTTGTAGCTGAAGCTCGCAATTTAACTTTTTCAATATTTTAATACTGCTAAGAACACAAATGTTTTAAGGCTTCTTTACAGAAGACACTACTAAGTACTTATATTTATGTAAAGATATTTGAAATACTTTATGTAAAGATATTTGAAATACTTTATGTAAAGACAATTGAGATTTAAGTAAATTAATCAAGAAAATACTTTGTTCAAAGTTCAAGGGAGTTTTTGCTGTGGTTGAGAACTACTCAGTTTATGTATGCTACAATAAAACCCAGCATGGCTAGTGGCACAATCTCAGATACACTAGCAATACCCATTGATGAGAAATGGGAGTAAATTTCAAAATTAAATATGAAGGAGGAGTAAAAGACAACATACTACTGAATTGTCTAGTTATATATCAAAGGTGTCAGGTCAAAAGAATCTCAGTTTCTGACTGTTTTAAAGCAAAGCAGAGGGGAGAGGGAAGAAAATTCTTTCACTGTTGAATTCAAACCAAGTTAAATTCAATTTCAGGTTGCATTAAGAAAATAAGTCTCCAAAAAATTCCAAGAGGTGCTTGAAGAAAACTAAAAATATTCAAGTTTTACAGTATTTTCTCTGCATTACTGTATTTTTCTCATGGTCTTTACTGTATATTGAATACAACCCTTTTTCAATCTATTACTAATGAAAACCTGATTTATTCTTTCTATATCAGTAACTTCTGACATTCTTCAGTGCTGCAGCACAATATTCCTTGTCAACATTAATAATTTTTTCATAATGCAGCTTGGGAGCAAGATGTTTGGATTGAGCAAAGTACATCAGCAATTATGAGCAGAATGCCTGCTGCAGTTTGAGTGCCCTTGCTTGGATGACACCTCTGACAAACAGGAAACAAGGTACTAGTGACAGAAAAAAAAGAAGCTTGTACCGGAATGAACTTGGTGGATACTAGACTAGTTTGAAACTAATATTTGAAGTGGAAGAATAGGTCAAGACATACAAATTGTTTTTTGAAGTGACAGGGGTGTTCCTTTTCAAGATTGACTAGCATGTACATATTCCTAAATAAAGATGTTTGGATGCCAGACTGAGGGGTGTATGTTCCTGCTATTCACATGGTTAATACCATGTATTATTTAATACAGGTATTCTTTAATGTGAAAAGAGAAGAAACAGAAGAAAGTCAACATGAAAAGCTGCAGGGAGTCTTCAGGCATTCACATGAATGTATTGAAGTGTTTCATTGTGAGATCTTGGAATCATACATTATAAAGGTCATCATTCTGTGTTTTTTGTGACCTATTTACTTCTAAAAAACTGACTTCCAGGACAGCAAGCTGATTGCAAGCATTAATACACTGTATCAATTGATTTGTTTCCACACTGACGTGGGCAACTACCTTTTTTTCTCTTAATATTTTTCACTTATTGTATCAGTCAATTGTCTTAATTATGTGTGGTTTCTCTTTATTCCTGAAAACCTTAACTAAATCATCTTTGTGTGAAAGTCTCAAAATATTTTGGACTGAAAATATGCATAGTCACTGATAGCAAGTTTCTAATCTACCACCCACCATCTGAGTCCTAGTGCAGTATTTTGTTAGAATTTCCAAAAGCTGCTGCAGAAGCTGTCAAAGAAGATACATTATGTTGAATGCAAGAACTAGCATTTTTTTTCCCTTCTGCTTGTTGCCAGACAGCAGTTCAGGCTAGAGGAGCAAACTCCTACTGAACTACACTTGGGTTGGTATTCATGTACCGCTTTATAAGCTCTTTGGCTTTGTTTGTAAAGCAGTGTGTAAAACTGTGGTATAAAAACTGAAAGATGAAATCTCAGTACTCTGCTGGAAAAAGGCTGAATTATGTCAACAGAAAATATTATTCACCTAGAAGCACCTGCCTTAATCTCTTTGGACTTAGTTTCTATTTTGTGAAAAAAAAAAAAAAAAAATTGTCCCGTTTTGTGTCTGATTTTGTTTCCTCATATGCAGCACAGTCGAGACTGTGTTCACTGTGACCCAGAGGTTTCTTCTTCAGTGACTGCTTTTCAAAGGATGGACTCTCTCTTCTTATAGCTTTGCTGTATTTGGTGTATTTTATTCTATATGTACAGTTAAATTTATCCACTTTATAAAAACACTATATACAACGGGTTCCTATTAGAGTACTTTTTTTCCTGTTATGTATACCTTCCCTCTGATTTCTATTGCTTAATGATTTCATGATTCTCTGCACTCTGAGAGTTTTATATACAAGTGCTATATAACATAATTGTTTTATAATTATGTAGTAAGCTTCATGAATGGTGAAAATAATAAAAGCAGACTCTTTGATGGTTTTATTTTACTTTTTCTTTTTGAGATCAGATTGTTAACTTTTCATCAGTTAGGGTGTTTTGATATTGTATACTAATTAAAAAAAATCAAATTACTTCATGGTACTAAGTCAAATATTAGGTCTGTGTGTATGTTTCAATGAGAAAGCTGCATTTGGTTCCCTAGACATGAGCTTGTGATATAGCACGTCAATATAGACTCACTTAGTGAAGACTTACAACACAGAATAGTTTTCTATTTGGTCAATTTTCAAGTTGGCTGATATTATTTATACTTCCAATGAACTAAATTCAATTCTTTGATGGAAGTGAGTTTTGCTAGTTATCTCACTGAAATATTCCAGAGTTATTAGATTTATCCAAAACATACATTGGCAAGGTATCCTCAGTGACCTCTCTTTTTAGGATACTTGAATGCTGACTATATAATGCATTTCTTCTCATTAATGAAAATTTCCAGTGCCTTAAGCTTCAAGTCTGTGTCACCACCTAGTTCAGTTGGTGGCACAGACTTGAAGAGTTTTAACCCCCAGCAACATCAGCTTATGTAACTTGCTCCTCTGCCTCCAAGCATGAATGCCTTTTCCTGTGTCATTCTGATAAATATTTATCAAGCCTTCTATTAAAGAGCTTTAAATAGACAGCTTACATGACCTCTTCAGGCAATCTATTCTAGTGCTTCACTCTCTTTACTTCAAAGTTTTTCTTAATTTTTAATTTTTGAATCTTTATGCTGTAATGCAAACCCATTCATTTCCTGTCATCATAAGTAAGGAAAAGAGAATAGTACCTTCTTTGCAGAAGCCATTTATTTATTTAAACCATGCCTGTATTGTCCCTTCTCCCTTGAAGGTAAAGAATATTAATTCAATAATTTCAGTTAGGTATGTTTCTGTAAGCCTATTCGTTTGCTTCTCTCCTTGACTTCTCCAGTTAGTGCACATTCTCACTGAAGTTCAGCACCCAAATCTGGATCAGAGATTCCAGCTGAGACTTGTCTGGCTCGTATGGCTCTCTCTTCATGCTTTTTATCAACGAGAACAACTCTAAGTTTCGTTGAGGAATCTCACGAAGCAGAACTAACAGAGGAACTTACTCAGCTGTCTTATTCTTTCCTACTCCGTTCTCATTCTGTTAATTGGAATAGACAGTTTGTCACAACTAGTCTTTCTGTTGATCCAACAAGCCTAGTTAGACGCTTCTGCTTCCTCAAGGTCAGCCTTTGATACTAGTAATTCAAGAGCCAAGAGAAGTTTTTTTTTCCAATGACTTTTAACTTTGTTCTGATGGAACAACTCCTTGTCTTGTCCTTTCCTAAGCTATACCTATATACTTATGCTTAGTTTGTGTATGTGCCCTTAAGAATCTGGCTTTTGGCATTTCTTTTATGTTTTCTTCTTATGTTTGAAGCCAATACAGAACACTATATTAGTTATACTGATCTTTTCATATGTTTCTCACCTTCCCTAAGAGAATGATTTGCTTGGAAGATCTACTTGAAGACTGTTTATGATGTTGCTTTTCCTTTGTTTTCAAGTTATTAACTCTTCTGTTTACTTGTAAATTTAATTGAAATTACTTCTTGCCTTGACATTTTGCTCACTCACTTCATCCCTGTTCAGAATCATAGCTAAAAGCCATCTCTGACTTCTAGATCAAGAGACATTCACACAGCACTCCAGGAATATGGTGGACATATTCCTGCCAAAACTAACCACCAAGGCTTCTTCTAGAATTAATGATGATTGATGGGCCTCTGAAGACTATGATCATAATTTGAAGATAGGGAATGAAATGTTCTCTGAAAGAAGATTTTTCTGTTACATTCTCTATAGATACTGAGTTTAGATAACCAGGTGATTTTTTTGATTAATAAATTTTTAGGCTGCTAAAGCTCAGTCAGCTTAATAATGCTCTCCACCTTTTTTTTTTGTGTGTGTGTAATTTTTTTTAAGCAGATCTTTAGATAATTGGAATTGTTCCTTAATGCTAAACTTTACATTCTGAATAATATTGCCATTGATTCTCATCTTCTCAATGCTCATGGTTTACCTTGAGCTCTGAGCATGATGGTACCCAGTGTTGCAGTTCAAGACAGCGTATATCTTCATCTTTTCAAAATCAGATTGTTTAATTGATAAATGGATTGTCAAACTATTGGCTCAGAATTTATTTTGTTTCTCTAATTAGGAAAATATAAATTAAATCTGCCAATAAACAATCAATAGAACTACCAAGGTGCAGGCCAAAATAATGAGGCAGGGGTGTTTTAGGGAACAATTTTTTAGCTTACATCCTAGTGGACAAACTCAACCCTTGATTTGTTTCAGGAAAAGATATGAAAGCCTTGTTTGTCTCCTTACAAGAATTGTGGAGTTTCAGAACCATTTTGCTCCAGCCTCAAAATACCAAGGTAATTTGTTATAGTGGTTCTTATTTTGGCTGCTGGTAGTAAAATAAAAATATTTTATATCCTAAACAAGTTGGGAATGGTAATTTCTACCATCGACTGCTTCACCATCCAAGCTGTTTGTCAAACGTGCTGTCACAATAACTTCTTTGGGTAATAATTTGAAGAATCAATAGTCTTCTCTTTTTTTTTTATGAAACCTGGCAACTTTTCCATCAATTGCTTTTCTTCCAACACTGCACCTGCTGCATTTGCAGTTTCTGATTAATTTTCTAACATCTCAGCTCATACGTGTATTTCAATATAACACAGTGACATGAGTTTCTGAGAATATACTGGCAGTTTCTTTCCTGCTTAGATACTGTAACCTAAGTTGACAAAATGGACCATGTTTTATCTATGTAATTTTGTGTGGTTTAGATAAAAAAAATAACAGATAGATAAAGGTATAACTCCTTCCTGCATACAACCACAGGATGTTGTGGTGGAATAAAATAGAAGAGAAACAAGTAATGTTTCGTATAATTGCTAACTAACCATTTTTTAGAGGGTAGTTAAGGAACAGAAGTTAACTGCAGTGTCCAGGAGAATCTCTTCTACTTAATCTGTTGTGCAGTACCTATAGTAATTAACAGTGAATATTGCGGACTGTAGCAATTAAATGTATTGTTAAATGTAACAATAGAGAATGTTTGCTATGACCATCACTGGAATGATCTAATTGCATTTCCTTTTGTGTCTGTTTTCAAAGAAAAGGTTTGAAGTAATCACAAGTATAAAGCCCACTGCATATTTCCAATTAGAATGTAATTTTGTGTTGTAAAGTGCATGTTCGTTTATTATTAGAAAAGGTTAGCAAATGAAGGGTGGATGTTGCAAACATTCACAGAACTGACATTTTGCAGGTGGCTATAAAAATTTGAGAAGTGTTCTGAATGACTTTAAAGTTGCAGTTTATCTATGACTAAGTGGACTCTAGCAATGATAATTTATAATGTTAGTAGTGTATTAATTATTGTTCAAAAATCCAGCACCATTCTGGGCACCACTGCCCAGAGAACTTGTTGAGGCCCCGTGCCTGGAAGTGTTCACTGTTGGGTTGGATGGAACTCTGAGCAACCTATCCTAGTGGAAGGTGTTCTGCCCATGGCAGTTCAGAAAATTGAGGTCATTAATGATCATTAGTGATCATTAAGGTCTGTTACAATCTGCTTAATCACAGAGGAGCGGAGACCTCTCTGTGAATTGCGGAAAGGACTTCAGATTCGAATATTCCCCAAAACAAGATTAAAACTCAAACAAAGTTATATGTTGATACCAAAACTCGGTATTTTCACTTTATTAACTGTAAAAGAGGGAAAGAGAAAGAAGAGAGAAAATAGAGAAACGTTGGAAAAAGCTAAGGTCACTTTAAAAACATGAGACAGTTTACCACCACACTGCTACCTTTCTGATGGTGGGGGAAGGAAGCACTTTCTTCCCTGTTTTTTTTTTTTTTCTGCCACTTATGGTTATCTCTGGCCATAGAGGATCTGGCAGCTTGTTAGAATGCAGTCTCTGGAATCCCACTGTGAACGAGGTTTGATGGTGGTTCCTGTAACTCATGGTTGACTCTGGTCCACTCAGGCAGCCACTGGGTCCCATCTCCCAAGAATATGGTAGGGGTGCAGGAACAGGGTTTCTGCACCTCACACATGTGGCATGGCTGGTTTCTGTTCTCCCCAGGCTGGCAGAGTCTCATCTCCCAGTGGCAGGCTACATCACAGGCAGCGGTGAGGAGAGGAGTGGGGGGGGAAGGGTGGTCCTCTTCAATCACCTTAGATGGAGAGACTTGCAGAGTGGGTGCCTCTTTTCCCCTCCTCTCCTGGTTCAGCACGGGTTTTGCATGCTTTTTATGGACCTCAAGCTGGCTGCTTACAGCCAATGTTGCACATAGTCAGGTGCTCAAAGAGATATGATAACCAGGTACAACAACGAAGCATTTTTTGAAGCATTTTTTCATATTTATCAGACGCTTATATTGTCCCTTTCAATCCTAACCATTCTATGATTCAGCTTTCTCTGGCATTTTCTCTTGTTACTGTCACTTCCTGGAGTGAACCATCTTAGCCCGAGACTCTTTTAGTGCCAGGGACGTTGAATCTGTATTCATAATCACTCCTCTCTTCTTCTGTCCCAAACTGCAAGCCTTATTGTCAAACTGTTTTCTGTGTACTAATCATAATACTTAAGCTATTTTAGCTACTTTTACTGCTTTTTTCTTTTAATCCTGCTGTCCATGTATGTAGGATATGGCATGAACCAAGTTCCAAATATCCTTCTAAACTGTGCTTGTTGAGCTGGTAATAGGATATCCAGAAGCTGTATGGGTCTGATCTTGTATAGGTATAAAACCAATATTACTCTAAGTACTATTTTAATACCAGCTCACTGCATGTTAGCAGATTCACCTTTTGTCTTGCATATACCAAAGCTACTAAGTAACTATTAACTGGCCTATCCAAGATAAGTATTCTATTTGTTTCCCATGCAGCACCTGAGAAAAGGACATCCAGCACTGCTAGTAGGATGACAGATCTAGTTGTCTGTCTGGGAAAATACACAGCATAACACACCTTTATTGTTTGTCCTGACAGAGTGCAGGAAACACATTTTCGTGTTTTTATAATCTACAAATTAATGGTGTTAAAAGACCATTAATTAATAAGAAGGTATAGATAACAACCTAAATTAAATACAGATTTCTGTGCATCAATTTAATTTGCTGAGGCTGAGCCTGAAGTTAGGGAGCCCATGAATGTATCTTTTGTTTACTTACATATTCTTCTGACTGAACCCACTGAAAACCTGAATGTCTTTCTACCCTGAAGTGTAGCATACTCTCATGAAATGTGCAAGCAGTCTGACAGAAACCAGAAATATATCTGCATTCTGTTTTCACAGTAGAAGTCCCAGTGCAGGCTGTGTTAAACAGAAAGCTCTCCCTAAATCTGCTGGTATTTACGATTCTTTCTAATCAGAGAAAAACCATTTAAGATGTCTTATTTTCACTTGTTTAAGGATGAGATAAAATATGCATTCAGTTGGTTTAATTCACTGATGTTATTTTCCTCTAATAGGAGAGGGGTTTAGTCTTTTAAGAGCTGGCAAGTGAATATTGACAGGTGCAGCTTAAAAAATTTGCCTTAAAGAACATCTTTGGTTAAAGTGGATCATCATCCCTGCTTATCTCTTCAGGGAGATACATCTGTTTAATAGACAGTAGACTGTGATGTAGCTTACCTGGATGATTCAGGAACTTTTAAAGGCATTTAGAAAGTAATGCAATCATCATGCACCATTAACATGTGTTTACAAAGGGAAAGTTCTGTTTATATAATTTGATATCCTTCTGTGATAAGGGTGACCTCATTGCTCTCTACAACTTCCTGAGAAAGGGATGTGGGGAAGGAGGTGCTGAGCTCCTTTTTCTAGCACTCAATCATAGGATGTGTGGGAATGGCTCCAAACTCTGCTAGGGGAGGTTAGATTTGATCTTAGGAAGTGTTCCTTTGCTGAGAGGAGGGTCAAACTGTTAACAGGCTTCCTATAGAGGTGGTTGGTGCCCCTACTCTGAAAGTGTTTAAGAGACATTTGGACAATACCCTTAACAACATACTTTAACTTTTGATCAGCCTTGAAGTGGTAAGGCAGTTGCATTAGAAGTTCATTGTAGGTGCCTTCAGACTGAAATAGTCTATTCAATTTTAATAAAGCAATATTTCTGTATTAAGACACATGTAGGCAGTTTTTTTTAAAAAAAAATCACTTCTAGAAAATTTTCAAAGGGTTTTTGTATATCTGAAAGCTCATATTAGACAACTATATTTCTATGCTCATGAAACACATCTACAGAATAGGTCCATGGGGACTACCATGAGCACCTCCAGGAAATGGTACCGTGTATTTTAATGTTCACTCTACCTTGTTCTGCAATCACAGACATAACTACTAAGCACAAACTACAGTGCTTAGTTTAAGCTTTTGAATATAGACATTTGAATTGATTTGGATCTAGAAAAAAATATGGACTCTGTTATTTTACATAAGGATGGATTTTCAAATGTGACTAAGATTGCCATAAACAGTGTTTTATATTTTGAAGGCAGAACCTTGATCAAAAACTTATGCACCTAACTGTGTCTGCAAAGGTAGACAGGTGGGTAGATGCACAAATATGTAAGGTAGTGTGTTTTTGAATTGTGGTTACAGGACAGAAAGCAAATTGATTTCTAGTGAATATTAAACTTGAGAAGGAAACATATTCTTAAAAATATGCTGTGATGTTAATCCATGGTGTATTTGTAGCCATTCCATTTTCTTTAACTGCTCATTATAGGTCTGTGTAGGCTCACCAATTTGATTGTGGTGAGAACAGTGTGGTGTCTTACAGTGAGAGATTGCTTCTCTCTTCACAGACCTTAATGTCTCCATGCACAGGGCACAGAAAATGGAAGAAGGATGCAGCCTTTTTAAGTAATTCACGGCCTGATTCACTAGTAAAATCTGATCCTCACTTTACCTAGGATTTGTTACTCAGTCTAATCACTCAGTCTAAAACATGAAAAACATGAGAGAACAGTATTTGTCTGAGGGGCTTAGAAAAGCTGTATGATGTGAAATTTCAATATTAGTGGAAATTTTCTGAGGACTAATGTGAGTACTATCTTATGTTTGTTACTTTCTGTAACAGGTAGTACGTAGCAGGTAACTGAAGTGAGCAAATGCCCTGATACTCTGTGAAAGGCTAGCAGAGCTGAGGATTCTAGAGCATTTTTCTCTCAGACTTTGACTAGGAAAATACTGTCTGGAAAAAGGATAGGACTATTACCAGGAGGTGAAGCAGCACTTCCATTTCATGGATTGTTGCATCCAATTATTCAGGCATTTGGGAAGGGTATGGATAAATGTGAGAAAGCGCAAAAGAAGAAGATGATTTCTAAGAGTATTTGAACACCAGGTTTTTCTTATTTCAAGCTATATGCATCAACAGAGAATCTGAGTGACACTGATTTTTTGTTATATACATTTTGTGTATTTGTAAAAATGCAAGTATCTGGTGGAAGTTGCTGTATAGGAATACCTTGTGGTTTTTCACTAACTTGGAGGTATCTGCCTACTCAGAGCTGTTTCTTACTGTCATTAATTACATCTCACTAATCTCAGTAGCTCAGCAGAGGTGGAGGTTTCTTCATGCATTCAAAAAATATATATTTTGAAGACAACGGGAATGCATATGGAGCATAATTTTCTTTGCCATGCAGATAACTACAGCAAGTTAAAGTCAAAAGTTATGATGATGAAATAAAAAAACCTGAATTTCTGGGAGTTAGATGGTAGTATTAGCTTACAGGACATTTCTGATCTGTTATTCTTTTGTTCAGGTTTTCACAACACTCTTGTCACTTTATTTATTTATTTATTTGGATAATGTCTTGGTGTTGTGTTAAGCAATATGACTAATCTGTCATGCAGTTGCTTTTTTTTTTTCCTTCCCCACAGGAGAAATGAGTGCAAAGGTGTGTCTTGTTTTAGTCTTTTTCTTTTTTCTTTCTTTTTCTTCTTCCTACCTCTCTTTGATTTGAAGTCTTAATTTTACCCTTTTTTAGGAACTTCTGAAAATTGTCTGAATCATGTTGCTACTCTGCAGAGACTTAGAGTCATATTTGAAGATGAGTAATGCAGCCTGGGAGGCCAGAGGGATTCTAAATCAGTGCAAATTACAGCTTCCTCTGCCTTCCCAATAGATCAGCTACACTTAGTAAAATCTCTGCAGATTGTTTTAAACACAGTATTTATATTTAGGTCAGTTTGTCAACATGTAAGTTCCATTCTCCAACTCATCCTCTCTTACATGGTAGAATTCCAGTACTGAAAGGTCTGAAAAGAGAAGAAAGAGAAAGAAACTTCCCATTCCTCTTCTCAGAAAGCTGTTCCTGTTTTCTTGTTCTCTTTTAGCACTTTTGCTATGACAGTAGGTATAAGGGAGGCTGATTTATCTCTGCGCCTTTAAGTAAGTTTATTTTGTAACATTTTACTTGCCACTTCACATATGACCCTAAATATAAATGTGTGGAAATGGTTTCTCTTAACCATTTTTAGAGAGTTTATGACATTTCAAAAATAAACACACTTTAAGGCTCAAATTGCTTGTTAGAAATGATTCAGTGAAGAAAAATGATTCCTAATTAAATCAGCTTAGACTCAAAATTCACAGGTGTAAAAATGTGTGCTGTTGACTTTCCTTTGCAGGTGCTTACATAATGCTTGCTGAATAAACCAGCACTCCATCTGGGCATAGGTAAAAGTACGTTATTGTGAGAAAGTTCCTCAGAGTACATTAAATCATATTTCCAGTGATATGACTCAGTTTTTTGAAGGAGTATCATCTAGAAGAGACACTTTCTCACTGAATGCATAAACACAGAGGCACTCAAAACAAATGTCTATCAATGTATGTATATATATATAAATATATATGACATACAGTTTACAGGTCCATGCTTCTCCCTCGTAGAGGGATGGACAGTCCAGAGCTTGTTTCAAGGCTGCAGCTGATGTAAAACTAAGTTAAAAGAGAAGTCAGGGGAAGAGAACAGCAGACAGAACTTCTTCCTAATTGACTAGGATATTAAGGGAAGGATCCAGTTTTACATAGATCTGGATGCTTGTTAGAGTAGCCAGTCAGGTTGAATGGTACCATCAGAGTTTCAAATCATATTCATTTGGGAAAAGTCCTTATAATTCCTTCTACCAAACAGAATCTGTTCCCTCAGTTATAAAGTACAGTCGCGAATAATGTGACCACTTATGCATGCAGACACATATAGATGCTAGTATCACCCATTCCAGGGACCGTGTTTGACAGTTAGTGGCCAACATCAGATATTTGAAGTTTCCACTTGGAATTTTTTCCAAAACAAACAAACCATTATGGAGGACTGTATTTTTTTCACATTGACCATAAGTCTTTTCCTTTCTGGCTGCATGTGTGCAATGTTCACACTCACTTTTTGGGAAAGAAAACACTAGACAACTCTACCTTCTCATGGGAAATCCACTCAATTCTTAACATATAGGCTGACAGCAGCATCAGGTTTATCCTCATTGCCACATGTCAGTGTGCAAGTGTTGGATTAAAATGCTGCTGTCAACTTGTCACTTTTAGGTTAACCTTGTAAACCTCAGGAGAAAGAGCACAATGAATCTATAAAAAGGCAGCTTTACTGTAGACTTTGATTTACAAGTTCATTTGCAATCTCAACGTTCTTCTGACAAGCTATTGTTTACTTTTATTAGAGTTATCGTCTGCTAATAACACTCAATTGAGAAGAACGCAACACACGTGTACATTTTTCAAACCTGAAATGTGCTGCTATTCAGTCCACAGAAATGTTGATGGAGATGTTTATGTTATTTGGGTTACAAAATCTTCATTCAATCATTGTGACTTAAGTTGATTTCTGTCTCTAGAAAACAGAGCATTAAATGTCTTCATTTTAGCTAATCAGCATCATATATTTATTCCTCAAAAGACAGCATGTATCCACACATTGATAGAGCTTTGGATAATGTCTTATCTGTTCAATCTCTACTCAGAAACTGTTCATATCAGGAATTCTCTTCACAGCAATGAGCAACGTTATCCCTGATTAGTAGCAGTAATGAAAGCAAGCATAAACCAGCCTTTTACATGCTTACTAAGTAAAGGCAAGTGGCCTTGAACCAGCTAGTCCTAAACCCAGGTCACTAATTTACATCTTGTACTGTTATTTTCAGTGACAAAAAATGCAAATGGAGAGAAAGGGAAGAAAACCCCCCCACTTTAGAAGTGCATTATGAATTTCAGACTTCTTGAGAAATTTCAGGAGTACAGAAAAAGAAAATTACTGATAGTTACGGAATCTTAACAGGAGCTCTTCTATGACCTTCATTTGGCAGGGAATCAGGGCTGCTATTATTTTGACTGTATGATGACTTTGAAACAAGATTAGAAAAAACATCAACCATCTGCTTTTCAGGAATATGCAAAGGGCTAGGCTGGCTCTGAAGGATATGCTGGGAAAGTATATCACAATCCACTGATGTGAGAAGAAGGAAAAAAGAAGTTAGAAGGATGGTGGTGTCCACAGCCTTTACAGACAGGAAAAAAAAATCACTGTGAGAGAGAGGAGAAAATGTGGCATTGCATTTCATCAAAACTGATATATTGACCGGCATGCACAATGGTGAGGAAAAGATTTACCTTCGAATACTGGTTATTTTTGACAACCAAAGTACTTTTGGATTAATGTATTTAGAAAAAAGCAAAAGTCGCGTTAAGCAACTGTAATTCAGATGCTTCTGACAGGAAGTATAGAGAACAGTGACGTTTAGAAACCCTTTGATTTATGCTATATTAATGCCATACAATTATCTTAACCAGTTGCATGAGTAGAAGAAGAAACATGATTAAAATAGTCGGTGAATCACAGAAATTTCAGGTATTGAGTGTGTTTGGCTGCAAATTCCAGTAATGCTTTCTTGTAGCGATCTAAGTGTTTGGGAATTGTTTTGCTACTGTCATTGATCAGTATTTTAGTAGGGGTAATTATAATATCAACGATGATCTCTTTCTGTGATGAATATATTTTTCTTTATGCTGCTCAAGAAGTGGATGTTTACTTGTCAACAAAGTATTTTGAATACAAGTAAAGAAATAAAGTTATAATAGCAATTTAAATGTATGATTAGTAATGTGCCATTTTATCTTGAAAAAAATCCATTATATTAATTTTAAGGTACTTGTGAACTAGTAAATGAAAAATTCCAGCTGTCCAAATTCCTCTGAAAATCTTAATTGAAATGAACTTGTAGAGCTTCTACTGTCCCTCATCAATTGTTTTACCAGCCCAGGGTTTGCAGTTTCTACATCTTTAGGCACCTGAGCTTCCTCCTAATGCCTGCTACTAATTCACTGATTTGGCAAGAATGAGCAAATTCCTGGGCTCATGTTATAGGTGCAATATCCAGCCCTTTAGCTTGGTGTCCATACCAAGTAAAATGTCTCCCACCAATGCAAGAAACTTAAAATACTGTAGTTTTCATAGTAGCTATTTTCTGAAATAACTAATGGTATATTTAGAATAGAAGCCTGGTTCATTTGAGGACAAAAACAAAATACTCCAAATCTCTGAATGACTGCAGTATAGAGGATTCATTAATCACAACTTTTGATGATGCTCTCCAAGTGAGTAACTACAGTAGCAATTATCTGGTAGCTGTGGCAAAATACTTTCCGTGCTAACCCATACCATGTGTAACAGAACTAACAGAGCTCAACACTGCCAAGTCAGTGAGAGTCTGTGAGAGCTCAACAGAGGTGAAAATGGTTTTGAATATAGCAGTGGTACAGGTGAGAGGCTGTGGGTAGGATATGAATCCCTGAAGTGTTAGAGCTGAATCAAGGTTCAGTAAATATGAATCTTCCTACTTACTGCTTTAGCTAAGTGCTTTCTTCAGAGAGTGTCAGAAGTAAAAGACTTGGGATCACTGATAGGGTATAAAAACTGACTGATGCCTTCAACTATGACTCAATTTATGCCATCAAATATGAGATGGTTGTGGGGGAAAAGGTTTGCAAAAACACTCTTAATGATTCTCAGAATTTTCTTCATTAGGATCTGGTGGTTGTGACTTATACACAAAGAGACTGTTATTTAGGGTTTTGTCTCTTTTAATAAATAGAAACTTTGTTTATCGTTTTTCAAGATGGTGAAGCATGAATGGAATGCTAGAGACTATGAAATCGTTTACAGAAAAAACACCACAAATGAATGTGGGTACTTCCAACTTGTTTTTCAGCTTAATATCATCATATGTAATCTTGTGCATCCCCAAAGTGTACAGTTAGGAAGGGCACATTTTGTACTTACGCTTCTTATTTCAGAGCTTTTGACCCTTTAAATTGGAAGCTGCTACAAATAAGTGATGCCAGATCTGATCCCTATCTGGAAGTTTGACAGGATGAAGGCAGGGAAGGAAGGAACTCTCTGCAGTGTTAGGAGAAAGGGGAAGCATATAGGAAAAATTATCCTTTCTCATATTTTACCAGCTTTTCTCTCCCCCACAACTACTGCTGTGTGTGTAAAAACAGCATGGTCTTGTTGCAGTGTTTTGTTTTCCTTATCCCTCTTATCCCTTGGAGGATTATATAATATTACTGGATATAATTTTACTGGAGTAAAATTAGAGAACATTGGGAAGTTATATTTGCATTCTAGCAGAAGATAAACACTGCAGAAATTATAGGGTGAAACGCAGTTGTTATTCCCAGGATGGAATGCAGTCAGCATGCCCAACTTCCCACACACAGTATGCGCTAAAGGGAACTAAACGGAGGGTGGAGCGGAGTGAAAACACCACAACCAGTCTCTGTTGAAATCCTTGCAAGATGGAGAGCTCAGTGGTACCTTATTGTTCACAGGCCCCATAGCAACTGGAAAACAAGGGAGAAAAAAAAAAAAAGAAGATTTCTTGTGGTTGAACCACCAACTATGGCAGGATCACAAATGCACATCTTCATCCCAAAGGTTACCTCAGGTGTAATACTGACACCCATCTCCAAGGTACAACCACCCCTCCCAAACATGATGTATGACCAGAGCCAGTCAAGCTTCATCGAAATGTAAAAATAGTATAAAAGTAGGTTAAAAATTGGGAGAAGTTAGGGAAGACTCCTTTGTAATTTCTGGGATCAGTTGATGGGCTGAAACTATCTTCAGGGATACCCACAGGGATGCCTATTGACTAAGAACTGTACTCTGCGTGTGCTGAATGATTAACTTCAGCTAGCTTTTGTTATGGATAAGAGCTTACTAGTATATTGCTTTTAATGTGGGTTTTTTTGTAACCAGATAATATCACTAGCAATCCTCAAACTTTAACTTGTCACAATTTTCGCTTATATTAACAAAGAGTATTATTCTCTCTTAAAACAAACTATTATTCTGTAAATTGTCCATGTGAGTCCTTCAAAGATGCTAGCTGTTGCCAGCAACAAGTAACATATTTGACTGTGGAGACCAGGATGGTGTTGGTGTGTGTCCCTGAACACAAACTGCCCTCTGATGCAGAGGACTGCTCAGTGAAGAGTCCCCGTAACGGGACACTGGCAGACTGGATAGGCACAAGAGTCTCAGCTTTTGTGGGGCTCTGAGAGACTAATCAAACACAAAGGGCTTGAGAAAATCTCCCCTAGACACTATAGGATCTAGGCCACAAAGCTCCTGTATTATGGTTTACTTGAGGTTCCATTCTCCAAACTGAGCAGTCTTAGTGGTGTTTCTTTTTTCTTCCTTCTCTACCAGTTCTTCTCTTCCTTTTACTCACAGTGAGCCATTCTTGACTTCATATTTGTTATCCAAGCCTTTGGCATCTCTTCTTTAATCCTCTTTTTTTTTTTCCAAGAGAACCCTGGCACTCTGACAGCAAACCTCCCTGACCTCAAACTTTTGGCTCAAACCTAAAACATTACTGGGATTTTACAGGCTCTGAGGCTATTTAATGCTGCAGCTGTGACAATGACTTTGAGTACAGCAGGGGAACAGCAACAATTTGGATCCTGTTTAGGCATACTGTGAAGAACACCACTGGATTTACCGATGTCTGAAACTTCCTGTAGTTGAGGAACATATTATTTTGTTATTGTGGGGATTTTCTCTACATGAAAAAGTAAGTCTATACATACTCCATAAGGTGATGCTTAGGCAGAAAAGAAATCTCAGTTTTGTCAGCCTCCCTTTCAAGGGGGTAATGCTGGCAGTATGGGCTGTTCTGAACATTGATGGAGCACTAAAGGATGAGAAAAGCTTGAACCTTTCCTCGGTGGTACTGCTCTGTTAGGTTCATCCTTCATTTTGCTTCCCAGTTTCTGCAAATAGGAGGAAGACAGGCAAGCTTCTGGAAAACTCCAATGCTAAATTTTGCTGTGGTGTAGTGTGGTAGCACAGAATGACACACAAGTTTGGAAGTTGTTTTGGGAAGTAAAATTTTAATTTTCAGAATCTCTTCTGAAAGTGTAGGTTTGTAGACAAGATAACCAACAATGTTTGGAATAGTTCAGTACCTCACAAAGACAGATGAGCCATCAGTTCAACCCTATCCCATTAGAGACACCTAAGAAATAATAAGGAAATCAATCCTTTCCTTATGCACCATTGTGTCCCATGAAGGGTAGGAGCAACTCTGTCAGGAACTTCGAAGCTTGTAGTCAAAAATCAAGCAGCCAGTGTGGAACATAGCCTTCTTTCTCCAGGAAAGGTTTGTGGGTCAATGAAAGAAGAGCTGTCTTTGGAGTCAAACCAGGCTAAAGGCAAGGTAGAAAAGTTTGAGATGTACAAAACACTCCATCCAGAACCCCCACCTTCTCAATTGATTTGCCCTGTTCCTTTTCTTATGTCTGCATGTCACTGGAATTAAATAAAAATTGCAAGATTGACAGAAAATGGTTTGTAGGAGAAGGATGTTAGCAGTTCTGTGAAAGAAATCAGTATTTTTCACTTTTGCATACAGATGATTCCTTTTTTACTATCTAAAAGTTCTGTAAGAACATAGTTGGTAACTTATTTAAACATAAGATGGATAGCACACCAGTTATGTGCTCAAAGGTGTTTATTTACTATGAAGTAATGCATGTTTAGTTTCCAAAGTGTGTTCTGAGGAGAAATTGCTGTTTGATGCTGCTCCCACCTGTGCTAGTTCTGACATCCTAGATGACTGCTTGTCCTCTAAGTGTAGGCAAGCTCTATTTTTAATATACCTCTTCATAGTATAGTACTTTCTCTAGAAAACCAGGGTATGCCCTGGTTTATGACAAAGGGGGTGCCTGGAAATTCACTCAGATGTGCAGGTGTAGCAGTAATGTCAGAGGCCATCTTAAACTGAAAATGTTCTTTGAGCCAGTGAAACCCTTCTAGGATCAAAACAGACTCCAAATGCCACAGTGGATTTAGGAAGTACTTGACATCTCATTCATTGACAACACTGCACCAAAACAGAGAATGATGATGGAGTTTTTTTTCTCAGAATTTTCAATCTTTAGAGTTTTATCTTTTTGGTGTTTTTGTTTAGAGGCTTAACTGCATGTCTAAGGAATTCATGTGTTAAGTCTCTTCTTTGGTTTCTGAGCCATGCTGTTAAAAAATCAAAGATAAATTTTTAGGTGTGATGGAAGAAAGGGGCAAGACAATTGGAAGGAGGAGAAACTACTCATCTTACTGCAGGTCCAGATAATATTAAGTGGACGAGTGCTGTAGCCTCAATGTGTAAACTGAATCAGAGGAGCTCTAGATTTTTGTATGTTTGTGTAGCTCTTCTCTCTGACTTTTGGAAGAATGCCAAAACCATGCTAGGATGTTGAGGAAGCTTTTGTCACATGCATGTATGGTCAGATGTCCCTTGACAGGAGTCTAAATTACAGTGATTAGAAGCTGAAGGAAGAGTGTGTTTCAGCTACACATCCCAATAGTTGAAATTTTTTGAGTGTTCTGGATGCAAAGGGGCTAAAAAGTTTTGTGGAGAGCATGTCACCAAAAAGAAAAGGGGCCAGGAGGCAGTTTATTCCTTAACTTTCCTCCAGGAGTTCCTTCTAGCAAACTGCATTGTGGTGCTACAAATCAGAGGTTTTTAATTTGTCAAAGGTCACGCTATGAAAATAGTTATCAGAAATTGGAGTTTTGGAACAAGTGTAAAATTGTAATGAATATCCTTCACAATAGTACTTCTGGTTATATTTTTTTTTTTAATCAGTGTGGACAGCTGTGATTTAAGTATTGGCCACAAGAAGGGCCAAAGGAGAATCCAGGGAACTACAGGCCTGTTAAGTGTGACCTCGGTGCCTGAGAAGGTTATGGAACAGATCATGAGTTGCGATCACTTGGTGCATACACGACCGCCAAGAGATCAGACCTCAGCCAGCACAGGTTTAGGAAAGGCAGGTCCCAAAGGACCAACCTGATCTCCTTTTATGACAAGGAGACCCATCTGGTGTCATCCACAAAGGCTGTGGATGTTGTCTTGTTCAATATCCTTATTGATGAACTTGATGAGGGTACCCTTTGTGTACCCTATGTCAATTTGTGGATGACAACAAGTTGAGTGGGAGTGTTGATTAGCTGGAGTCTAGGAAGGCTTTACAGAGGGATCTTGGACAAGCTGGATCAATGAGATGAGGCCAAGCACGTGAGGTTCAACAAGGCCAAGTTCTGAGTCCTGCACTTGGATCACAACAACCCCATGCACTGCTACGGGCTGGGAGAAGGGTGGTTGGAAAGAGACCCAGTGGAAAAGGACCTGGCGGTACTGGTCAACAACTGGCTGAACGTGAGCCAGAGTGTGCCCAGGTGGCCAAGAAGGTGAGTGGCATCCTGGCCTGTGTCAAGAATAGTGTGGCCAGCAGGACCAGGGAAGTTCTTCCCCCGTACTGGGGACTGGTGAGGCCACATCTCAAGTCCTGTATTTAATTCTGGGCCCCTCAGTTCAGGAAGGATATTGAGATGCTGGAGTGAGTCCAAAGGGCAACAAAGCTGATGAAGGGTCTAAAGAATAAGTCTTATGAGGAGTAGCTGAGGGAGATGGGCCTGTTTAGCCTGGAGAAAAGAACTCTATAAACTACCCGGAAAGAGGTTGAGGCAAAATGAGGGTCATCCTCTTCTCCCAGGCAACTAGCAGCAGGAGGAGAGGACATAGCCTCAGCTGCACCAGGGGAGGTTCTGGTTGGACATCAGGGGAAATTTTTTTCATGGAAAGGGTTGTTAAACATTGGAGTGTACTGCCCAGGGAGGTGATGGAGTCACTATCCCTGGCAGTGTTCAAGGATGTGGCACTTAGTGTCATGGTCTAGTTGATAAGGTGTTGATGGGTCAAAGATTGGACTTGATGATCTCAGAGGTCTTTTCCAACCTAAATGATTCTGTGATTCTGTGAAAACAAAAGACAAGTTTGGTCTACAGGGTACTTGCTGTAACATCTCACCAAGGTCCTAGCAAAATCTTCTCTGGTTTGTCAGACAGATTTGTTGCTGTTACACCCTAGGGATCCAAGCTTGTTTCTTATGTAAGCTCATGTTCAGTGTGAGCAAACAACAACGCTGGACATTGAGGGACTCCTGTAATTGCTTATGTTGGCACAGCTGTCTGGCCCCCAGCTGGCAGACACCAACATCGTGACCCAGTGCATCACACTGTGTCATGAAGATCAAAGGGCTTAAAATCTTATGCAGAAAATGAATACTGATAGAAATGAGAAGCCTGTTGCTTTGTAACAGACAGCTTCCACCATGCTCATTATTCAGGTTTGGGAGCACTTGCATCCATGCATGCTGACAAGCTGCCCTGGCATGGGCTGGCTTTTTTAAAGGGTCCCTGGTGTCAGCAGCTCTAAATCTTTATCTCACATAGGAACAGATGGAAATCATTCACACATCTGATCAGCAAAAATCTCAGAATGGACTGGGCACAGTGGTTGACATTTGGCTCTCTATTTGTTGTTTTCTTTGCTAGTTTTTTTCCAAGGCAAAGTATATATTGTCAGACATCTGCACACAGTGGGCATAAAACTATACTGTGCAAAAAAATAAAAAAAATCAATCAAAACACCTGGTATAATGGCAGATTCTTTCAGTAGAAATAATTGCATACCAGCAGCACTCCTGAACAATGCTGATAAACAAGTAACTGTCCTCTGGAAAACTTGTGACTATTCACTGGTTCAGAAATACAGTAGTAAGACACATCCTGGGGACACACCTTATATCTTGCCTTGCAGCCAGGTTTTAAATTTGCATTTGAATTTAAAAAAAAAAAAAATGAGCTGATGAAACTGAGGAGTGGAGTCCAGCACTGCTGTCATTACGTTAAAAATATATTGCCTCTGAAAGAAACCTTGCCTAACATTACCCTGCTCTGCTTGCACACAGACCAAGAAATACCTAATTTGTTTGTTCTGTGACAATTCTTTTTAAGGTCTCACCTTTTATAGTAACCAGAGTATTTAATAGGTATAATAACAAACTATAAAATGAGATTGGGGTGAAGGCTGGAAATATATAAGTAGAGACAAGCATAAAAGGGATGAAAGCCTCATGCTTATGTTTTGTGAAAATAACTTTACTGAGTGAACAAAAGGATGCTGTGTTTCAGAACACCTGATCCAAAAATGTTGTCTTGAGTAGGCATCAATTAGCTAGGTAGAAAGTTTTCTAGCTTTGAATTGTGTTATAGACTTGTTTTGGACTATACATGATCTAATTTAAAGTAAACACTATTCTCTGTATAGTTCGTATAGATGCTAAAGCATTATGTAATCTATCAAAGTACTCAATTAATGTAAAGTTTCCCTTAGAAATCCCTTTGGCAAACATGCTTAAAGGAGTCCCCGTAAAGTTTTATTCATGCAAGAAATATCTGCCAAAGACAGATATTGGACTATGTCAAAGACTAAGGAGACTAAGACTGAGTAACGTCCACTGAAATGGGTTGTTTGAAACCCTAGTGTTCTACATAAAGGCTCCTACTGATTGCGATGGATTTGAACTGAAACAGAAGGATGAAGAAAAAGATTTGGCAGATGATGAAAATATAAATCGATTTAAAACGAGAATTAGTGTAGTACGCAGAACTATTTCAAATCTTATTTATGCCTGTGACCAGGGGCATTGGCTCAGATAATTTGATTAAAAACACAGAGCCAGAAGATAGACTTCTGATTTCCATCCTGTTTCTTGAAAGCTGCCTTTTATAATATGTATTTTTATCTGTATAAGGATGAAATTTGGCAACTTCAGCGTTCTGATTTACTGACAGTAACCCAGAAAAAAAATTTCCTTTAAGTTTGTTCAGTCTTAACTATTTTTTTTTTTCAGCTGCATTGTAGGGTATTGGTGACAGCAGCTGGGCTAAGGGAAGCTGGCACACTCACTCTTTCTGGGAAGGTGGGTTCCTGCAGGAGATCTCTCCCTGTCCCTCCCTTCCACAGGGGCTCTGCACTGGAGGGAGCAGCAGCCACCCTGGTTGTTGTTCACACTGCTGTCGAAGAAAGTGATCCTCACCTCATGCAAGGTACTTTAGGTCGGCTGAATATTTCCCAGTGTTTCACTTCACAAAAAGGTTAAACAAAGCTGTGTAGCAGGGCTATTTTTTTAGTGGGTATATTTTCTTTTCCTGGCAGGGAAATGAATGACAATGACAATTGTTTGAAAGACTTTGAAAGTTGCATCTTTTCTATTTGCTGGAAGATCCTCCACTGCTTCTTTCTAGATATCAGAGGCTCTCAAATCTGACTTCAAGTGTCAAGATAAAAAAGGTTGTAATAGACCTTCTCAGAAGCGTAATTAGCACAGCCAGATCTTTGCTCATTAGCTGTTTCCATTCTGTTAAAAGATGGTAAAATGTTCCTCTGAATGTTCCACATGCAGACCATTTGGCATCTATAAATTAGTGAAATGCATCTATTATATAACAATTGTAAATCATCACTGATAACTGTGTCATCTGGGGCAACAGAAAAAATATGTACTTGATGTTTTATTCAGCAGGAGGTTATTATAATGGCACCTTAGTGCACAGTGAATGTAGTTCTCTCTCTCTACATAAAAATTTTATTAATTGCATTAATTAGTATATTTTTATTTTTAAAGCATAAAAAGCTTCTAATTCCAGGCCCTCAATACTTGCATATAATTTAAAATTATCATAAAATGTCATGATAGTCTGTCTACCCATTTAGCTTCAATTACATAGAAATATGCATAACTGAATGTAATAAAATAGACCCGTTTCCAGACTGTCCTAATAAACCTTCTTATCTATCATTATGCTCTTCCCTAAGTACCATGAAGAAAGACTGTCTTTGGATGTGCTAGGAAATTAGTAACTACTAATGATATTAGGAGTAGACTGAGATGGAGTGAAGTTGTGAATCTGTTAACATCAGTGACAAGGCATATACCGATTTCCTAAATTAGTAGTTTAGGATTTTAGCCTTCACCGAATGATGTAATAAACACCAACTTTTAGAAAGCTGTTGGCATCATCTGTCATTTAAGATTTCATGAGATGCTGTTTTATACTTTTACTTTTGTGTATGTTATTCTCAAGTTTTCTAAGTAATTATTTTCAAGTCCTTCATTTATGACATTAGTATTGCAAAAGCAAAAGCCACATTTTCTGTTGGGGTAAATGGAGAGAGAAAGTTGACTTCAATGCATTTTTGATAATTTATGATGAAAATAGGGGTTGATCTTCAGAGGCAAAGTTAATCAAATTTTACCTGGTCAAAAATTCTGGTGTGTATATTCATTATAGGTTTCATTTATATATATATATTTATATATGTATGCATATATTATGGATCATATATTTTCTATATATAAAATAATCCAGCCCCCAGTCAGTTCATTTATGAACTCTTAATGACTACATCTCCTGGATTCAGCAAGATCTAAATATCTATAAATACACTTTCAATTTAATATTCAAAGGGATTGATAAAAAAAATTTGAAAGGCTGGAAACTACACTAAATATTGGTGGTTGTCATATATAGGATAATAATCATATTGAATTACACACTATATCGGTTTTTGTATGTTTTTATGCCTACGATGCTAATGAAATAGTAGTGAAATAGCTCATTTTTGGCCAGAGTTCTCAAAGAATTTAACTTAGTTGTTTTCCGCAAGCTGATGTTGGTAGCAAAAGTACAAGTCTGCTGCAGTTGTATATAGCATAGGATCCCCTTCCTTTGCTGAGGATTGAAATGATTAATGAAAGCACTACATCTCCAGAGAGTAGCCCTCTAGCAAACTTCCCATTAAATGTATCCATTAAAAGCTGGCATACAATATGAAGAAAAGATTTAAAGAATTATACTGGAAAGCCGTCTGGGATTTCAGTGTTTCCCAGAGGGTAATTTTTTGATGGCATTAACGATCTCCTGTAGAGAAATCTGTGTCTAATCATTCTCAGTCTCTGCATGACTCTGTGCAGGATGGCATCTTGCAGCATATATTGCTACATATGTACTCTTGGGTATTCAGTAGCTGGAAAATTACTTGAGCAGGTTATTTACTTTTGCAGAAGTTATGACTATTTCTGCACTTCAGTCCCTAATGAAAGAAACAACAGTTACTTTCCAAAGTTTTAACACTGACGTTATCCTCATACTTGGTAGGCTGAGGTTTACAGTCTTAAAATCACTGTAAATGTGCCCTCTTGTAATATAGTGAATGTTTCTTCCCCTTCATGCTAGGAAATGACAATCAGAGAAGTGAGTCTGAAGTAGTGATCTAAAGCTGGAAAATGAAAGAGGTAAGAAAATCTAGGAGGACGATGCAGGTCATAGACAGCAGCCTTGTCATTTTTACCACTGTCTGGCAGGGCAATGTGTATGGCAACAAGGAAGGCGTACAAATTCAGAATCACTCTTTACTTCTATCCTTTAAATCAAAGAATAGGAAAAGTTCTAATTGGTAAAACTCTGCCCTCCTTCCATAGGCTGTGCTCTATTGAGGGGACCAGACTAAAAGGGTGATCTGTGCAGCTGCCCTTATCAAGTCGACGAATCATTCCTTACGCCAGCATTCATCATGTGCACCTTTTTGTGCCACTAAGGAGGGTTTTCTGCCCATCCAGGTCTTGTAAATGCCTTTACAGATCCTTACAGAAACTTTCAGAAATTTTAAAATATTCCATTGGCTCATTTTCTGTTGTGGAACAGATAGGAATGAAAAGCAGATGGCTTCAGTGACATTTTAGTTTGTTTCTTGTTTGGTAAAGCATGAGTATCTCTGTGTCCTCTGTTGAAGCTCCTTGAATTTGTAGAAGGCATGCATTGCAGCAATGAATAGTTAAAAGTAAAACAAAACTGCCTTTGCTGGATTTTACATACAGTTTTTAGAGCGGAAAAGAAATCAATATTGTAGCCACCTGCTACTGTAAACTCTCTCTGATCATTTCCTATTTTTATTATTATGTTAATGTAGTTCAAGCTATGGTTCATCAGTGTTCTCAAACTTACCAGGAAAGTATGAATGTATTATAGAGACTAGTTTATACTTTCTCTCACACTTGATAATTAAGTGAGTGGCATTCAGAATGTGTGCGTGGGAGGGAATAAGTAATGCATTTTATTTATTTCTCCCACTAGTATTTTTACCCTATTCGTATAAAAAATGATTAAAAATTTATTAATATGAACCAACTGAATAAATATATTTCTCAGGCTGCTTTACATACAATGTTACTGCTGCATATCAAATATACAGAAGAGAAGAATTCATTCTTCATCTGTACTAGCCTGCATTTAAACAGACTAGCCTTTGTGGCACAAAAGTAAATATTGTATCCCATTTCTGGTCAGACTCATTTTAGAATTTAAGAGCCATAAAGAGAAATGAATGGAAAAATGACAGAATCTTTATTTTCCCAACCAAGAAATTAACTAGTTTGTGTGTGAAGAAGCAACCTCTTGCAGATCTGTTACCAAGTCTTACTTTAGTGCAATCATAAAACCAGTCTATTCCAATGGTATTTTCAGCTGTAGCTCGTTAAAGGTTTTATTCTATTAATGCCAAGCTAATCTAATTATAACTGAGCTACATTTTCTGGAGATCATTTAACATACCTATTCACAGCATCTATAACATTGACTTCAAACCCTTTTGCAAGGTAATTTTTGTGTTGAAGTAGTAGAGGTAATTAGAGCCTGCTCTAGCAAGCATTGTGTCATACTATTTTCAATGGTGTGAGAATGATACCTGGAGGTGTAATTGCCCTTATGTTTTTATGGATTCTTTTAAGATCAAAGCTATCAATTATGAGAGACAAAGACATTTAGACAATAAGAACAAGTGTATACATCAAGCAAAGTCAGGCAAAGGTAAATCTGAAATGTTTCAACTTGCAAGAAGAAACTTTTAATATTTATACTAATATATTACTTTAAAATAATTCTTGAATTCATAATTCATAAAATTATGAATAAGGATCGTGTGTTTCTCTGAGATTATTATACAAACTAGATTGTGTCTCTAAAACACTATCTTAGTTTGTATTACTGTTAGACTTTATTTCTAATTGTACAACTAGCCAAAAATTCACCTCCTGCCTCCATAAATATAGGTGAGACAATGGTATACAGTTAAAGGTTCATGTAAATCAAGCTTGCTGTAAAATAAGAGGAATTAATTTATATGACACTCAGGATGAAGATATTTGATTGCAATAAGAAAACAACAAAAAAGATTAATACAATCAAAAGTTTCTGTTGTCATTATAACAGAATCAATTTTTTAAAAGTACACAAAACAGAGGAAAAAAAATGTTCCTCTCCCTGTTTTCTGTTAAAGAGCTTGTCAGTGTTGCACATATTCTTTCCTTTTTTCCTTTCTGCATTGCTATGAGTAATGAAGAGGTGTTATTAATCTTTTCATAATAAAAGGTTTAAAATATAAATAAGGCATCTTCTAGAAGCTTGAAGTGCTGCAATATAAATTAGCATAATTTCTTTCGAAAAATACAGGTGTGGGTTTTTTGGTTTGTTTTTTTTTTTTTTTTGTGTGTGTGTGTGTTTGTGGTTTTGTTTGTTGGGTTTTTGTTTGTTTGTTTATTTGTTTTTAATTTTTGTTGTCTAACTTCCTGGAAGAATTTACTTTAATATTCACTTGATCACTCTGAAAAGAATTTGAATTTTTAACATTTGTTGTAAAATTCTTATGCAGGAACTACATATGAATCTGCTACCTGGAAAACCTCATTTCGTTACAAAAATATTTGATTAAAATTAATCCACCTTGCTCATATTTAGTTGATGTAATTATTTTTTTGTCATAAACCATTCTAGTAAATTTAGGGGAGGGGGAGGAATTATAAATTAAACTGTTCTTGGTACCATAGCTGTAATCTCATCTAGAGTACATTCTAGAGTAACTTTAGGAGAGAACAGCTCCATGAATATTTGCCACCAGTTCACCAGCTGGGGGGCAGACCACTCTTCCAATTTGCACAGTCATCATTTGAGAGCAAGACTTTTACTGTCTAGGGGCAGGCATGATAAGGGATCCTTCATTGGGGCTGTTTTAGAAACAGCCTCCATAAGTATTGCAGTGACCTGAGGATTCTCAGGGGCTTGCAGTCTTACAGAATGACCAGACTCTTAAGTCCAGTTATCTGTTACTCATTGTACACTTTAACCTGCTGTGCTCCACTCAAAGAAGGAAGGTACTTTAAATTCTTAGTTCTCTGGTATTTTAAGTGAAAATGAATACCTGATGCTGTGTGTAGAATGAATGTGATATGAACACTGCTCATGTGTCTGTTTTACCTCCTTGAATCAATTTTTGATCTAAACAAGAAACATTATAAAATTTTCCATTGCAGTGGGAGATACTCCCCTGAACAGATTTTAGGGGCAAAACTTCTGAAAGAGTGGTTTTAAATTTACACTTCAGCTTCACTTATAGGTTCATTCAACTGTGAATGATTGGGGGAAGCTGCAAATGTAGCGGAATGTCTTAGTGGTGAGGCACAGGTGCTAGAATTACTTGAATGGTGATAAATTTACATTGCAAATGTGATAAATCTGGTGTAGTTCTAATGCTACTGTAATGACTATCAGCTGCTTGCATGAGGACACATAAAAGCTGTAAAATGCATACTCTTAGTGCATGGAAAATGTATTCTCTCAGCAGTTTATGTCCTGCTTGATATTCATTTATGAGGGCTTCTCTTCACACAGGAACTTTCATTTCTATAGAAATTTACTTTGTAATGTTTTATTTGTAAATGACACTATTTGGCTATTAAGGCTGAATACATGCTCATTAAACTTCCTGGTACTCTGAACATGTATGGGAATTGTGCAGGGTTCTTTTCATTTTCAAGTTACTTTTCATCAGCTCTTTGCTTTCTGGCAGTTTCCTGCACTGCAGTAAAGTCATTGCTGACAAGGCACCAGTCAACAATACCAGTGAAAATGAGAATCTGAGAGAAGGCTTATATCTGTAGTAGTAAATTCAATCATGCATCTTCAGATAATTGTTTTGGTTCACCTTTCATGTGTGGTGTTTAGCAATCAAGAGAGAAAGCAAAGAAATGATGCACAACATGCTTGAAAATCAGTTCTGTGCAGTCAGAAGAGCTAGGATAAGGCAGATTCCAAATGTCTCATGTAATATGAGATTTCCTATACTCCTGACTGAAATGTTGGGTTCTTTAGTAAAGATAGCTAGGATATTACTTTTTGATATCTATCATGCAACTACCTGCCTCAAATGAGCACAGAGGCAGCCACCTCTGCCCCCTGGGAGCACATGTGCTTAACATGTGTGTGGATGTCTGGGCAGTAGTAAAGTGAGCAGCTTTGTAAGTTTCCTACCCTACCTGCAACTATGGAATCATCCTCCTCACCAGGGAGCCTGGACAGAGATGCAGCAGAGCTGGAAAGGCCGGGCACGTGTGGGGTCCCACTGCAGTGTCACATTTCTGGGGGATGGTCCTTTCCCTCTTCCTTTGCTTTCTGAGATACTGCTGGCTTTTCATGGGCAGCAACTCATTTGCACACCCCAGGTGTTTGTCTATCTGGAAGTGTCTCGAACAATAGGAAGCAGGAAGCCTTGGAGGTAGGTCTGCTCTGGGAAGTAAACACTCACCCTGTCTGCCGGTTAGAGTTTTGAGCCCAGCCAGAGTACTGGTTTATATGGCTTGGTCTATCCTTGTCACATACACACTCATTATTACTATCTTTAAGCTTGCATCTCTTAATATTTGCCCAAAAATATCTTATTCCAATGTCTGGGTACTATTGATCTTCTATGTCTTGGACTTTCAGAGGTGTGGTTGCGCAGCCTCTCTGACTCGCTGTGCTCCCTCCCCTTGCTCCACTCAAGCCATAACCTCCAGTTGGGGATGTGATGGCTGCATTCAGCTTACTCTGGACTTTGCGAGATGGACATTCGTTGCCATAACAGGTTCTTGGTAAGGGATTATCAGCATGTTAACTTGGAAATCTTAGCTAAGTGATCTAAAGGATTGATTGTGCATACATGATGCTTTAGACACAAACTGTTGACCAAGTCTGGGACTGAGTCTGGATCCAGCTGCAGTTAAAATCCCCTCAGAAAGGAGTTCAGAAGACAAGGGCATCCTTTCTTAACCTCATGACTCGACAAGAGGGTCTCCCTGACAGTTTTGTCTGACTCTCTCCTCTGTAATGCTGTAAATAATCAAGTGTACCTTGACATTGTATCTTTTTAAACCACTGTTGCATTTACTATCAAACCTTGTTGAATCACTGGTTTATATCAATAAACATAGTGCTAGTTCTCTCTTACACGTGAAATGTATCACTTCATCCACACCAGGCTCATGGAATTGTTTACATGCATCGTGGCCTTTTCTCAGGCTAAAATTGTTGGGGTAGGCACCAGAGCAGGAAGCCTGTCTCCAAATCCAGCAGTTCATGACCAATTGTTTGTTCTAAGGCTGACCTTCTTCTGCTGCAGCTGACAAACCACACTGCTATGGCAAGCAATAGGTGTGTGACAGTGATGAACAGATCATATCCCAACATGCAGGTAGCTTGTAGATATTTTTATTTTTTCAAATTCAGAACAAGTTTTAACTTAGAGGTTTCTAGCTGCTCTGCTTGCCTTTTTATGTTGTGGATTTTCTGTTTGCTCTTTAAGCCGCAGTGCATAGAAACCAGGATTCAGGCAGTCTGGAAGGGACTCTGGTGATTGACTGGTCCAGTGTCCTTGTATCAGTGCTAACTTCTAAGTTAGATGCATCTGTTTGAGTCTTGTAATGCAGCTTTATAGTTCAAAGTTGCTGTCCTTAAACCTCCATACCACTCCCCTTCAAAATCCAGTTTGTGGAAGGACTATAGAGGAGGTGATAGAAATAACTTTTCTTCTGTCAGGTTGGCTTGCTTGGCATCATTAGGAAAATGAGAGGTTATGGCCTTTCCCCTTCGTGGGAAATGAAAGAGATGTAAGGTCATGGTATTCCAATGGCAGAGCTTATAGTGAAATATTTAATGTTATGGCAAATTATTTGTTTGATGGCTGCACTTTATCACTTCAAAGTAAATCAAATCAGTGGTTTGAAATGCTTATAAAATAATGTATTTTTCCTTGCAGGGAAAAATGAAACAGAAAAAGGCAACCACATACTTACCATCCCTTTTATAGACTAGAAAAAATAATCTCACTATTAATACTGAAAGTAACTAATGTTTTGAGTATAGAAGTTATTCCTGGTTCTAAATTTCTTTTTTAAGAAAACAGTAATTCGGTGTATTCACCCAGGCCACATTTCTACACTGAGTAAAATAGCATTGAATGGTTATTCTAATGTTGTTCAATGTTTATTAAGTCTATTAGAAACTGATGTTCTTTTTTGATAGTCTTGTTTTAGTAAAGCCCATTTGGTTTGGGCAAATTAATTAGAGTAAAGCAGAGAGTAATATCTTAGTTGGCACTATTGCAAGGATTTTACAGGTGAGGTCTATAGCTATTGTGAGTCTATAGCTATTATGTTTCCCCTGCATCTTTACCATGCTTTAAAATAACAGACATTATAGTGCTCCAGAGCAGTCTTGCTATTTTACCGCTCTCGGAGACTTCCCATAATATCCTTCACAATATGGGCATCAAATTTCCTTTATAAATATCACATAATTAGATCTAGAGTCTTTGTGGCTCTAGTATTTCCTTGATAGCAAAATCTGTGTTGTATCTGAGAACATTGCTCTATTGGAAAAAAACAACCAAAAACTATGCTTTTTATCTGAGAAAAAATAAAATGGCATTGCACATTTTAAGAGATTCTAAGGAACAGAATAATAAACTTGTATTACCGTGTGGTTAATTAAAGCTTTACCATCATTAGAAAATATAATTTAAAGGTGAAGTTTTGTAAAAATAAGTCATATGCTAGCAAATACTAAAGGGGAGTAGCAGGAAGACTTCAGTCATTCTGAAAAGTTCCCATGTGAGATTAGCCCTTTTCCTGTGAGCTGCTCATGGACAGTGCAGACACTAGCTTACTACCTCCTTCTGTGCCTAAATGTAGAAGTACTCTTGTGTTTTCCCATGTACTGATTTACAAATGGGTGAACTCTGATTTGTACACTGAGTGCAATTTTAAATTTCTACACTGAGCCCAATTTTAAATGAAAGAGTGTTGTCCATACACTTTGCTTACAGTAAACAGTGATTTGAAGCCACTCTTTCAGGAGTTAAAAATCAGACTCCTGATGTGCTGCTGAGGAGTGAGTTAAGCTCTATCCTGTTGAGATACCACAGGTTAGTACAATGGCCTTTTGGTCAGAGCTTGGTGAATGCAGAGGATGCTGAGCACTTGTCAGTGCAATGGCAGATTAAAAAAGTATTTCTACTATATACATAAACCTAATGCAAACAAAATTTCACAAGAAGGTAGATCATCTCAAATTTAATGTTCCTGCATGATTGAAAGAAATGAAGGAAGTGTATTAAAGACAACTAACAGTATAATTGCATCAGATTAAAGTTTTCATAATCTCTACTCCTATAACTATAGAGTTTTCCTTTAAACTTCTGAAACTGTCCCTCTCAGGGAAAAAAACAACAGAATTATGCATACTTCAACCCTTTATTCTCAGTAAAGCTAGATATATTTCTTGACATTTCCGTTATGGTTTATTAACAGAAGTCAGAAATACTTTAATTAGCTATGAGACGTTTTGCTCATTACTAAAAAATTGTCTAGGCTCATTATATATTGCTTTTTTTTTAATACCATATTTACCTCAATGGGGAGTCCAGATCACTTCTTTCACTATCACCATCAAAAACTTTGTCTTAATGTGAATTTTTGTTTAAAAATAACATCTAGTAAATCAAAGCAAACACTTAACCTTTTTCATCAAAGATAAAATTAGAGGAGAATATCTCATTAAATTAAGTCTAGCAGCATTTTGAGCAGAATATATGGGAAGAGGTTTCTTATTCTTCAAGTTTTATTTTACTTATTTTTAGTTGCAGTATGTAACAGGCCCAGGAGTTGGACTTGATGATCCTTCCAACTCTGTGATTTTTCAACGCAAGTTCAAAAGCAACGCCTTGAGCAAGGGTAGGCATTCAGGACTGCTTAATTTGACAATGATACAATGAATATAGAGGCATAGATTCCATCCTTCTTACCCTTGTTTTAGACTATTAAATACTATTAAATACTTGCTAAGCAGTGACATTGCTTTGACAGGAGGGACAAGCTGTTTCTCCTTCCAAGAATGGCCTACTCTGGTAGAGTTGGAACAGTTGGTGAGACACAGTGATTTCTAGGACCATCTTCAGTTTCTCCTGTTCATGTCAAAGGAATCAAGACCACTGTTGAAATTCTGTGTAGAACAGTGACCTTATGCTAAAAAGTAACATTTTAAAGTGCAATTCAAATGCTGAGATTCATATCAGTGATCTTATAATTTGAATAACTATGTTGCTTCCCTTTGGAAAGAAAAAGGCATGAATATTGGCTTTTGCATCAACTTCTTGTGTCATATCTCGATGAGATTAGTTATGTCTGTGAGGAGCAGAGCTTTTTTTCTTTTCCTTTTTTAATGAAAGCTCAGATTCCTAAACCCAAGATGCACTCAAATTGCATTCTGAACCAGACCAAGTGTGACTGTAATTTTTAAATATGCATACTTGACAAAGAAGAATTAATGAAAACATTTATTTGCATATAAGTACCATCTGTCACATAAAATTCACAGTACTAGTTTAGGTAGGATTTCATTAGTTCCCCAGGAAGCACTGAACAGTAAGGAAAAGGGAGTTGAAGAAAGTAGGCTGTAATGAAAAGTTTTTGGGAGCATGCTTTAATTCACCTCAGCTGCATTAACAATCTGCAGCTGAAGTAGATTTGTCCTTATTTATTTACAGTTGAGAATACTGAATTCTATAAAAAGTGATTGATTTCCTTTTAACCTGAAAACTGTCTGAAGTGAGAACTACTCGTTCTTTTCTGACTGCACAGCTACTTGAGTCAATGTCTGGGATCCCTAGGTACTACTGCAGTAAAAGTAAATAAAAATTATAAGAATGACTAAATTATTACTATTTCTAGTAAAAGCTTTGATCAAAAGAATGGCTTTAAAAGTAATTTAAATATTAAAATCATTTGAAGAAAGGGCTAAGAAATGCAAAAATAATAGATGATACAGGAATGAAGAGTGGAAGCAATTATAGCATTACTGTCCTTATTGTGAAAATAAATATGAACCATTCATATATCTTACTTCAGAACAAATTTCATATAACATAAAATAAACATATAGCTCTAGCTGTCATTGGGGACAGTTCAATGGAAACATCTCTACAGTGTTTAGCAATGTGTGTGAAAGTGCCATCACATCAAGAGAAGGAGAATACAGAAGAGATGTTAGACAATAAAAAATGGTTAAATCATTTGGATTAAGAAAGCTCTATGGAATATTGACTCTGGTTCTGCTCACCCTATTTCTTTCTTGCTGTTACAACCCTCAAAAAAACTTAGCCAACCAAAAAAAACCCCACAACAAACAAACAAAAAAACAAACCCCCAAAAACTGAACCAACAAACAAAATAATGAGGCCTGAAGAGTGAAACATAATTCTTGTAGATGAAGGAGTCAAATAAACTGAAACTGCATGAAGCTAAATATTTTGAAGTTATGTTTAGATCAGAGGAAAGAATGCTGAAGAAAGGAGGTGGGGGTAAGAATTAGTAGCTGTTGCTGAAAAGGTGGTCAGGCAGAAACTTATATTCACTCCCTTTTAATAGGAGACAGAAAGAAATTAAGTTATAATACATATAAAAGTGTTTTAAAATAAATTATTTTATGCAATGTATAATTAACCCAAGGAACTTGGTGTTATAATGTACTGGTAGAGAAATAGGCTTAGTAGAGCTAGAATTAACAAGACTCACAGAGATAAGGACAACTGGTATTCAAAATACTGCTGAAAATAGTTCAGAAAATAGAAATATTTTTGCTTTTGGACACAAGAGAAACACCAGGTAATGTGTTTAAGAGGTTTCCTTAGGTACAGTTTATCCCACTCTGTGTTCTTGTGTGGTTTACTATAAGCTGGAAAGGATGGAAAACAACACTGATTGCTGGTGAAGATGGGCTGCTTCTTCTCCTATGGACTACAGTCCTTTTCTGATGATAACAGCTGTAAAATTCTTTAGGATCTGAGAATATCTGAGATTCTGAATCTTCTTAAGAGTCAGAGTTAAAGAATGGTAGAGAAAATTTACTTCTTTGTGGAACAGTTTCACCATTTAGCTGTGGAAGAATGAAGGGAGAAGGAGAAAGGAGCTGGTACTAATAGGAGAAGTAGTAAATAATTGTTTATCAGTCTTTTGCTTATATGGTAGATAAAAATTGCAAAAACCTATCACTACACAAAATCAGAGCTGTCTTTTGAATATCTCTTATAAGTCTAGTTGAGTACAATATATCAGTGTTACATATATGCCATTCTGCAAGGGTAATTATCAATTTACAATTCGGTTCAAGTATATTAAAAAATAATAGGGCTGAAAGAAATCAGGTCATCCTGGACATCTCCTTACCTCCATGTAGTATCAAAAATACCTAAATCATATCTGACGTGTCTGTAAACACTTCCAGTGAGAAATTTTACAATCTTTACTAGTAACCTGGTTCTTTCTCACTGCTCAGGGAATCCCATCATGATGTCTAATCTAATCATATTGCAATTTTATTACTTTTAACTGGCTTCCAATTACCCTTAATTTTTAAGAACTTGCCTTAGAATGAAAGCCACAGTTCAGATTGACTTATGAAAACCAGAAAAAAAAAAACCCAACCCAAAGCAACACTTATTCCTTGAAAAGGTAAGCAGTGAATATAAACACAGTGAAATTTAGTGTTGCCTTACTCTGAATACTCTTCTGAGGAATGTCAAGTTTTCTATTCCTCTCCAAAGAAGATTAACTCTGTAGCAAACATTAATGGTTTCAAAATCAGTGGTGATGAACTGCTTCACTGCTTATGGACATGAGAGAAAACAGCAAATGGTGTGCTTTACAGTCTCCTCAGCCCTTTTCTGTATGTGAAGTACTAACTGGCTCTATATATCTGCTAAAATTTCTGAATGTCCTCTACCTACTTTTTAAGGCATATTTTCTCCATAAAGTTCTGTAAAACATTGAAATTTAAAAAAAAAAAAATGAAAATTGAGTATCAAGGTGAATATTGTTGGAAGTAGTACTATTTTTTTTATTTTGTTCAGTAGAAATCTAGGAGTTTTATACAATACCATCACCACCACAGGATTCAGGGAGTTTGTCCCAGGTCTCATGTTTGAATTTATGAATATATAGTAGGTTTTGATTTTAGCTGGTGATGTGAAGTGTAGAAAAGATATATGTCACATAGGATGGAGCGTGAAATACACAAATCAAGTTACTTAAAAATTTGGTGGATTTTACTAAGTATGGGCAAACTTATTTATAGTTGTTTGGGCAAAAATCTCTCACTCCAGTAACCTGGGCTGCAAATTTAGTACAGAAATGTGGCCATGTCACTGTTACGGTGTCATCTGTTACAGAAGGGTGATTTCAGCTGAAGGGCATAGGGGATTTCTGTCTTCCCAAGTCACAAAGACTGGGAATCATCTAATTTTCCATTGATTCTTCTCTATATAGATATTTTTAACATGGATCTTGCTTTCCAGCGCCTTCACTGGTAGGAGGCTCAAGCAAAACATGACATTTTTAGAAGACGCTTACTGAAATGATAAAAGAGGGTGAATTCTGCTCCCACTCCACACAGTCAACCTTGCTGATGATTTAATCTCTTACCACCTTGACTTTGAGCCTGTTACAATAAAGACACAAATTCTAATTCTAACCTGTTAATCTGATTAATTTAATTCTAAATTTAATTCTAATCTGTTAATCTAAACCTTACCTGCCTGAAAGATAAAACTATCAGGACAGTAATTGTCTCTTCATAGGTCTATGTCCTGAGTTCTTCCAGAATGGGTCCCAGTTTCAGCTAGATCCTAGATGCTGCAATTTTAAAAGTAGTGGTAGGTATTAAAATAAAATGTATTTAAAGTGTTTTATGGTGGTTGTGTTTTCCAGTAATGAAAACTTATAGGCATGAAACTGACATTTCTGGACATGGAAGAAAGGAGTTCAAATTTGAACAGTATGGAAAACTGTCCGCTCTGATTCTTAAATTGCAGAAAATGTTATCCCTGATATAGTTTTACTATAGAGAAAAAAATCCCAAACATCAGAAAACTAATAATTTTTTCTTCCAAGTATTTGCAAGGTAAAATTTGAGTGTGAAATGGTGTCAAATCATTGTACTTGTGTAGCCGATACAGTATTTTGTTTCACAGTCTGTTCTGCTCCAAGATCAGCCATTTAGGGTAAGCATGTTTGATACTGCTTGCCCACAATGATATCAGAATCTGTACTGTAAAACAGAAAATGCATTATGTAGCTATGTGTTTTCCAGCGGGGATATGAATCATACTTTCAGGACTCATGTTTCTACAGAGTTCAAAACCAAGCTGTAACAAAGAAAGTCAAAAACCATAAACATGCACCTTTAGCTTGTAGATCTTATGAATTTCAGATTCTGAGCAGATTCTTGCATCAATATGAAGATTACCAGCATTTAGCAGTAGATGGGTCATTTATCACTTGCTTCAGTCTCTGCTTTCATATTCATGAATCAGAATGTGCAGTGTTCCTAGCTGAACTTCTGTGCTTCTGTACTTCACAGCAATTAACATCCCTGACATTGTATCTCAAGATAAGATGCTCATCTCCGAAGATTGGTAGGAAGTGAAATGCAATCTGTCATATATGTCAGCTCTTTAATAATAACCCATTCTAATAAGGACAAAGTAAGTCCACTTCTTTCCAGTTCCTAACCTCATGTCTTTGTAATTTACATCATAATTGATGTGTTATCAACAATATCACCCGAATACCTCTGGACTTCACAGGCTTCTGAAAAGTTAATTAGCTAGAGATAAAGACTTTAAGTCAACTTGGAAGAATAGGATGCAGCTGCAGTATGCACACATTTATGATGTGCAGTGTGTTCTTTTTTAGTTGGAATTTATATGTGAGGAATTTAAGGATTGACAAGGAAGGGGTGGGTCTGTGGAAGTCTGCAAGTTTCATGTGAGCATAGCTTAACGTGGTATTCATGCTTTGTGCCAAAATTTGTGTTATTGGTTCTGTGGATTTGCAATCCCATTATTCACACAGTGGTTGCATTTGCCCTTTACTTGTTCGAAACCATCAGATAGGATACCTGATGATACTCTATGCATGATATCATAAATGTCAAATGCCATTACTTATTATGTGCCTTACTTATCAAGAGGTTCCTGGTGGTATTTTCTAGAAGCCCTTTTCTGGTGGATCCAATCAATATAAAGTTCTTTTGCTAACAATATTAGTTGCACCTTTAGTCTTATTGAGCATCAGCTGCAGGGTCAAGGAGGCTAAGGAGGCTTCAAGAAAAGGCCAGCTGTCTCCTGTACTACTGTGGTGAGGACAAATCACTTAGAGCAGCAGGGACTTGTGAAAAAGCACAGTCTGAAGGAGGTATGGCTGGAAATGTTATCTTGACTTGTAACCTTAGCACTTCCCCAGGAAATGAAAAAGTTGTCGGTGAAGTTTCCAAATGAGATTGAGGCGAGAAAGCTCAGGTAGCCATCCAATATTTTCTTCTGTTTGGTTTTATTTCTCTGAAACTGTTGAAATATATGTCTCCAGAGGGTCCTGGGCCTTCTTAAGTTCCACCTTTCAGCAACGTGAAGGTTGTTAAAGGGAATGGAGCTAAAAATCAGTGTGTTGTTTTGCAATAAAATCATAAAAATATGAACAGACTTGTGGTAATTTTTTTTTTTTGAAAACTTTCTTCTATGTATTCATTTACTGCTTTAAGTTGAACCACTGTTCACTTGAAAATCAGCATCATGTTGCTGACTTGAAATAAGCAGTTCAAGTGTTTTGTGCATCCTAAACAAAAATAGTTCAGTGATTCCAGGTTTAGGATTTCTGTTACTTCTTTCATGCTGCCTTCTTGCCATGAGAACCAAAGAGTGGCTCAGAAGGAACTTTTTGACAAGCAATCTAAGCTATTATCCAGCCTGAAAAGTGAATGGGCGTGGGAAACTTATTTTCCCTTTAAGTAAGTGTGAGTGTCAGGAATGCTTGTGATATGTGACAAATGGCATTCCGTCAATGCAGCAGTTGAAATTGCTAAAAGTAGTCATAAATTGGTGAGTAGAGCTGGCTTTATTTCATTTGTGGCTATAATGCTAAGCTGTCATTGTCTTTAGAAGATAAAGGCTAGACAGAGGATGTGCTGCTATCTGCCATAAAGACTGTTTACATAAATGTCTATTTCTTTTGGTGACAATTAATTTCACTGTTAAACCTACTGAAACTAAACTACTTCTTAAAAATGTTAGGGAAAAAAAAAAAGCACAGAAGAAATAAAATACAGTGAAAAAAAAAGAAAATATGACAATGTTGTTCATTTGCCCAAATACATGAATTGACCTAAAAATTCCCTATCAAGTGTCCAGAAATCTGTTTGGTTTTACCCCCTAATTCTCATTGGTTCAGTCACTAGCAACAATGACTAAACTTCCTGAAAATCCTGTAGCACTTTTCCGTAGAGGTTGTTTATTTCTTTGTAAAAGCGTATAAGTTATTCTTTTATAAAATCTATTTGTGTGTTAAGGGGGAAACCAAAGCATTATTTTTACTTCATTCCTCGTACATATAATATGGCTAGGGGAGGTATTTTGTTTTTTAGGTGACATTCCCTTTTCATATTTCTAAGATCTGGTGCCTGAGAATTATGATAATATTTTGCATTATGCTTTTTAATATTAAAAAATTAAAGGCAGAACTTGAAAATAATATTTAAGTCAAAATGTAATGTATTCATTATGATGTGTTTCTATAGTGGAAGAACTGTAGTTGAATAATATGCTTCTGCTGAAAATGTACTTTTTTTTTCTTTTTTCATTCTCAGAATGCTAACTGAGTAGTAAAGACTGCATTTTTCTTCTTGTGTGTAGAATTAGGGGTTTTCCCCCATGTTCATTTAAACTATGTGCAGATGTCAGCTGATCCCAAACACAAAGTAAATAATTGTGGGTTTTGTTTCTCAAATTATCAGGGATGCTGAATTTCCTTCTTTGCTGGTACTTTGATTTCCTTCTTCAGCTCTTATTAGACTTTGTATTACTTTCTGAAGTTTTCCACCAGAAACTTTTAACTGCACATAGAAGCTTGTTTAAGACTGGTTGGTTAACTTAGGATAGAAGATTTAGAGGATCCAGTTCCAATTAAACAAGGTGAAGTGATTTTCATACAGTGTTTTCAACCAGAGAGCTGTAAGACAGCATCATATATAGCTCTGGACGTAGGAAACCTTCCTCATTCATGTTTATTAGATGCATCTGGTACTTTCTTATAATTTATATGCAATAAATTTCTATAATAAATACTAATATACATACCACACACTTACTATCCTGCTATTACATCTTTTTGTAAATTTAATAGTGGATATACTTTGCATGTCAAATATTTTCTCACTCTGACTTTGTATAATAATGAGCAGAACTGTGTCTTAGTATGATTACCAATTGCTTAGGAAAACACTCCTCTTGGTATTCATGAAATCAGAAAGACACTTGTGGTTTTGCTATGCACGTTATAAGCTGCATAATGATGTGGTAAAAAAAAAAAGATAAGAAAAACACAATAATAAACAGTAAGGTACAAACTTTTATTAAAATCTATTAGAACTGAAAGGAGAGTTAAACTTTAATGCTAGAGGAACCTATGAGAGAGTCTTTTCCAGCCAGTTATTAGTGTGGCTTATTATACCACACTCTCTGCGTGTCCTTGTTGGAGATGCTCATTGCTGCAGCTTGCTGGCTTTATCCATTGTGTATCCTGTTTACTTATTGAAGAGACTGGTGCTGCCTCTGCTCATTTCCACCCAGCAAGGTGTAAAAAGATGGGTCCCACATTCAGGCAGAGATTTCTCTGGGAAGTGGTGTCCCCAGATCTTCCCGTGTTTTTGCAGAAATACATTTTATAAGCTATAGTTTACTTAACTCTTGAGAAATATATGCCTGTATACTAGTTTCTTTGGTTTGGTTGAAAGGACTGATACATTTTCCATTGTCACTGTCAGGTGAGCCTTACACCATGAACATGTCATTAGTGCCCATCAGGAGAGATTGTAGCCAAGTAAATATGTCTTCTGTTTCTACCATAGGGATGACTCACTAGCAAAGAAATGGAAATCCAGGGTGATCCTGTCTGATGTGTCCAAGCAGCAGAAACTGGTGAAATAAAGGAGGAAGTGATTCCTGCGTACTGGACATCTGCAGCTGCTGCTGGGTGCACAGGGGGAAGATTTCTTCCCAAACAAACTTTGGACAGTATGGGAATTACTCCCATACAATACAAGACAATACAAGCAAAGTAGTTAGCACTGTACAGACCAAATTAATCTACTGCTGGAAAATGAGAGAGGGAAGGAAGAAAGAAACAGTATTGCTTTGAGCAGTGCTGAAAACTAAGCTCTCCCCTTTCTTTTTCGAGAATTGAAAAATCAGTGCTAATGATGGCAGGAAGATCAATTTCTGAGTGTTTTTCTATTATATGTTGTCTGAAAAATATCTGGTTAAGTCTAGCAGGTGGAATCTGCTTGCTGTTCTATGAGCTCTGTCAGTGCTATTAATTCATCATCTTTTTATTTTTCTTCTGCATGCATCAATAACTCTGGCAGTAATAAGAAATTATTACAAAAAAAGCATAGTGTTGGTAGCACTGTTATCATCCTGATTTCCAGTGAACCAGAATTCCAGTGTCACATTGGTCTCCCTTCTTCTCTGAAATAGCTTTTCAAGAAGTTGATGCTGATGATACTCAGGTTAAGCACAATCATATATCAGGAGCTCACCCTTTGCTAGAATGAACACGAACTTAATTTGAAAACAAATGGAACAGGGGACACAGAGAAGCTGTTAAAAGATGACAGAATAACAGAAAAGTGTCTGCAACAGATCTAGGAGAGTAGAATAGAGGAAAAAAATAATCATAAATACACTCAGTGCAGACACTGATTACTCAAAGGAAGATCTTGGAAATCAAAACATCGGATTGAATTCTCAGATCCATGCTGCCATGGTATAAAGAGCCCCTGGGTGGAGTTGCCATCAAGTTATTTTTTTACCACCATTTTTGATACTGAAAGGTATGTTGAGTTATTAAAATGAGGTTTTACAAAGACATTCCCAGTAGCCTTTGCTTGCAGTACTGAGGCAGCTCTCCTGTTCTCCAGATGCAGTAGGTGGCTCACTGTTGGCAAATAGGATGTGGGATCACAAATACTGTCCTACAGTGGCAAGAGGGCAAAATTTTGCAATATGGAGTAGTATAGGGGAGGTTTAGATTGGACGTTAACAAAAATTTCTTTGCTGGAAGGATATTAAGATCTGGTTATTAAAATTATTAGAGACATGACTTTGCTTGAATTAGGTGCAAATGAGACCATATGTCGACGTCAATAGTATGGATTTTATTGAACAGTAAATGTGAAGCAGAGAGAGAGAGAGAGAGAGAGAGAAAGAAATAGGAAAAAGGAGAAGGTGGGGAAGAGAGTGATATAGAGAGATTAAATAGATAAAGTTTTGCCATTTTATGGAACCTGAAACTGTCCTGTAGGTCCTCTTCTTCTAGTCTTCTAGGTGGTGAGGGTCCCCAAAACAAAGAGTCCAATGGATTAATATTTGTTCAGGAGATGCTCAGGCAGCATCCCTGGGAGGGGGAAGCTTTGCAGTCTCTTGGGCAGGCTCTGGATTTGTTGCGTTACTTGGATCATGCACATTCCTCTGGTGGTGGAAGGCCTCAGGAATGAGTTTGGGGAGCATTTTGGGGGTCTTTGGTGTCTTATGACCCCTTCTCAGCTGCCTCTCATGTGAATGTCCCATGTGTTTATGGTCTTTCTGCAATGGGGTGTTTATTCCTTCTCTTTGGTGTGAAGAGATTTTGCCATCATATCCCCAAAACCCTCCTCCTCCACCCACTGAGCCCAGCTAGGGTTGGTTCTTAGCACAGCTCCTGAGTTTGGCTTGCTTTGTGGATACATTCCTCTTCCCTGAGCCTTGTTTACTTCTCCTTAGACCTGAGATAATTGGACAATAGTCTTATGTCAAGTTCCTGTCACAATCCAAATTCCAGTCAGGAGGCAATATTTGACAGGGGGTGGGCACGGTGCTTCGGTGTTGACACTGATGGCACTCTCAGGTACATGGTGTGACTCTTGGGGATGATCCTATTGAGGGCCAGGAGTTGGGCTCAATGATCCTCATGGGTTCCTTCCAGTCAGCATATCCTGTTTTTCTGTGTAGTGTGTTCAAACCTTTTTATATCCTGCCTTTCATAAACTTCAAGACACCTTGTCCCTCTCCTCTAAATTTCTGAGATTTTAAATGTCTTTATTTGTCATATCCAGGAAAGCACCCTCTTAGTTTTATAATACTTATTTTTATGTCGTTAACCAAACAACAGAAATATGGTTTTGGGGTGACTTTGCAGTCATCAAGACCCGTTGTGGGATCAGGAAAGAATTGTAATTGTGTTCAAAACACCAGCCACAACATGTACCTAAGAATGCGGGAGAAGAATATGTTAATTTGTCATTTAGTCTTCTAGAATAACTTTGGAGTGCAGTTGAGACCGTTGTGCTATTTTATCTTTGTCTTTTGTAATCATCTCTGTCATCTTAATTGTTTTTCTAAGAAGCCTCTATTTTAAATCTTCAGAATGGATTATTTCCACTTCAGTGTTCTTCATTTAATATTCTTGTCATAGGTGAGTCTTATTAGTGCTTATAGGAATTCCAAATATTGCAATTTTTAATAAGTTATTTCTGATCCCAATGGCTTTATTTTTTGCCTTTTCTCATACCGTTTGTCCTGGCAATCAGATACTGAAAATTTCTTTAAAACAACAGTTTGTGAGGATCTTGTTGAAGAATATCATTAAGTCTGCAGTTTGAAGTTCTACATGGAAAATTTGTCTTTATATTTTATTGAATATTCATGCTTTAGTATCCAGAGGATTTATTTTTGTCTAGCTAGATTCAGGATTACAAAGATTTATGTGTTCAGTGGTATTCTGACCTTAATTTCATTGCCCGCTGCATCCATTTTATTATTTTTGTTGCCAAGACACCTGAAGTACTGAACTTCTTTGGGGTTTTTGGGAGTTTTTCTTGTTTGTTTTTTTTTTTTTTTTTTTGCTTGTTTTTTTTGTTTGTTTTTTCCTCAGTGCTCAAAATTCTTGTTCATCAGTGAACACCAGTGTTCAGTGTTTAAGGGGTAGATTTCCCTTATAGTCCAAGAATTTATCTAAATTTATTCCATGCATTCTATTAGATGCTTTTTGAAAGTCTGTTAGGTCTGTGCAGAAATAAATGCCATTCATTCAATTTGTTGTGGCAATGAGATAGCTATTTGATCCTTATATTTCCTGTCTGAATCTTGTCTTCTGTAAATTTGTATCTGGTACTTTGTGTAACTGAAGGTGCAGTCTAACATAATGTATTTTAATACTATAGTTGACTTGCAATCTATGAAATTTCTAACTAGATATTGTGTTGGTTAAGATCTCTTACATCTGACAGATTTATTGTCTGAGAATTTTCCTCCTTATATCATATTTTTCCTCTCCCTATACCCTTAGGGAGTCTTTATCAAGATGTTCACAACATCCTTTGTGATTCTTTTCTTAAAGTTATTAGCTTAGTTTATGTCTCTTTCTCACTTTCTGCTGTCCTTTGGCAACCATTTTATTTTCTTTTTTAGTATTTCTCTATACTTTCTCCATTTATCTCTATTTATATCTTAGTGTTCTGTAATACGTTGTCTTATTTTGCATGTTTTATTCTAATAAAAGTTTGCAAATAAATGCTATATGTAAAGCAATCAGTTTGTGTTGTTATGGTGCATATATTCTTGGGTTTGGGTTCTCTAAAACCCTGGTTCACATCAAAATTCTGGAGCATTCACTATTCATTTTTATGTTCTGCCAAAGGTTTCAAGCTATTTAAGTTTATACGTATCTATCTAGGTATGCATCGATATATACATGCCTAAAGGCATATGCCAATGACATCTGCATACATAAAATATTTGATTAGCTGTTAACAGATAAAACCCCATTCTGCAATAATCTGCAGTTAATTCCAAAGTATGCATTTTCAATGGACCTCACACATATGGCAGACCAAGTCCTGCCACAGCTACTAGGTCTAAAATGCTAATGATTTCAGTGGAATGTGGAAAAGGTTGATGAGAAGATGAATATCTGATTCAGATTCTAATCTTTGTTTTAGAAAATGGTAAAATACCTAATGCAAGATAACCAGAGATTGTCCAACCAGTGTATCACCAGTGCACTTGTGGAAGTGGAAAGAATAAACCTGCATCAGCTGATGCTGTGCAGTCTGAAGTATTTGGGGCCTGCCTTGAAAATCACTCTGCTATCCTTCTTGCTAAAAATTGGTCCTCTGGGTATTTTTAGTGTTTAACAGATAACCAGTGATTTGAGTGAAGATATGACCATTCACAGAAGTTTATATTATCCCAGCAGAGACATCAAGTAGTTGACAAACATTAGAATGATGTGACAGAAATTTCTTCTCCCAAAAGTTAATATATTTCTAGCTAGCAATCCACAGTCTGCAAAAGACAAACTTTTTTCTGTCAAATCAAAATGCTATAATTGAAAGGAACCTTTCCAGTATGTTCTTCTGTACTCCATCACTGAAATGCTGCTTTGCTCTAAAGCTGGATGCATTCAAAAGGAGAATTGATTAAGCCTCTCAAGTAAATTAGTTTCAGCTGAGTTGCTTATGCAAGAAGAATTCTTGCCCTGACCTCAAAGCATACTTGTCTGAAAATGTGAGGTCTGTGCAAGACATTAAAAAATCCTGTAGGACAAATGAATCCTGTATTATTTCAAATGTTTTCTTCAGCTATGCTTTTAGGAAACACTTAGAGCTCAGTGTCTGCATTAGCATTTATATTTCATTAGCACCTAAAGGCCTCAGGTGAAGCCAGGCCTGAAAACATTTGGGAAATAGAAATACAGTGTAATATGCTGTTCTAGTCCCAAACATCTGTCACTGTTAAGATGAAAGAAGTAGAAAGAGGAACAGTGGTACCCTGATGTGTGAAGGATGGTGCAGCAGGTCTCTGCCACCAGAGTACAGATTCTTTGAATTGTAGGACAATGCCTTGTTTGCTCAAACATGTTAATGCTGGAACATCCCAGACACGGAAGAAACATAGTTTGTACGCAGTTGAACACAGTTGCCACAAAGAACCCCTCCTCCCCCAGTGATTTTCATAATCTTTTACTGCTGGGAAATGTTGCGTAGTGATCCCAAGGATTGAATGCAAAGAAGTGTCTTAGCTATTTTAAATTTAGCTAGGGGGATCAACTAAACAGTTATAACTAATAACTAGTTCCCTATTCTGTCATTCAGGCTAAAGCATTGTGGACAATTTTAACACTTCCTTTCTTGAGTAAAGCTGAAGATGTTTTTGCATGTATGCTATTTTATGTGTAACTAGTAAGTACTATAAGAGCATTTAAATATTTTAATTATAAACAGATCTATCTTCATTTAGCACCTCCACACAAAATCTGAAGTCTACTTATCTGAAATTAAATTCTGGAGTGATGACTTAATACACATGGAATGGTATAGTGCAGAGCATATGTAAAAACCTGGAGATGGAGAAGCTTCATTAGCTTCCTACCTGTGTCACTTTAATAATTAGAAAAAAAATTACTCATATTTTCCCAGTTTTTATCCCTTTGAGCCATTAAAAAACAAACAAACAAACAAACAAAAACCCACAAAAAACGAACCAAACAAAAAAAAAATAAAAAAAAAAAAACAAACCAACTTTTCCTTCTGCTCCAGACTCTCACATTTGTATTTTGGGTGCTTTGTTTAATGTAGTCATGCATCATGTTTCTAATAAAGGGTTCCCCTGGGCAAGTCAGAGGAAGCATCTTCATTCTCTCTATGAGGGGAAGAAAGAGGGTGAAATTGGATGCTGTGGAATTCAAATTCTGCTTTAGGCTGTTAATAGTGATCATACTCCTGCCAATTAGATAAGTGGGGGGAACCACAAGGAAAATGCTATTGAGATTAGCCACCTGTTTTCTGAGAATATATTTGGACTTGTTGAAGTTGTAGCTGAAGTTAGGGAAAATTATTCCTAAAGCACGACAAGACTGGAAAAAGTCAAGCTAAATAACAATGTTAATTATGTTAAATAATGATAGCTTTTTGTAGACCCTTGCCCTTCCCAAAATGCTAATCCATTCTTTAGGGGTTTTATTGCTAGCTTGTCAATCCTTTCTAACTTTCCTTTGAAGAAATGATAGTGCTGTACTATACAAAGTAGGAAACAGTATTTCTTAGGTGTATTCAAAGCTATTTCCTGAAAGACATTTTGAGGAAAAATTAAAAAGTTAAAATGTGCCTGACCTACACAGCTCATTCGAATTTCTTTTATCAAATCTGACCCCTGTATGCTAGGAAACAACAGGGAGCTCAAACCATACTGTTGTTTTAAGGAATGTTGCAGATGATGTAGCTGTTTTACTTGCATATCAATTTCAAGTACAGAAAATTTTCTGTTGTCACTTAGAAAACTGAAAGAAGTGAATTAATGAAGAAAATATTAGTTTTGGTTTCCATATAAATATATAGAAACAGATTAGTATTACCCATTAAAAAGATGCTGTGAATAGCTGGTGAAATTTGCTAAGCCAAGTTTAAGTGCAACATTATTTTAGCCTGTTCAGGTGGTTTTCCTTTAAAAAGTATAGCTGGGGACTTAGTTTTATTCTAATTTATGCATAATCTTTTAGATCTCTTTTCACATGTGAACTTACACTGATGCTGAGAAACTAGAGTATAATTATTTTTAAATGTCAGAGGAAGTATTTCCTTATACTTCCTTATCTATCTCAAATTAAATATGCAGATAGAACCAGGGGAGATGCATGTGACAAATTTATCTTTTCTTTTTTCTTTTGTCTTTTTAAATTACTGAGGTCTCAAATAGTTTGGGTTGGAGGGAACCTTCAAGATCATCTAGTTTCAACCCCCTTGGCGTGAGCTGGGACACCTTCCACTACAACCAGTTTGCTCAAAGCCCAGTCCAACCTGGCCTTGAATACTTGCAGGAATGGGGCACCTGCAGCTTTTCTGGGCAACTATTCCACTGCATCATTACCCTCACAATAAAGAATTTCTTCCTGATACTAATGCAAATCTACCCTCCCGTCCTATTACTACGTAATATTGTAAAACAAATACTGGGGTTATGTTGCTTGTGTTTCTTAATATGAGTGATTTTGTTGTTAAGTCATTATTTTAAAGACTAAGTGCTCTGAAATGCACTGTAGATACATAAATAGATTGCTCAGTTTTATATCTAGGTCTCTAAGTATGCTGGAGGATATGTAAAATAACTAGTAGGCAGACTAGAGACAGTTCATTAGTGACATGATGAGCATCCTTCACTGAGTTGCACAGACAAAGAAAAATGCATGGCTTCCTATCTTTCAAAATGGTACACGAAGCAGCAGCCATATCCCTGACCTGAATGGAGGTTAGGAAGGTGCAGCATCTCCTAGGCTGCAAGGCAAGGTGTGTGTGTATGCACAGTGAACAATGCACATGAGGGGAGGGGAGGGGAGGGGAGGAGAGAAAAAAGCTGCTGTCCCTGTACTCAGTCTAGCATATCCATGGTCTCTGTGAGCATTGAAGAGCTGGATAAAAGTGAAGAAGGGCAATTAGGTGCTGTGGCATTTGTTATAGCTACTGTAGCAGTCTTGAGAGGAAAAAAGCACTTTAATGTTAACCTTGTACCCCTGTAAATGTCTACTTGTGATAACAGTCAAGCGTCAATATTGAAGACAGCAGGAGAGATGTTTTGGTTTTACATCAAGGTGAAAAGATCTAAAAGGACAGTGATAAGAAAAATTGCTAAGGCCCTTTTTTGATAGGAAATGGAGTTTTAAACTAATCAAACTTTTAAAATTATTATTATTATAGCACCACTGAAAACTGTGGTACATTATGGGAAATAAATTTGAGTGTGTAATCTGAACCACAAAATAAAGTCAGGAGAGTCATGAGAGCTACATATTTCCCACAAAGGCTCTTTTTGTTTTTGTGTTTTGTTTTTTTTTTGGTTGGGTTTTTTTCCCCCTGACAGTGAAAGGTTTAAAACGGTTATGTTAAGATTCTTGTTTTCTCAAAAATCATCCAAAATAGCCTATTTAAACTCCTATGCAGGAATGGGCAACCTGTTGGTCACGATGTGCTCGTATCTCAAAAGCAGTCTGGATGCGCTACATTGTGCATGTGGCAGTAGGGCTGTCCAGCCTCTGTGTTTGTGGGTAATAAAATCCAGACCTTATCACTGGATTTTGCAAGGATGCAGCTGCACGGGAAACCTACGTATGTCCCACTGTGAGGTTGAAATCAGCATCGTCTGTAGCTGTGAACCCATCCACATCTCCTTGCTAATAAGCTCTTTGAAGTACGTGACAGGTCTTATAGCCCTTGGATCATAGATAGCAGGGCCAGGAGTGATGGATGTAGCTGTTATAGGTCTGGAATATCCCCTGTTGTATAATATTTATTTCAATAAAGTCATGTGGGTTTTGTTCTGGGTCAAATAGTGCCTGAATATACATGTATAAGCTAAGGAGTACAAAAATATATGTGATTATCCCAATTGGGATGAAGTTTCATGAGACAACATTAGAAGGTGCTAATAAAAATGTTTTTCTGTGACTTGAGCTACAGGATCCAAAAATCTTTGAGCAAGTTATTTACTAGTAAGATATCTCCATCTCTATATTCTTTTTCTATTGTTGTTTTAATTTTTTCAGGTTTTTTTTCATTTTGAGCTTCTTAATAAATCCTTGGAGCACAGCACAAACTACTTTTACTGCACAATATAGCTTCATAGGCTCTTTAACACAGTGGGCCATGTTTCACAGCTGGTTGGATCTCAGGAAGTTAACCAAAATCTGCTTACATTTAGATCAACAATAAAATTTTCAATTAGTAAAGTGGGACTTGGAGTTCTCGGTTGGTAAATTTTTTTGTCTCAGAACTTACTGATAACTGTGTATTCTGACTATATCTGTTCTCTGCCTGTAACAAAGGGCAATTAATCAACAATAACTAAATTGGGAACTTAGCTTCAGCTTATGCTTATTTGCACAAAGCTATATTATCATGTAATGTTTGCAGGAAATAAACTTTGAAATATGAACTTATCTATAGAACACAGGTGTGTTGACATACTCTTGTAAAGTATCAGTAGACATGAAATACTGACTCGTTCTGTGGATCCTTCTCTCTATTTTATTGGACCCACAGTACAAACTCTCCAGGACTACTAGAGGAATCTTTCCATTTTTGATTTATGTAATATATGTGTACAAATTTGAAAAAATAGCAAAATTTTTAGTTCAAGAAGAACTGCAGTCCTTTTTGCCTCCTCCCTCATATTTTGAATCCTGACATGTTTCAGATGATAACCATGAATGCATTATTGCAATGGAGTAATATCTGAACATTCATGTAACTTGATATGGACTGACTGTGAGATTAGCTCAGTTGGTTAGAGCCTGGTACTAATAACACCAAGGTTTGTAGGTTTTATCCCCATATGGGTCATTCACTTCAGAGTTGGACTCTGTGATCCTTGTGGGTCCTTTCTATCGCATAACATTCTGTGATTCTAAACTACATTTACGTCACTTTAATAATAATCTGTAGAGCTATACTCATAGACCTTCTGGATACCCAAAGGTATAAAAGCTTATTTAATGATTTTGGACTTGTCTGGGATCGATATTAGGTATTCAAATAGCTACACAAATATTTTTAAAAGAACAGTATGAAAGAAACCTTGTTTTATTTCGTTGACCAAAATGGACTCCAGCACATTCTGAAGACCAAATCTAGGATTCTGTTTTCCCACTGTATCTTCAGATAGTCACTCCTCTTAGGATTGTTGATTGCACAAGCATTGTTGATGTCGGGTTTATACATGTTGCTTTGCTAATTTGTAAACTGAGTCAAAAATTAGGCCTTGTGATTTTTTTTTCCCAATAATTTAATAGTTTCATAAGACTGTATTTAATCCAGGTGAGTGCATGTGTCCTAGGAAGAAAGAGGGTTACATACATTAGTACATTAGTTAGAATATAAATTCTATTTATTGAATTTTCTACCTGCATGATGGCTTCCATGTGGTTGCTATATATAGAATTGTTTCTGTTGAATTTGTGAGATTGACAAAACTAGAGAAAAGCAGCCTTTTTTTTTTTTTTTTGAGGGGCATACCTTTAAAATTTTGTCTTCTCACAGTAGTTCATGTTGCCTGTTTGGTGGATATTGTTGAGTTGTGCTTCTGGAATACAAACTGGTATTGATTCTTGAATGTGGAAAAAGGTAAATATCCTGAGGCAGCTTTTCATTAATCCCTTGCTTCGTTTTACTGAGTGGTAAAACACAACATAATTATGGAATAAGTTACTTTAAGGGCAAATCTGTATTGAATTATTTCAAGTTTAGTAAGCTGAATAGAAGAAAGAACAAAGAAAAGTGTTATTTGGGTTAAATAGGAGCAGAAATTCAGGTGTTTGCCTAAAGTGACAAGAACTCATGTTGTTACCTCCAGAGACATGTAATAGACTGATTTGAGGGAAAGTATGTATGGTAGTATAGGAAAGTTTTATATATAGGAAGCTATATAGCTGGGAAAGTAATTAATAACAACCTTTATATTTAGTTTCATTAAAAATTTCAAGGTAGTTGATAGAAATTGGAGAGGTAGGCTAAAAAAAGATCTCAGCTTTCAGAGTAATGATGTCTTAAAGTGCCTCAGGTGACATGTAATTTGAGTAAAATATTGATTGAATTTTTTATGTCCATTTTTTTTGGTATGTGTACATTTTACACCCTGAAAATAAAGTGTATTTGGATGTATCAAAAATGAATCCAGAAAACACTGCATCACTTCAGAATGCACACAAATGTACTGGTCTGCTTTTATTGAAATTGAATCAAAAGCTGCTATCAAGGCATCTTTTTTTTTTTTTCCTGTGGAATATATAAAATATACTTAGTACATACAGGCAAATAATTGCATTTTTCCTGGAGATCAACCAGAATATTCTGTATATGCAAATGCTGTAGAAATGTTTATTAGAATTGCAGAAACCCCTTTGTTGTTAAGACTGTAGACAGTCTTTGCATATCTCTTGAGGAATCCAGCTACTTGCATCTTTTTTCACATGCCAGCAATGTTAGTTCATTATTTGAGTTTTGTAGCTACAACCCAGAGAACACAAAGGAAGAAGAGAACAGTATTGATGACAGAAAGAAAAAGGATGAGCTTTCATATGAAGAAAAGCTAGGCATACATTTCAGTGAGATTTAAAATACAACTGTTAATTGAAATTGCTTAATCTGTTTTTGTCACTGTATTTGCAGAGTAGTTCAATCTTCAGACTGAAGGAATTAGTCTGTCTGCATTTACATCAGAAATAACCCATTTGAGACTGAGCTAAAACAGCTGTTATTAATTTTTTGAAGGACTACCTTACTATAATTTGCTTAAGAATTCACACCTGGTTATGGTACTTCATACCTCATTTAGTGTATTTTAGCTGCCATCAGTCTATTTGGCCCTGTAGATTGAGCACAGCTTAGCTTGGGATATGAACTTGGACTGCTTCAGTCTCAGCTGAACATACCTCTCCAAGTTACCTGCAAGGATGCTTGTTGGGATATTAGTTTTTTATGGGTTAAGAACAAACAAATGCTCAGCGACTAATGGGAGATGAAAACAGAGAAGGGCATTACTTTCCTGTGAAATTGTCTGTCTTGGGGGAGACAGGACAATTCAACTTGTGTCTTGCAGATGGCTGTGTTTTGAGGATGGTGAACGTGGGAGTGTCAAAGTATTGTCTGTGTCTGGCACAGCTGAGATGAGTGGAGAAGTAGGTCATGAAACATCATGAGCTTAATCTGACATCTGTAACTGGCATCCTCGTTCCAGAGGTGAGTACATAAATTCACAAACTGTTCATTTGTTGTGCTCAGCAGTGGTATATCCTTTTTATACAATACCCTCATAACCTTTTTGTCCTGTGTTTTGTTGCTGTGCTTTATTCCTTATTAAGCCTTTGCAGATACTATTATTCTAAATGCAGGCATGAGAAACTAGGTTATAGCAAAGAAACAGATAGAAAATGTTATAATAATAACAAAGTCCTTTTACTGCTATTTAAGGAATCAAAATATGATTATGTCTTATCTGTCCAAATGGCAAATGCTTTGTAAGGGACTATGTCAAATCTAGTGGTAGTGAATTGTTTTCAACAAGATATTAAATGACAGCCTTAAACTTTGTAGAGAAATTGCTCATGCATGATCCATCCCCCAAAATCTGTAGTGTCTGAGAGTGTGAATCAACACAGGTATTAAATTAATGATATTTCTTAATGTATACAGATTAATTTTACTTTTGACTAAGAAATAAAGGAGGGAAAATGAATACATGCTTTGAAAAAATGCTCCTGACTCATGTAAGTCTGCAGTAACCACCATGTTTTTAAGCTGACCAGGATTCATGTTGATGTTTAATGTATGAAGATGAGAACTAGAAACAAAGAAAAACAAACAAAAAAAATCATGGTTCTTAAATCTCATCTATGTCAGTTATAACTCCTGCCCTTTCTCTTTACTTTTATGCAGCAGAACTGTGGGTGTATAATTCACTTTTCCCAACAGTGCTTTTGCTTAAGTTTAGTGGCAGAGCTATGAAGTACTGGACCTAAAGTAGTTACTTTGGATCCCTGAGTTTGTTCATTGAGTGTGATCTTGAAGGTTCCCACTGGGGTACTCTGCTGAAGTGCTTCAAACTCCCTTGGGGAAGCCTGGGAGGTTGAGTTGTTGCCTCTATTATAAGACCAAGTGGAAGTTGGATGGCAAATGATAAAACTAACAATGTTTGCAGAATGAATTTAACACAGAAGAGTTTAATCTTAATCTGTTCAACTAATCCATTCTCTGTAAATCCTAGTCTGAATACATGAGTGATCCAGGCCTTTGAGTGAAAACCATGTTTGTTGGCTCTAGGGCCAGAAAGCAGACCTGTGTTCTCCTAGCCTCCTGGAGAACTGATCTCTGCACAGGGCCTTTCTTTAAGACACATTGTGTGTGGAGGACTTGTGCTTATGGTGCTGTCACTTGGGTGGGGTTGTGCGGTCATTTTTGATCCTTTGTAAACAAAGGATCCTTTTTTCTTCTTTCTTCCTCTATGCCATTTTGTTGTGTAAACAAATGGAGTTGTAGACTCTTTTCAATAAAGCTAACATACAGATTTCCATTGAGCATTGCCATTTGAATGAGCTAATCATGAGTCAAAAACAGAGCAAATGACGAGTGCCACACTTGACATTAGTAATGAGCGGTAAATAAGGCAGTGATATGTGATTATACTATTTGCTTCATGCTCTAGTCTTTGTAGAGAGTAGGGTGCTATTCTGCTAAATACGTGTTTTAAAAATGCTATGGCCTGAAAGGCTTACAGAGGAAAGAAGGGGAGACAGAAAAAGACAGAATTCAGTTGCATGAGATTGCATAGTGAGATATGGTACATCTGGGGAAATCTGTCTGTTCACCCTCTGCTCAGGGTCTCTGGGCTAGAGCAGCACTGCCCAACCTGTAAGGCACTTGTACCCACCAGGCTCAACAAGCAATAAAAGAGGTGGGAAAATGCCAAGAAAAATTCCAAATTGCTAGAATTGAGTTATGGGCTAAGAAGGTTGTGAAGCACTGTGTAGACCACAGAGGTTATATTTATATTCCAAGTTTGTTTTGACCAGCTCCTGTGAGACAGATATAATAAATCAACTGTGCTTCCTAAAAAGCTGAGCAGTAAAAAGAGTGAAATGAAAATGGCACTACACTGCAGTATTCAGTAACATTTCATATTCTCTCTCTACAGGAGAATAATTTCTCCCCCACAACTACATATTACATATCTTTCTTTTTTTTTTTTTTTTTAACACTCATTTTGTTAGGCCATGAGGTATCAAGTCAGAAAAATTAGAAACATTATAATGAGAAAAAATAGGTGGGAAAATAGACTATTGACATATTTAATGATCCTGTCCTAGTTTGTCTTTGACTTAACTACATTTGAATAATAATAGCATATTATTGGAAGAGTATTTTTAGCTTTTTAATTACTGTACCAAAAGGCATTCATAAAAATAAAAAAGATTGAAATTCACTTTGCAGTCAAAAACCCTTTCAACGTCCAAAGAGAATAAATATGCAAACAACATATTGGGAGTCTAAATGCAAGTGTCATAGAATTCAAAACGACAGACCTTTGGCTATAAAAGTTACTGTCAGGCTTTTGCTAGTGCCATTATGGATGAGGTAAACCAAGAAAACTGTAACTTGAGTTTGAATTTTAAGAAAAGGTGTCTGCATTGTTTTCTTGATGTACTAATTAGCATTAATTAGTTAATGTGAGTGTGCAGACTTTTCAAAATCTTAAGTTCTGCACACATCATATTTGATGGCATTCTGGTACCAATTACCCAAAATAAGCAAACTGAGCATCTGAAGACACATCTATATTTATGTATTTGCATGGATGTAAGTATCTCGCTTAAGTACAAATGTATCGCAAAATAAGACTGTAACTGTTTGTCTTAAAAAAAAAATCAAAACCCAAGAAAACCCAAAATAACAGAAAAATAACCACCTGAAACAGCAACAAAATACCTCAAACTCCAACAAACAAAAAAAAATCTTCACCAAACCACAACACCACAGGAGCCACTAACAGACTTCTGCAGAGATGGCAATGGTTGATATTCTGGACATAGTAAAATAAACAAACACACCACTAGACCCCAGAGAAGACTAGAGAAGTACATAATAAAAAGGCACAGAAAAACATAATTAATGTTTATTTTGTACTTGGGAACCATATGTGGCTTTGAAATAAAAACGCCAAAGTGACAGGTTGCCAGCAGGGATTGTAGCTGTTAACTGTCCTAGTTCAAAATGCTACAAAATAAACCTCCCCTCTTTGGGAATTTAGAAGTGTAGTCCATGTGACATTAAGGCTTTTCTATTTTTATGGCTAGACACATTTATCTTAGAAGGTATGTCTATGAACAGGGAATATGGAACAAGAGAAGCAGAGCTGGTCAGATTATTTGTCTCAGAAAAATATTGATTTTAAATATAAACAATATTTTCGGCAAAGGTACTTTTGCATTGTAGAAAGATGATAGTTGATGATTATGCCCAGTGCTGGTAATTACAGAGAACTATGCTGTAGCTGATTTTACTAAACAGGGCCATTGGCTGTTGATTCTGTACATCACCCGTACCCATACAACTTTAGAAATACTAGAAAAACACACTTGAAATCTGAAAGCATTAAAAAGCACAGAACAATAATGAAAGGCCAACAGCTTTTCTATCATCCCAGTTACCAGATGTAGGGAAATTTAGTTAACATCACCCCCAAATTAAAAAAAAAAAGAAAAAGTAAGAAAAGGTAGCAGAGAAAGAGAGGAAGGAAGAAAGAAAAGAAGAAAGAATGAAAGAAGGAAAGAAACCACTCCTGCTGTGTTTAGAGCAAATACAACCCAGTTTTGGTTTGGATTTATTTTTGTGTTTTCAAAGACTATAGAAGTCAAGAAAGAACTACCTGGAAATTCAGATGGTGTTTGAAAATGGTATTTCTTTACTAAAAGTGATTATTGGTCACATGTATTAGATGATATTGATTCGGCATTTTCCATGATGGGTATCGTTAAGATGAAGAATTACAAGTAATAAATAGTGGATCTTCAGTGGAGGATAATCCAGTTGCAATGCAAACTTCCAGATGAATCATCATTCATGCAACAATCTATTGAACTCTTGGGATTCATAAATATTTCCATGAATGCCTAGCAGTCACCTGAATGTTCATAAATAGTGAATAATGCGGGTTCTAAAAAGCAAGGTAAATGAGCTGCTCCTCAAATATTTTTTTTTCATTCTTTGAAGAGCAGATTCCGTAGAGCAAAATAAAAAACAAATAAATATTAATTTTCAGTGTAGTGAATTAGATTTAGGGAAAAACTTGTTCACAAGGGAAAATGGCCCAAAGATCTTTATGCTACTGTAGCTGATAATTACAAAAAATTACTTATTACTCTTCTAGAAATGGTTGCATATCCAGTTTTAAACAGTGACGTTTCATTCACTTCTGAAGGCAGGTGGGGCATAAGTAGATGTCATGTTATTTACAAAGAGATTTTGTTTGAAAAACAATATTATTTTTAAAGGTAGAAGTCTGGAGAGAAAAAAATAGAGGACAAAATTTGAGAGATAAAAACTGAATTCTATGAAAATATAATGAAAAGAAAATGTGACAATGAAATTATTTGGTTTAGAAAGTCTGAATAGATACATGTGGGTGAATACTGCTAAAATGTTACTGGAGATAAGTGTTTAATTGGCTTTAGCACTTAGAAAAATAAAACTTAAATGGGGTAATGGTAGAGACAGTATATTATACAATAGAGCATTATCCATAATCATAATAATTTCCAAATACACAAAAGGTATTATGGACTGGATAGTACGGGCAATTGTGGCTCAGGGTAGAGAGGAAATGCTAAAGCAGAACTCAGCTTTAGTTTGCTTTGTCTTCTATCTTGCCCTGGACTATATGACCGCATCTGTATGACATACCACAGTGAGAGCTATACATCCATAAAAATGTGTTTCTCTAGGAAAAAGTATGTACTAAATGAAAACAGTCAGTAGGTTCTTATTGCCTGAGTTATAACTCAAGACAATCTAACAAGTTAAAAGAATGAATGCAAATATGAAGTTTACCAGCAATGCAAGGTGTAAGGAGAATCTGAGCACAGGCACTATGGAGTATGAGAAAAAAGTATCATAATAGTTTTATAAATAGACTAAGATTGGGAAGATGCTTAATAATTGGTTGAGAGGAAGGCAAAGACAGTGTACTTCAGTATAACAGGGTACTTCAGATCCTTTTTGCTGATTTGTATCACCTTCTGAGAAAGATATTTTGCAATGATCATTTCATCTAAGTGCCTGGTTGGAGTTTTTCTCCAGATGTTAAAATTCCTAGCTCTGTAGCAGCCAATTTATTCTAATAGTTTGGATATTTTATGGACTACTAAAGGCAGCCAAACATGTATGGTGTATCAATAAGTACAGATTTCTCTAATTAAATAAATTATTTCTGTTTAATATTGATGGAATTTTTAAATAACAGAAATAGGAGAATTTTGTTAAAGGTGGAAGACAGATGAAACCTCTTCCTCTACTTTTCTCTCACAGAGCAGCTCATCTCAGCTGTAAGTCAGAATACAGCAATCTTAAATCTTGCCTGAAGTAGGTATAGTTCTGTTAAGGAAATCAAATTTAGCAGCTTTGAATTGAGCCAGTTTTGTGAGGACTCTTTATGCCTAAAACAAAGGTCAATGTTAAACTTGCCCTGAAGACTATATAAAATCAGTGAGAACCAGCAGGGTCTCAATACTGCAGGCCTGTTTCTGCACTTCTAATTCAAGATGTGTCTACTCAGTAGCTGTCGGTAAAATCAATCCAGATCAGCCTCTCCAGCCACTGGATGCTGATAGTTTGAAAATCTGTCTGCTGCCTTTTCTCCCAGTGTCTGGTTTTGAGGGAGAGTAAGTTCCAAATATTTCAGCCAGGAGAGCTCAGCACTCTTCTAAAAAATGCATTGGGAATTAATACCTTTCACAGTAATTAAAAAAGTAGCATAAGGTAGATTAGATAGTTGATACCAATGTCCTCATATTGCAGATAATGGCAGTGTGTAATTACATTCATTAACAAGCTAGACTTCATTATGAAACAAATGAGTGGGTTGTTTAGTTGTTTGGTTTGGTTGTTTTTGTTTTTTTTTGTTTGGTTTTGGGTTTTTTTTTTGTTAGTTGGGGTTTTTTGTTGTCTTTTTGTGTGTGTGTGTTTGTTTTGTTTTTTGGGGGTTGGGTTTTTTTGTGTTTTTTTTTTTTTCTTTGTTTGGGTTATAGGATTTTTGGTTTTGTTTTTTGTCTGTTTGTGGTTTTTTTTAATCAGCTGCTGCTGTTGGGCAGCTCTACCAAAAAACTTCAAATATGTTTAGAAATATTCCTCTAATTTCCAACTTTATTTCTTTCATGTATAGTTTATACTCATTTGCTTTGGGTCCTTCAGGTTAAAAAGTGTGGGTTTTTTTTTTCCTTATACTCTTAGTTCTATTTATAGATAATGAACTGATTGTTTTCTAGTATTGTTCTACTAATTAATGGAAAGATAAGTAGTCCTTCTGGCTATTTATGATATACAATAGTGTTTTATTGCAATGTCTTTGTTCTGCTAAATGTCAAAAAGGGATTTACTGCAGTTTGCTTGTACACATAAAGTTCTCTAATTTGCTTAATGTTCAAGTCTATGTATCCCAAAACTTTGACTTGTGTTCCAATTCTGAGGTGCCCATAGTGCTTTGTGCAATTGAGAGACCATCTCTTCATCACACCTTACTCAGTGGATGGTTAGTCTAAAACCAAATGAAATGTCATTTTTTCCCCCTTAAATGAGCTACCTGGTTTGTAGGCATTGCACAAGATGGACAAGGAACTCGAGCTCTTCAAACAGCAGCTCCCTCATTGTCTCTCTTCCTTCTCATCGTAGCATGTTCTCTTCTGTTTCGTAAGAAGTGCTTGTAAATACATATTTTTTTTAAATATTACCATTAGCTGACGATTTTTTGTGACATTATTGTAGAGTGGCACAGGTTGCTGGTTTTTTTTTTGTTTTGATGGACTGTTTTAAAACATTTTCTCTTCAACTTCCATTGTAAAAGCATTAGGACCATTATAATTTTACTGGTGAGATAGAATAATAACTGATTTTTAAAATCAAATTATCTTTTACGTCTGGATGGGTTTTAACACATCCCCCAATCTAAACCCTCGAGATGAACTTGTAGTGCCTGATTTTTTTGTACACACTTATGAATCAAAAGTGGCTGCAGTGATTCACATGAGAGGTTTGTGTAGCCTAGAAAATGCTCTCCAGCAGCATCTTGAGTAGAAATGAAGACATGTACAAGGACAGAGCTAACAGACGTGACACTTTACCTGATCACATTCAAAACATTTGCATTTGCAAAATAACTGGTATGAACCTGTTTTCCATGTGTTAAGACATAATGGATTTTCCCAGAGGGGTTCAAAGGTGCACCCATATGAGTAAAAGTCTATATTTAAAATATTTGTAATAGTCTTGCCCCTTGCTTTACTTTTGCTTTACCTGGCAGTAGCAGTAGTGTAGGAGAAGGGGAGATAAATGGGTTAAATTAGTGAGAAATTTTGTCTGGCCTGTCTGGAGTCTTAACTGGTAATCTGCAGAGAACTGGCTGATTGAATGCAAGAAGTCAAGTATGGAAAATGCTGCTTGAAGAGAAGTTCCTGAAAGGAGATGGAAGCATATGGAGGTGTGGACTCCCAAGGCTTGGCTGAACATGATAGCCTCATGTTCTTGCTCTCTGAATTAGACCTGTTATGAAAACCATTGTGACTCTGATTTTAATAATTGTTCTGTGCTGGTTCCTGTCCAATTGTGAATGAAAAGAGTTTGAGAAATCTTTTAATCCATACCATCTGATCTGTGCAGTTCTACTTGATGGCAGCTCCTCTGGTCCATCCTCCTCCTATATTTATTTTAGCTTATTTTATTAGTACAGTAAGAACCTATGAAGTGCCAACAAAGTGCCTTGATAGACTAGGTTGCTTGATTACCTGCTGAAGATCCTATCTCATTCTTTAAGATGAATTCTGAGTTGTACACAATTTATCTGATCTCTCTTAATATTATAATCTCAAAGTAGTACCACCTGTTTTTTGATTCCTCCCTGCAGACTGCAAGACAAGTAAGAATAGTGATATTTAAGACATTTAAGCCTTTTACTAATTCCAAATTTTTTTCGGGTTTTTTTTTCATGTGTTTATAAATTTATGTGTTATAAATTTAAAAATAAATAAATAAATAAATAAAGGACCCAAAACAACTGAGGTAGATTTTAACAGAGAGAAAGAAAGGAACAAAACAATTGAGAAAGGTAGGTAGGGATCTACATCTTAATGCAGAACTGTGTGGCATCAGGCAATTTTTTGATGCATAAAATGGAGAAGGAACAGACTAGTCCTGCTTCACAAAGCAAGACTGTTGGCATATGTTAAAGATGTCAGATGGTGGAATTGATCTTTCTGTTAACTGTAATATTTCTTTCCAGGGAAAGAGATGGAAATGTACATAAAAATTGAATCTTTGTCAAACTATTTAAAGAGACAGATTTCTGAATAAATATGGCTGTAATGGATAAGTTCCATTTAACCCCTTGTAGAAAAACTTTAGAGTGGTGTACATATATAAAATAAGAGATGGTCAATTATGCATACCAGGGACAGTTTCATGCTTTTCAAGGGAGTTTGACTAACTGCGTCCTCTTTTATTGTGGAGCTTTCCATAGGATGCCATGAAAATTATGCTGGGGTGAAGATGCATAAAAGTTTACCAACAAACTCATAGAACAATTTGATGTGGAACCTGCTTTGCATCCCTTTTCTGGCTGATGTTGTTGTAGAGTGGAGGATGAAGTATAGACAACACAAGCACAAGGACAAATGTCTTTCTCAGATGACTTTATGTAGCAGAGTAAACCTTTCAAAAAAGATGAGAATGAAAATTTACAAAAAGCATTTGGGAAGAGCAACAAACCAAAATGGACTCAAAATTATGTGAAGATTAACATCCTTGAAAACTCATGGTCAAGAATGAGCAACGTTCCAGGAAACATATTTCAGATGGACAGAAAATGGCTGACTTGGTCTGGTAAGGGTTTGTTTGTTTGTTTGTTTTGAACTGGTTTTAATTTTTTCTTCATTTGTTTTGGGTTTTTTTGTTTGGGGTTTTTGGTTTAGTTTTGGGGCGGGGTGGGGGGGGGTTATGCTACTGAAGACTTAAAGAAGTAAGTAATACCAATACAAGAAACCCTTTCACAGCATTTAAGCAAGTGAAAAGCATATTGAAATCAAAGAGAGCTAATTGACTAAACTGAGAATTTGTAATTGAATACTGACATCTGTGGCCTTTTACAAATGGATGACCTGATTAAATATTAGTGAATAAATTATATACCTTTTAAGGTATGCAACAAATTCTTAGCAAAAAATTTGAGGAAGGCAATTGATCTATTTAGGGCATATACACATAGTCTATGAGCCTTTCCATGAAAAACAATAGACCTTCAGAACTGAATTATTTTTCATTTTTTAATTTATTTTACATTATAGAATGAACACAACCAAGTGTTACAAGAAGACATTTCTAAACTAGGGAAGCTGATGAGATTCTTGCGTAAGGGCCAGGCCTCTATTGCAGTCATGGGCTTTGTCATCTGTTTCCCTAGGTCCTCTTTTGGTATGCTTCACAGTAGCTGCACCAAACTCAAATGCTAAAAAGCATGAGTAGGAAGGTAAAGTTTAATGAACTGTAAGTTCCAAGTGATATTCTGAAAAATACTTTTCTCTGAAGCATATGGTCTGATTGTGTTCTGCCACCTGGACTTTCAGAGTTGTAGTGTCAGCACAAGGATGAAAAGAAGACTCTTCTTTCCACATGGCTACGGGAAAAATACAAAGAAGCTTCTTTACTCTCCAAATCTGCTAATTTGATTCTTAATGTGCAACAACTTCTCTACCCACTCTAAGGCACTTTACAATATTAGGTAGTGTGATTAGAGAGGTAATTAGGAAACTGTGTAATAATGGATGAGAGAGAATTGATGCTTTAAAGCCTGTACATTATAGTCAAAGCAATTTGATTTCAAGAATAAATAAATCAGATCCCTTTCCACTCACAGAGATACCTCATGCTCCAACTGATGTTGGGTGCTATGATTTAAAGTCAAAGTGGAGGTATGAATCATTACATGACATAGAATTCATTCATTCTCACAAAGCCACCCACAGAACAGTGCAGAATGGTGTCCGGCGGAGGGTCGGCACTAGAGCTTGTAGAGCCAGGTGAGAAGAACAAGTTTTGGTAATGCCAGCAGCAGAGAACTTGTGTATAAACTCTTATGCTTATGGAAAATAAATAAACAAAACCCATCAGAATGGATGGAAATCTTTAAATTTCTTCATGACATGAGAAAAGATGAGGCTTACAGGTTGAGAAATGGATTTGTTAACATGAAACCTGGAGAGGTTTTATTCAGAAATTTATATTCTTGCAGCTTGCTTCTGCAGTTCCTGTTGAATTACTTCAAGCTCTCCCTTTGCTTTTGTACAATGTGAGTGGAGTACATCAGCTGAGGCTAGGTAATTTCCTAGCTGAGATATTTACATTAGTTTAAAGATCCCTCTACACTTTCTGAAGGAGATGTACTCCCCTAGACTACTCACAGCTTATTTCTTTTGCCAATTACTAGCCAGTTTTCCATATACATTTATCCTTTTTTTAGTTTAGCTTGTTCCTGCATTTATTCACTGGGGAATAACAAGAGATGGTGTTAGCCTTCAATAGTGATCATTCTAATGCAGTAAAAAGAAATTACATTTTCAAATTAAATATAATTTACTTTACAGGAACTTTTATGATGGCACAAAATCAGTGAATGTATCATGTCCACAGTCAGAATGTTAGTGAGCAGCTCTTTTGCACTCTGCCCATACCATGCAAAGCATGTAAAAGGCTTTACTTATTTGCATATATAAGACTTTGAGACACATCAACAGGAATCAAAGTTTCAGTTGATTACTGTAGAGAATGTCATTTACCATATACTGTGGATACTCAAACAGCCCAGTTTTTAGTAAATGTGTAAGATCATGCTATTGCTGACATGGTAAATCTGACCTAGGGACCTCCTGAAAACCATGTCACTCTACAGCCTGCACTAAAGAGAGAAACCTGTTTACATGGAGAAATCATGAATCCATAACATATGAAGGTGAGAAATTACAGCACAGGATGACATTTACAAAGGTTAAAATACAATTGCCTTCTGAGAATTTCTGAAAATTTGCAGCTTTCTGAGAAGACATTCATGCTGATACCAGGGACAGAGTTCATTTAAAAATGTATGAAGTCTGATCTCAGGTCTGATTTTGTGAGTTGTCAGGTGCCACAAGCTGTTACGAGGCACCTTGAGCTGAAACTGATGTTCATCAGAATGGAAAACTCTCATGTCTCACAGGGCAGAGCCCTCGTCATCTCATTTCCAGGATCATAATGATTTGGGACAAACCATTATGCACAGAGAGAGGCAATGACAGAGGCTGTATTACCATAATCATTTAATGAAGACTCTTTGCTGTTAAGAATAGGGAGTTGCATACATTTTTTATTCTGTGGAACACTAAGTCTTATGTTTAGTTGTACCATCATCTGTTGAAAAAAAAGGAAAATGAAAATGAATAACGGATCTAAAGTACATTTAGAAGCACTTATGTTAAGCTGCATGTTGGAGTTCCCATGTATAATTTCCATTTGAAAGTTTTCAAATTATGACTATCTAAAGATCTTCTGTACTGTTTAGTTGTGTATAAGTACTAGTTTATTGATTTGAACAAATGAAAATGGGGCTTGTTTATAGGAAAACAACACACTATTCTTGGAACATTCATTTAAATGATACTTTTGCCAAAACTATTTCTTTTCTGTCACAGAGATACTATACACTTCTGCATTTTCATAAAACACTTTGCTGTTGAGGGTATACTTTTGATACTCATTTTTCCTCAAAAATATTAAGCATTTATAGGTGCATTTATATATATATATAAATATATATATTTATATATATGCAGACTTGAGTCCTATTATTTTATCCATATGATTAGAGCAAATAAAATCAATGTGAGAGAATAGATGAGTGAAAAAAAGTATTCATAAAAAAAGTGCCAATTATTTCTTGATAAATATTGCTACTACGTTTGCTGTGGCAGCAAAACTGACTATCCAACAGAGCTAACTTTCTGTATGTGCTTCATTCTGGAGTGCAGTGAGGTTCATAAATGTGAAGAGACAGTACTATCAGAAAAGCACAGTTATTAAACTAGCTGACTAGATATTCTTAACATGTGCATGGTTTTCCAGACATCCTAGAGTGTAAAAGAATATTTTGCACCCTCACAACAAAGGTTAAGTGTTTATGAATACATTCACAACATACTGTGCTTTTTTAATTATTTTCTTTTTCTTTCTTTTTTTTTTTAATTGCTACTATAGTTCACAGATAATGAGAGTTCCTTTACTTTTTGAGTTTCTGGTTATCATAAGTAGTAGTACCTGAGGGGTGTTGTAGTTTAGCTGTAGTAGCACATTACAGCTCATGTAGATCTGGCAAAACATGGTGCAGTATAATGAATGACTAGTGTTTCCAACTCTTGATTTGATCGTTTATGTAACTCCTAAATTGCACTCTCTTATTGCATCATTATTTATTTATATTGTGTTAGTAGCTGAGCTGAAAGTTGGACATGGATCACCAGAGACCTTTCCTGGTTTACTCTATCTACTGTGTTGTGGTTTCTAGCTAATAGTCTCAGGTCTTACTGGTGAGAGCTAAGCACATTGCAGATCAATTTTTAAGGACCGGCTGATAAACAGTAACTGACCTCTGCTGTGGAAGGGGTTATGAGGGAATAGTAGTAATTCTGGAAATTTGGTACTCTCAATACACCATCTAGCCCTCTGCTAGATGCAAAAATAGCTAGATAGTCTTAAAGAAAAAACAAACAAAAATAAGGTGAAGGGCTTTCATGTGACATTGCTCCTTGATTTCTGGTTACATACTTACAGTGAATGGAATTTCTTACCAAAACAGATTTTCCTTCAAGTAAAGGTGGCTTTGGAGAGCATTTGACAAAATATTTTGTTTATAACTCACAAGGTAATTAACTGGTACCCTAATTTTTATTGGCTTTGGGGCTTTGTGTGGTTTAGGCATCCCCTTGCTATTTTTCAGGCCATTTTCATTTCCCAAGACATATCACCTAGAAAAAGAAGATTAGGGGAAATTGTGCGCACATGAAACTCTCCTTCAGTAGGCTTTATAGTGCTAAGGCTCTCTTTTGGGTCTTAAAGTAGACTTTATGGTATGAATACTGTACTGTATTGGATCTGTAAGGTTCAGTCGTTGTTGATCAAGAAAGGGTCCTGAACCAAATCCAGGGGAAAAAAAAAAGTAATTGGCAAACTTTTTAAAAATAGTTAGTGTAATTGCATAATGGGTATGGGTGGGCAAATAGATAGTTCTTATTTCACATTCTCTTATGTCAAAGCCATCCCATTGTTTTCCTGGTTTAGATTGCTATTTCTGGAACTACTTTTTGTTTTGTTGTATCCTCTCCAAAATTTTCTCTCTCCTGGTCAGTTATTTCTCCAAGCATCAGGTCTTTAGATTTTAAAAAATAAATTCTAGATTCTCTTAGTTTGGATGACTTGTTAAATAGCAAACATCTCAAGAATGAATTGCATTTGTGACCAATGGAGAGAGATCTTCAAAGATGTATAAAGGGTTTTTTTTTCTTTAAAATAAAAATTTTAGAAGTCAGCTGGTTACAACAGAATTATATGTTTTTACTACTCTAATCAGTACCGTAGATTTCTGCTTATTCTGACCTATTTCAGATCAGCACCTGACCCTTTCATGTTTTGTGAGACACTGTTTAAAATCACTTGTTATGATAATATTAAAATTATTAGGAGATATAAGTAAATTCTGCATGCTGATAATTTAGAGTGGTTGCATTTTAAAGCACATTAGAATCTCATTTTAGAATCTCCTAGAAACTTGGGAAACTTATTCGCTAATAACTTAATTATTGTTAAGAGCAAGAGGAACTCTTATAAAATGAAGTGTTATACACATTTGCAGTCATACTAAGAATTTGCTGTCTGTAGCTTTTATTTGTATGCTTTGAGCTAAAGCTCAGGTCATATTTTGGTTTAGTCCATTTATAGCCTTCCATACAGCGTATTTCATGAGTCCGCAGTCTCACAAATACAGAAGCAACGTGTGCTCTTAAAATGACAGACTGCTTCCATAAGCCATCTCTCAGGAAAAAACAGATCATGTCATCTTGCAAAGTACAGCATTAATGCCTGAAAAGAGGGTAACATATAGCAGTTGTTTTGATATCACTAGATCCATTTTTTTGTGAACAAGATGGCAGGTTGGGTTTTGCACCACTAACCTTGTCAGAAAATGTGGAGTGAATGTTTCATTTCATGGACCTGATACAAGTCTCTTGTTGATGTTATTTTTTCCTATATCCTTGAAAAGACTAGATAGGTTAACTGCTTAGTAACTCTCTTATCTTTTTCTCTCTGTTTGTGAAAGACTAATATGCTAAACTAATTTTTCTTACTTTTTAGTGATTCCTCCAAGTCTTGGTTCTCTACAATGCAATCTCTTTGGAATCTTCCTATAACTCATTCTGTTCAGAGAGGTAAAATATTCTGCTAGAGTGATATTGTAGGCACCTATATGCCTGCAATGGGGTGTTGGAAGGTCTCTTAAGCTTCACGTTTGGTCTTCTCTACTTTGGACCCATTCACTTTCAGTTTGGAAAACTCCTTAATGTCTCCATTGAAGAATTCTCTTGCCAGAATCTGCCAGCTCTTGTAAGCTTTATGGTAGGGTAGCAGTTTTATGATAACCTTCAAAAAAGGAGGAAAAGAAAAATAAAAATCTGTCGTGTTTTTTTTTTTTTTTTTAGTTTGCTGAAGGGGAGGGCTGATTCTGTTATAAATTGTTCCTTATTTCATGTGTATGTAGATGTACCTACATGAACCTGCATAATTCTTATACTACAAGTATATAGGTACTAGAGACTCTTTATGCAATATGAAAGTAGTAACAGAACAGTTCTACTATATATTATATAGTTGCTGTTTCTTTAAATATGAAAACAAGTTATGTAGGACATTGTTGTCTTCAAAAATCCCAGTGGATGGTATTCCTTTCCAAAACAAGGGAAAAAAAGCTTCACATTAAGTGACAAACCTGATAGGCAACAGTATTGAGTTTTTAGATCAATATCCAAGTTCTAATAAACACCTTTACAGTTTAGGAATACACCAAATTTTCCAGTTGTGTGTGAGCAGACTTTTAGTGTCAATTGAATTTATCAGTTCAGAAGCACTGAGAGCCAATGTACCTTTTATATTTTATTAGCTAAACAAACATGAATTACTGTTCTGGCACCTTTTTGAACTGGTTATAATCCACTGAGAACCCAAAACTTTGTTTTAGTACCACTAGGTTCAATGCAGCTATCAGTATTTACAGCAAACATAAGATTTAGTTTTCTCTGAATTCCCTGTAAGAGCTTCACTCTCAAAAAGGATTGCAATCTCTATAGGAAAGGAAATTTGTAGTCCTCTCATTGTGCTTACTTTTCTTAAAATTGTTTTTCAAGTACCTGGAAGATTATGTACTTATACTGCACAAGGACCATTCTTAAAAATAAGTAATATAATTATCTAGTTAATCAGACAGAGGGTTTTTTTCCTTATTTTCGTGCTAGCTGATTTTTTCTTTCCAAGTTTCTGCTTTCATTTCTGCACAGAAGGTGTTGCTTTGTTCCCTAAGAGGGCATAACAGCCACAGGCACACATCTACAAGGTAGATTTAAGGTCCCATTTGCTGGGAGGAAATGTGGAGGATTCAGTACATAATTCTTAGAAGCCATTTGAGAGAAATGTTTACTTTTTACACACATATGTGTGTTCTGAATACCATATGAATGGCTGTGCATCCCAACAGCTGGGGGCCTCTGGGCAGCACCATGGACGACACTGGTGTTTTCAGGTTCAGAGAGGCAGAACATATCCATCCTTGGTATTCTGTGCAGCTGGACTGCTCCCAAGACCAGATTGAGATCTTATGACATGGCACTTCTTTGGACAGTAGAGATTTATTTAAAATTGCTGCCAATGGGAAGTATGTCAGTAGCACTTCTCTACTCCCTCAGACTGACAGCTGCAAATTGATATCTGGATCTTTCACCAGCCATTTGGAGCTCTCTGGCCTTTCCATGTGGGAAGATCACACTGGACACACATGTTCCCTTCTGACTTTAAAAGTAATGGACTCTAGAGATGAGAAACAAAAGTTCATTCTAAGATAAGTAGGGTTTGGTACAAGTCAGTTAATGCATATTGCAAGGATAATTTATTAAAAAACAACTCTGTTTTAATGAGTTTGAAAATTGAATATGCTAGCTACTACTTGTTTACCAGGTATGACTTTCATCACTGTACAAGCTAGCATGCTTGATAAAGATAGATAAAAAGTGGTGATCTTGGTGCACTTGCCTATTTCTCTTGAAAATTCAGTTTTATTACATAATTTTTCAGGTACTGGAGTGGAGGTTTTTGTTTTTGTTTTTTGTTTGTTTTGTTGTTTTTCTTTTTTTTAAATCGTCAAACAGTGTCTACAAAAACCTGAGAATTCCTTCAGAAGTGCATTTTTAAGTTTGGTAGTCAGATACCTATCAGTAACATTTTAGGGCTCAGAAGGCTCTTGAAGGGAATTATTTAAAAGTGGGATAGGAAAGGTGGGGTGGTTTTCCCTGAAACAAAAGTCTTTTGCTAGTTGAAATTATATTTAGTGAAGCTTGGTTCTTTAGCGTTAACACTTCAATAAAAGTCTTTCCGTAGTGCTGTTTAAAACAAACTAATAATAATATATTTTTTTTCTCAGCTGTCAGAATGAAATGTTTCTGTCTTCAAAATCTTAGTCTCTGTATTTTAAAGCTGAATTCACAAATAAGCTCAGTCTTCCTGAAGCTGAACTTCTTGATTAATCTACTATTGCTTAAAAAATTTTATCCATCCCTCCTTGGAGCCAATGTACCATTGTTCCAATGTAATTTATTAGATTGTTGTAGTTACCAGAAATGCCATGGAGGCTGGCACAGAACTCTGGTGTGTTGCCAGTGTTTGTAAGAAACTCAGTTTCAGAATTTCATGTGTGCTAAACTTTGTCATATTTGCACTTTTGACAGGGTTGAATTCTTTCCAATTTTCAGAGCTTTCATTCAAGAAAAATAGAGTTTGTATGTATATATCAGGGGAAAATTAATGTATCTAATTAGCTTCTAGTGGTCATTGCAAACCAATGGATTGACATTTTATGTGAGGTAAGGCAAGAAGAGCTAACTGTTGTCTAGCACTCCTTCACAGGGAGAAAATGGGAGGTAAAACAACTTTGTGACCGGGGCTTCAGATTCACATCAAGGAGCGAAGTGACTTAGAGCAGGTGTAATAAATCAGTCTACATGATTGTGTGCAACTACTATTCTTTAGCTTGTTTCTCAGCTAGATAACTGGATTTGCTCAGTCCTGATATTGCTCTGGTCACTGAATTGGTGTGTAATATAGATATACTCACTTTCTACTATGGTTGTTGAAGATGATATTAATTTTTTAATAGGAGTTGGCTATTTTATTCTGGGATTGTACAATGGGGTCTTCAGCTTGCCTAACACTCCTAGATACTCAAGGGATATAAAGGCCACTCCACACTGTGAAGGCCTATTTTTAGGGACAGTTCATATCCAAATATTTTTCTCTGGGTTTGTGTTTATCTCTACTGAAATATATCAAATATAAGTTTTCTGACTTGAGCAGTATCAAAGCAAAAGTGTTAAATTTTTTTAGGTAGAAAAGTGAAAGAATGACAGGTGGATGGGTTTTCGTGCTGCCTATCATGCAGCTAACAGAAAGCAGAATCAATAAATGATACATTTTCAGCATGAACTTGGGGCCCAAATGGCCATGTTAGGTCCTCAGCAGGCTTGCAGTGAGGTGCTAGATGTCACACTGACACCTTTTTTATTTATTAACTAATATTAGAGATCCATTCAATTTGCTGTGAAAGTATGGCATAAAATTAATTTTAAAATCACATTCAGAGATAATTTTAAACTATTTTGGTTTTTTTCCCCCCCTCACATTAAGTTATTGACAAGAATCTTTCTGACTTATTAGGAGCAGGTTTTAAGCTCAAGTTCAGGGATTTTAAATTTTTAATAGGATTTACACAAGACTTGCTGTTGATTATTTTTACCTTTAAATACTCCTTTGCATTTCTACATAGCAGTTTATTTGTACTCCTATAAATATAATCAGATTTAGTCAAGATTCGCATGGGAGAGGGAGCTGGAGGTCTTCCATGGAGGTTTGGAATTTTCTCTGGTTTCACTGTTAGCAACATCTGGACAACACCACTTTCACTTTCTTGGAGTCTTCAAAACCTATTCACCTCAATCTTTTCTTTACCTCTTTACTTGCAGCATCACAGAATGTGCTGAGTTGGGAGGGCCCCACAAGGATCATTGAGTCCAGCCCTCAGCTTTGCACAGGAATCATCCCCAAGAGTCACACCATGTGCCTGAGAGTATTGTCCAAATGCTTCTTGTACTGTTAGGCTTGGTGCTGTGACCACTGCCCTGGGGAGCCTGTTCCAGTGCACAACCACCCTCTGGGTGAAGAATCTTTTTGTAATATCCATCCTAACCTCCCCTGACACAATTTTAGGTCATTCCCTCCAGTTCTGCCACTGGTCACCACAGAGAAGAGATCAGTGCCTAGGCTTCATTAGATCAGCTGAGATCCACTCAAGGATCAGTTCCTGTTGGAAATTTTCATACTGTTCGTTAACTGATACAACAGTTTGAATATAGTCCTTCCCCTCTGTCTTTTAATCCTTATGCTATTTAGAAAGATACCTACATGAAGAATTAAAAATTTGCACCAGATCTTTTTGTGAAATTAGAATATAAAATTATAAAATTATATAATAATACATTATATTGAGGCTAGAGAAAAAATTACTTACCATGAAGTTTATTGTTTTCAGCTTTAAACTAATTATCTTAATATAAAAATAATAGACAAATAATAACAACAAAATTAAGTATTTTGTCACATCAGAGACAACATATTTCAAATTTTCCAGTAATAATGTAATCTAAAATCGTATTTTCCTGTGAGGTGTTATTGCGGTGAAAGTATGCTTTTGGTAGAAAACTGTCCATCAGATAATGAGGCCAGATATGCCTTGTAATTTTTTGAAGAATGTCTTCTCCATGGTAGGTAGTGTAATTCAAGATGACCATGTCACATTTGCTAGACCCTCCCCACATCTGGATTCCAGGCAGTTATTTCAAACCTGTTGATGTACAAGAACAGACTCCCACTGATTTCAAAGATGAAGGGAAGAGAAGAAACTGAATCTCACACTTAATTTAGGAGCCTACTTCTCTTGATTGAATTAAGCTGTCTCACTTCTGCTAATTCTTGTGAATTCCTAAGTGATTCTTGAAACATTTTTTCAGAAATGTAAAGTGTTTTATGTGACTCCCTGCTGTGCATACACTTCTTGAAAAACAACACAAAGAAGTCAAAATCCATTAAGATTCAGAGGTTGCTAACTTTCAGTGATCAAAAGGAAGAGAAGAAAGGAAGTAACTTTTTTGAGCCAAGGGAATAATAAAATCTGAGAAACAGGTATTGTAGGTCTATCTACCTACTTATATGGCCCTCAGCAGTGATCTGAACACATTATTTCAGATGTAACACTGCTACATCTTTGGGTTCTGTATTGTCAGCAAGGTCTTTTCCATTCAGTAAAATAATTTGAATATGTTAAATTGTATCAGAGGCATTATTAAAGTTAGAAATGGGTCATGTAATAAGTTGTATTGAGTGGAAGTTTACATGAACTGGTCCAGTTTAGTAGCTGTTCAAGATTTTCTTATTTCCTCTTTTAAATTACAAGGAAACTTGAAAGATTAGTTTAAAGATTGTTTGGTGAGTTGCAAGTCATCTGTGTTACTTTTCATTGTTTTTGACTATTTGCTAAATGATGTAGGGAATCTTACTACCAACAAATGTGGATAAAATGTGAATATTTTATATAGAGTAGCATCTCTGAAGTGTCTTCACCTCTGTCTGTTGAATTTGCCATTTCGAGATCATTGGATCAATTTTTTAGTGGAATAACGGTGCCATATATGATCCTAATCAAGGAGTAAGTTAATTTCAGAGGCAGATATTGTTTCATTTATTTTGCTTGAGTTTCCTGGATGTCAAATTTTGGAAGAATGATTCAGATTCCTAAACCAAATATCTAGTGCCATTTTAGCTGTTTTAATAACTGCTCAGATTTCATTTGCCTCATCAGAAGAATGTGGGTCTGCTGCAGTTCCTTGCTCAGATCTGTTGTACTTTGGACACCCTTGGGTTCTGGAAAAAACACTGCATATCTCACAGATTAAGTAAGTTCCTGAGGGAAGATGTTGATAGATTGTTTGCAGAGGCATTCTGCTCATAAAATTATGCAGAAAAGAAAAATACTTTGGTGTTCAACACCTCAAAAGACAGAGACAAGAGACTAGGTGTTTTTTTTTTCATGTATTCCTAAATTCTCTGAGGAAATTAGTAATCAAATAAGCTATTTTCAAGGTTTTACATGCAAGGGATTAACACATTCTTACCAACGTGTGTCTGCTTAGAAGTAAGTAAGTTTTTTGTATTCAATGAAGCTGCCATCTAAAAGCTATGTAAGGTCTGGTAAGGTACTAGCTAGGAATGCTCAGCTACTTTAGGACTTTAAAGCTTCTTTTGCTATGATCATAATCATAATTGCCCTTTTTTCTGATCTCAGGAAAGAATTTGCACCAAAGTCAAGACTTACTGGATTTGCGTAATGTTCTTAAGGTCTGAGTAATACATTACATGGATTTAGCTTTGTTATTGTTGTTTTCCTTTTGTCCCCACATCTCCAATGATTTTTTCCTAAGTGAGAATTATTGATTTGGTTTCAAGTTAGCCTATAATAAAAATAGATCAGCTGATCAGTGTAGAGCATCAGAGATAAAGGATATAACAGGTACAGGGTGTATATATGCGTAGATGGAATGATCTTCTTGTAATAAGCATCAGGAAAAAGTGAATTCAAAATGTTAAAATGTAGCATATATTTAAACCAATATCTAGACCAAGCATTTGCTTATGTGTTTTCAGGGCAAGTAGCACAATTATGAGTTAGTGGAAATAAATATGATGGCAATAACATTATGAAGGTGTAGGTAGTATTTGATCAAAAGTGTCTGGGAAATCAGGTC
>JAWWMO010000083.1:83003892-83031915 GCA_035047845.1 Dendrocincla fuliginosa | reverse complement strand
TATAGCATCATGCTGCTGGTCCCCTTTGTAAGCAATTAGTTAATGCCATAAAATATAATTGCAGACATTATGCCATTACTCCTGGCAGATTAAATAGAGTTAACAAGGGAGATGGTCTGTGAGATATCTGAGAAGCCACAGCCCTGAAGGTTGAGAAAACTCTTTTATTAGGATTTATTTCATTATTTTTTTTTTTTATTTTAGCTTTCCAGTATGTGCATTCTTACATAATTATGTTCAGTATTCACTAGTTTACAAACTTTTTTTCTGCCCTTAAACTTCTAGTTTTCTGCAGGCAATTTTCTTGGTTTCATAAATTGAAATTTTCAAAAAGGTGTTTTGATCCTATATCCAATTAATGTCTTTTGTTTGTTTCAAAGGGCAGCAATTCACTTTGGCTTGTCTAAGCAAATATTCAAGCAGGAGTAAAATTGTAGCTTACTAATTGTTTTTTCATTCCCAGTGATATCTCTGCCTTTGGGTACTGTGAGTGGTTATCTTATTTTTTTAATCCATTCCTCTCTTAATACACTTTTATTTACACATCAAATAAGTTCATAATGAGACAGCAGTTATGACAATTAGAGAGCCATCAAATTGTGTTCTTGGGTTACTCTCAGAACTGATGAGATGACTTTAAGGTGCGTCGTGACTATGTGAAACCACTTTCTGTAAATACAGACTTATGCCTCTGGGAATTACATTTATTTTCATGCAGATATTTCTAAAGCTTTACAGAAACACCTCCCCCTTTTTGTTTTTGCTTTATTTACTGTGCTTTTGATTAATTTTTCAATGAAGTCTTCTATTTGTTCTGTTGTTTTGAATGTTGTCCAACATATTTGGCTGTACATCAAAATTAAAGAAGTCAAATAAGTATTTTGAAGAGCACACAGTTTTGAATAGTTTATTCCCAAGAGATAGTTAAATATATTCAAGTTCAGTATGTCTTCCTTGTACCTGAAGTCATGAAAATTCGCTGTCAGCATTCCATCTCTTTCAAAGCTTACAGTTAGCTAAACAGTTAGTTTTAGTAATACTTTGCTTTAACTGACTTTTAGTATTTTCATATTTTAGTTTCTCTGATGTAAATAGATTTCACTTTCCTTTATGGATTATGCAGTATTCCTTTCTGAGCTTTTGATTTTTCATCTATGCCTACTATATATACATGTTTGGATTTGGGGATCTTAAAGGTCTGTTTGAACCTTAATGATTTTCTATAATTCTATTTGTACTTCGTTCAGATCTTTGTTGGCTGCACTTGGTGTTTCCTTCTAGCAAGTAAATTTAGGTGTTTATTCCTATATCAGTCCTTCCACCAGAAAAGTAACAAAAAATAGTTTCTAATATGTAGAATATTAGCTACAAGAGAGACAAACCTAGAAATGTCTGCATTTCCCCTTTCTCTCTGAGACCCTTTTACATTTATTCCTTCTTTCTGAGATACTCCTAATCTATCTTGACTAGGGTTCATCCCTTATGCATTCCTTCAGCCACTATCTTCTATGTATCTGTCCTTTTCTAATATCTTTTTCTCAGGTTCTTCTTGGTTGCCTCAATGCTTCCTTCTAGAATAGTCCAGCAAAGGTCCATGGAAAAAAGAGGGCGATCTTCAAATAGTCATATTATTTTACACATCAGGTAATCATATAGACTACATTGATTAAGGTCAGTTGATGGTAAAAAATAGTTACAGAACTGGACAGTAAAGTTGCAAAATAGTCTAGCTTCAGAGTAGTGTCACTGGTGAACACTACTGCACTTTTGATGTAGGGTTTTAACCAGCATTAGTTTTAATGCAGCCCCAAAGGACCTGCTAACCAGCCCTTTCATTTAGTAGCATTACAATATCAGAATATATTTTTAAAGATCTTGGAAGGACCTTTGACCAAAAACAGGAGGGGCATTAATTTATTCAGGAGACAATGCAATATGCAATTACTCCAACTCACAGTAAATCTGAGCAGTAAAAAGCAAACCTGTCTGATCCTGGAAAGAAAACCTCTGACTTAAAGCTTAGAGCTCTGGAATGCACTGGGCTTCTTAATCAGAGTGACTAGAACAATAAATCTCTTTCTGCAGAGGTAATAACAGCTGGGACATTGATGGTGCAGATAGTATGAATATGGGATGCCCAAGAAGTTAGGTCTAGATGGCCTTGGGATTTTATTCATTAAATGAACCATCAGTCACATCTACCAGCTGAATTTGATGGAGTGTTTGCAAGTGGCATATCAGTTAGTTTTTGCTGCACAGTCTTTCTTTAACTTTGAACTATCATAGACCCTTTTTCATGGATTCAGACATACCCACTGGATTCAATTCCATGGATTCTAAATGACCATAAGTGCAATGTCTCAGCTGAGAACAGGAAGACTCTGTTACAGCTCTAAGAGCTCTGGATGTTGTTATGCATTCAAAATAATAAAATATGGCCAATACTGAACTTTTCTTTTTCCATTTTGAATACAAATCTCATTGTGATTCATCAAATCTCAGTTATTATACCTTGCTCCATGTGCAAAATGGGAAATGTATGTTCGTTGCACATGGTGAGGGCTCAGTGGGTTTGTTTTCTTTCTGTGTCTTATAACTTTGCTCTTACAAGAGAGCACAGAGCTAATAATAAAGGGATGCTGATTTAAGTGTTCCCTCACTGAAATAGACATAGATGGTTTTTCTAGGAGAGATCATTCATCCAAGAAGATTCCCAGAAAACCGGGATATCAAACTGGAAAAGACCAAGTGAAAAACAAGTTTAATGCTAAGCTAGTGAAAACTACTAAATGCTGAACTATGAAAATTATTTCACACCTTCACTCACTTATCAGGATCCATTTTTGTCTCTTTCCTTCTGCACTATCTCTATTCTGAGAAACTGCCTTTCCTGGTGGTTAGGTACTCTTTTCTAACTCCTGATTTGTAGTCAGGCTATATAGATTTTTTCGTCTAGTAATACTGTCTCTGGATGTAAGTAACTGCTTTCTCCATTTTTTTCCTTGTCTATTTGATACATGTCTAGTCAGTAATCATATCTCCTCTGAATCTTCTTTTCAGGCTCAAACAACTCAGCCAACTTCTAGAAGTCACCTTTCTTCCTTGATTAACCCTTCTTTTACCCTCCCTACTATGGAGATCAGTTTGAAGTAATCTTACATATGTGTGACTTGACTTACACCTAAAATATTTAGGTGCAGTCTAACCAATCTTTTATTCAATGGTATTATTAGCTCCCCATATTTATTAATTTTCATAGAATATTCTGAGTTGGAAGGGACCCACAAGGATTACAAACATCCAACTCTCCAGTGAGTGGTCCATATGGGGATCAAACCCACAACCTCAGTGTTATTAACACCAGGCTCTAACCAACTGAACTAATCTCAAGGTCACTTTTCAAGGTTGCATCACACTGATTACCTACTACCCACTGCTGATTAATTCATCCAAGTCCTTCTAATGTATCTTTCTCTGTAGTGTGGTGATAAAAGAAATTCTTGTTTTAAATCTGCATTTTTGCTCCACTCGTTTAAATTAATAAAATTTTTTCATATTGTAATCTTCAAGGCCACTCAGTTTTCTAAACTATATATCTACTTTTCTGTGTTGATGATGCCTTCCATGTATGTGTTGCTAGAGTGTATAATTCATAAATGCTAATGCTTGCAGAATAATAATTAATTAAAGTTTTTCATCTTAGTAAGGATCTTTTACACTAGTTTCTCAGAAGTCCAGTCACCTGGCAAGAGTCATCTGTTGACCAAAGTTCCAAATATATTATCACAAGGAAGATTATGCTGCATTTGAAGTTGCATTTCACTGAGTCTGAAGCAAATTTTCATTATCTCAAGTTCAGAAGGAGAAATGTGGTAAAGTTTGTATGCTGTGTAATAATGGATTATATGCTTATGTTAGGAATATACATGTATTCAGTTGACTTTGTCTCTTAAATGAGGAGTAGGCTAACCTTCATGTCATGGTTAATAATTTTAATTATGATATACTATTTAATTTGCCTATTCCTGTGTAGATGTACTAGTAACGAGAAAATCTGGTTATTACCTGGAACTGTGGAGAGCAGGCAAGAGTCAGAGAGCCATGTAGAAAGGAAAGTCTTCATTACAAGAAAGAAGTATTGTACTGTGAGAGTCCAAGTGCCAGCAAATGACAAGACATAGTATCTGCCTGCATAAGACAACTTACTCCCATTCCTACCCTTTTTTGAAGTCCCATCCATCTTTTTGCCTGTTGTGATCCATTGGTTCTTTCCCTACAGTCTTTTTCTTCCATCAGACGGTGACTTTAATCTCTCTAAAACTGTGGTTGATGCAAGAGTTATCACAATGAGTAGGCACTAAAGTGTAAGAATATAAATATTCCACTAATGGTAAATTGGCAAAGAATGTGTCTTAGTTTTTTTGGGGTTTTCCCAGTTTTAATAAAAAAACTCCATAAATTCTTATTTTTCAGTTTCTAAAACTGCACAAGTGCATTTTAGAAAAATAATGTATGTTTTCTATCCTTCCTAATTACCTTGTTTCTGAAAAAAAGTCAAAATTCGTCCCTTTAGTACAGAGGAGATGATTTATATTTTTCTGTGTTCTTGCTTTATTCCATGGTTTCCAAATTAGTCATGAGTCTTCCTCTTAGTAGCATGGGACCCTGTTACTTATGACTTGCTCCTTTTTCCAAACCAAGATTAGGCGCTGTGATGAACAGGGGTAACTTGACTCTGCAGGACAGGAAGAGATATTTTTAGATTCTTTTTTTAGCATATCTGCCTCTGTAAAAAATTTCTACTATCAGGAAAAACACAAGACTAAGCTAAGAGTTATTCCTTGTGGCAGTTTGTCAAACTTATCCCTTTATGATTGCCATCCTGTCACTGGATGCTAGAGTGCTCCTGATATTGTATCCTGAACATTACATGCATTTGTCACTTGGATTTGTTATTTTTGCAAAAGAAGCCTTTCCAGGCAAAAGAAAAAAGTCTCACTTTCCTTACCCTTTTCAGTAGAAGGCAGTTGTAATTCTAAATTATGCAAGGGGCACACCAGATGGACTGTGGACAGTGCCTTAGGAGTGCATGCAATAATAATAACACAATTAATAATTAATAGCTGCACTGGACTGGGCCTTCCAGCATTGTTTTGTTTGAAACCTAGTAAATATTTCTGAATAACATAGGTTCACTTTAATACCCAGCATGTCAGCTGTAAGCTTATTACAAAATTGGCTCAACTTGAAATGGGTCTCATAATAAATGTGATGTCAGTCACTCCACCAGTGCTATAGGGAAAAAGTCAATCAGTTTTCTTTGAGAGTCTGGAACAGCTGCTGAAATTAGAACAAAGTGATGTGTGATATATGATACCATACATATCCCTAGGAGTTTTCTCTGTTGTACTGAATTAAGGAAAATCTTTGTGAGAATCTGAGAAAGTTAATTGGCCATCTGGGAATCTCTGAAGTTTTTGGCTATCTGAAAAGCTGACATAGGAGTTAGCCTAAAAAATAAAATAAAATTCAAAAGGCCGTTAGACATGCCCAGGTTTTAAGTGCTCTGCATCTGCAAAGAGGGAAAAAGAAGTATAGCTTTGTAAGTCTTGTAAAATGCCAACAAATTATATTCTAACTAGGCAATAATCTGATGTATACTATATTTCAGTTATAATTACCAGGATAAAAGGACTTGTTTAAACTGTATCTTTGGGTTACTTGATCTCTTTTTCTTGTGGTTGGTAAAGCTCTTATTTTGCTTTAGCTGAATGGCTCAAATTTTACGTCTTGAGAATTTAAAATCTGACTTTATAAACTTGATTTCCAAAGCTGCTGCAGAAGCCTGCACGCATCCCTGTTGGATAGGTTGGAAGGGGTTAGGGGAGATAATGCAAATTTCAATATTGTAGCTTTTTTAAGCTGTGTTTTAGCATTACAGCAGACAATTTTGTAAGCACTACAGAAGACTTTTCTTCTGCAAATCTGACTCGTTTGCACAGCACTGATTCCCGAGAAGATTTAAATGCTGTTTGTTATTTTTCCCACATTTCTGTCATTTATAATGACTTTGGCCTTCCAGACTGTCTTAATAGCTTGTACATTTCTGCTTATACCTGAAGATTTGCCTTGAGAGTGGAAGAGTCTAAGTGGAAGACTGAGAGTGGAAGGGTCAGTCTTTTTTAACCTCTGGAATTTGTGACTGTGGCTGTCTTCACCTTTTCTCTCCTGCTTAATCATTGTAGAACCTTATTGCTACTTTGACCTGGGGTGGAAATGGCCACTATATTTTATTCTCATTAATGTCATTACAATAGATGCCCAGGTAAACTAATTTTCCCACTGAGCAACAAGATGTAGTGTTTATTATACATCAGAGAATCCACATTGGAAGAAAAACGTCAGAAGTGTGCTTTTTGCTCTGCTGCTCAGTTGTTTTCCTGCCAAGGAAAAAGTAAAAATTTTTTTTTTTAAATTTCATATATTTAGCATTTTCAATAAGACCTAAGGGTCAGTCTAAACATAGTGACAATGTGCTGCTTTAGCAAGAATGTATTTTGAATACATTCTCAATGCCTGAGCACGTAATAGTGTTCCCTGCAAAAATAAGCAGTGACAGCAAGGAAAAGCATTTTTTTTTTTTAGTCTTTTTAAATTGTTTCACTACAGTAGAATTTACAGTTCTGGTTGGAAAATTCACTGTGCTTTGAAGGTTTTGTTTATAAAGATTCATTTGCATCCGTATATGCATCTATTTATATGTGGTTCGTTAATATGAAAATAACCTAGTCAGATGTCTAGGAATAGATAATTATTTTTCTGGTCGCTACATTCAATACAGTTCTGCACTGACAAAGACTTCTTCAGTGCTGCTTTCAGCATGTGGGATGCCTGTTGGCACATGCTGCTAAACAGCTGCTGAATTGCTGCAATCTCAGGTGACTCTTGTGTGCTGGAGCATCATCCAAGTCAGGATGTGACTTTGCCAATCACTTGAGTCATGCCATTGATGGGGAGGAAATTTAGGTCTTTTCTTTCTTTTTGCTGGACAGCCTCTGTCTTGTTCGTTCATCAGGACATAAAATTTGGATTATGAGCCCTGTCTTGATCCTCACCTTTTCTGTGTGCAATTTCTTTTATGTACTTCAAGAATGAAAAGGAAAACCTTCTATATTACTCTGATAATTTGGTTTATTTTGACATTGTTCTATATAGAATTTATTGGTGTTTTTAATACTGAGGAGATGTGGCAAAATGATATCTCCTCATGTACTTAAATGCTGTTGGAAAATACATACAATGGAAAGATATCTCATGCAGCAGATAAATTATATTATGCAGAAAAATATGGGTTATTTTTTCACTTTTCCTCCACACGCAGAAAGGATGTTCTTTCTCTCAAAGAGCCTTTCCTTTGGCAATGGAAAGCATATCACCTGTGAGATGATACTTGCAGAAAAGTAAGAGTTTCACATTTTTTTGAGGGAGATTAAGTAAATTTGTCTTCATATTGTAATCTGAAAAATCTGTCAAAAGCTCTGGTCTGCTTTTAACTTTTATATAATTAATTCCACTTATGAATGTGGGATGATCAGGAATGAGCCCACTAAGTAGGTTCAGTTTGTATTGTTATTCTAATGAAATTTCAGAAGTACCTAAGAGCATCAGACATTCAGTTCTCAACAAGAGTAAAGGAAATTAAGATCCTCTTTAAAAGAGTTAAGGGAGCTTTTGAAAATGCAGTGTGACATCTTTGCAGACTGTGAGAGTCTAATGCTTTAGATTGATTTTAATTAGAGGGTAGACCAGAAACTGAATATAAAGATTTCTGATGAACCATACACAAGAATTGTTCTGTGATAGACCTATAGATTATTGTAACTTAAGATTTGTTCAGTGTCTGGAGAAAAAAATATATTCTTTTTTCTAAGACCTCTTTTATTTTGGAATTGAAACAGACACCTCTCTGAAAACAGAATTGATGAAGGTTGGTTTCCTATAGCTCTCCAAATCTCTGGTACCTAATTGTCCAGTTGAGCAAATTCTGCAATATTTCCCTCATCTGAAAGTGTTACTTCCACCTAAAAGCCTTTTCCACAGAAATTTCAGCAACTTAATAATTTTGATACCTCAGTTCTACTCCTCAGTTTTGATTGAAAGTGGAGGTTTGAGAGATGGACAGATGCAGGTCCTAAACCTTATTTCCTCGGGAGACCAGATTAAGAAAATTATCTAGAATAAACAGAGGGATTGGAAAGGAGAAGAGTAAGGAATAAATAACATGGGTTTATAGCATTAAGTATGAAATTTCCAAAGAACCTATGACCTGATACGTATGCAGTAGATGAACTATGTTTTTTTCAGTAATGTTATCCTCTATTGCTAGACATGCATGAATTTTCATTTTTCCTAGGTATATTTATTTTCCCCTGTTACAAGAAGTTAGGATTAAAAATAATATGGAATATGTCAGCACTGACTGGTTATTTTACATAGGGAATTTGTCTGAGTAATGGTGACATGGGCTTGTGATTTTTCCATATGTTATCTAGATGAAGACTTGTAACATAAACGAAGATAAATGGAATGCAGTTCAAATTTATGATTTATGTATGGTACTTTGAAATAAGGTGGCTAATTTGTCATCTTGTTACCCTGTGAATTGGTATTATTCTGCTCTGTTTTCATCAAGCGAGGAAGTAGAAAAATGAAGTTATCTCTTGTATCTAATAATTATTTCTAGTACTGTCTAGTTATTTTCTGTTTCTTTTTCACTTCAATTTTTTCTTGGCAAGTTAGTTCTTGGAGAAGGTTTTTTGTTTAGCAAACCAGTTTCCTATTTCAAGATTGTCTTCACTGTAATCATTACTCAATAGTAAATTACCTTTCTGGAACGTGAAGGCATGTGAAGCAACTAGCTAGAGGTTGTGTGCACATCAGCAGAGTTCAATATATTCACTACTTAGAGTGAGAGAGCAAGCTGTGAGGCCTGGGTGTGGAACATGGCATTTTTTCATAGATACGAAGAATTCCTCATGAACTCAAGAGTTCCTAATCTCTCACTGGTGGGAATATGACAAAGTGCTGAAAGAAACTAGAAAGAATCTTTTTGCAGTGGTAGTTCTATATGGTTAAGCTGTACGTCAATAGTCAGCCCTACAGTTCCCTGGCTATTTGTAATTTAGATGGAACTTTACAAAAATGCAGCTTGAAAATAGAAAAAGTAGCAATCTGAAAGAGTGCACCTTGCTAATGAGGAATACAGTGGTGATGATGGTACTTATGCAGATGGTATCTCAGGTATGATTAAATAGTTTTTAAGTTCTTGAACTACTTTCCAAACTAAGTCCTGTGTTAAAAGTTAGAGATGTTAAATCTTGACAGGAAGAACTGCATATTGACAGTTCCTGCTGAGGTATAACTAATGATATGAAACCTCTTTTAATGTGTCTCTGGTCTGACTGTTCTTTCACTTCTCAAAATATTGCATTTAAAAGTTTTGCATGTCCATAGAAGATATTTCTATTTATATTATACATTTTGGGGACATACACTTACTCATCTAGGGCTTCTACATAGATTCTGTTGAATGATTGGTTTAATCTTAGTTAAAATTGGAGGTAAAAATTCTCATTGGAATGCTCTGCTGTAGCCATAAGTAGGAAATCTCAGTTAAATGTTACATGCATACATTACATTTTCATTTACTTTAAAAAAAATAAAAAGACATGTTCTAGTTTGTTTCACAGATGAATCCTGAACTCTCTTCTTCCTGAGATGAGTGAAGCCTTTGATCTTTATCAAGCTATTATTGGACACTTTTTGATGTATTGTGCCTGGGTCCCAGTGTGTTTGTTTGTTATAGATGTTATCACATTTGGATTGTCAGCAAATTCATCTGGAAATAAATTTAAACATTTTGTTAGCGTTCTATATGTAAATAATAACCAATTAAATAGTTATTACATATAGGAGATCCTGAAGGCTTAAATTATTATCATATATACTGCCTCATTTTCAATGTATTAAAATGAAATATATTTGCTTAGATAAAGTACTTTATATCAACAACTGAAAAGAATTTCAGAGCAGGAGTTAGGGAAACAAATTCCTTTCAGCTTGTGGATTGAATCTATTGATGGGCAGAATATCAAGGCAAAGCCTCGTGGACATCAGACTATGGAGTAATTATCTACCTTGTGGAATAAAAAAAGCCCTTGGTCCACTTATATACGGATTGTTCTTTAGGAGGGAAAGTAAGGGATTTTGCTGCCTGCTGTAAAATCATGAAAAGAATCTGACTTAAATTGACACTGGGACATAATTTTGGCAATGATCCCCTTTGTGTGCTACCCAGGGGTTTGTGTATCATCCAGCAAAGCTCAGGCTTAATGAGTGATGCAGCATGTTTCATTTACATTTCCTCTTGAGGCAGAGTGGCACTCTATGCTGATGCCAGAAGAATATACTCTATCCCCTCTGAGTTTCAACTGAAGAGCTTCTTTTCCTGATGAAGGGCACAAACAAAATAAAATTTTCATTATAGATAAATCACTCATAAGGTTCAAGCATTTAGGGAGCCACATAGTTGCATTGCAATAAATAAGAATGTTTTTTCGAATTATTTCTGTCTTCAGTTACTAAAAAGTGTCATTGAAGGTAAATCATGTCTGCATTAGCAGTCCTTTTGTAGATGAGAAATTTAAAGTACATAAATAACAGATTTACTTAATTTAACCTTAAAAAGAATAATTTTTGTCCCACTTGAAGCTACAGTAAAAAGGATTTTCTTATAACTTTTTCATTTCTACTTTATTTTAATTTTTCTGTTTCCAAGGAATTCTGGTGATTTTAGCTGTTATTTTTTTCATTTTAGTGACATTCTCATGAAAATAAAATGCTAATAAAAAGAGGAAACTATTTTTCTTGGTTGTTTCCCTCAGTCAAGGATATTTACCAAACATTAATAATAGATTTCTGCATCTTGAATAAGGAGTCATTGGCAAAAATAAATGTATCTGAGAGACACATATGCAATGCTAATTGACAACTGTGTACACAAAGAGCTGCCATTTATTTTATTACAGTCAAACACAAGCTTTGTAAGTGTCAGTTCTGTGTTCTGTTGACCAGCATTTTAATTTAGACATATTGTTCTTCTAAGTGATTATAATTTTATTTCCTTCAAATACATAGTTCAGTCATATTAGTTGCCAGTGTGTATTTCATGATTCTTTCAAAAGTAACAATCAAATTACTATTATTTCATAGGACAAATTATAAAAAAACCCTAAACAAACAAACAGCTAAACAAATCTTTATTTCAATAGAGGTTCTATGATGAATGCAGGGGATGAAATATTGTTTGGTATTCATCTACAGAGTCCAAAATAAATCTTACCAATGAAAGGACATAATAACCAAATTGTCCTGACAACAAAAAACAGGGAACAAAGAGTTACAGAGTGGGCATTCCAAACTTTTATTGGAGTCTACAAAGCCTGACTCAGGAAAGGTAACAGATGTGAATGGGTCCATGTTGACATATCTGAACAAGGTCTCGGTGGACCTTAATGAGTCCTTGCTTAGTACAGAAGGAAATCTCACTACAAGTGTCTTGGCTGACAAGTTGCGACCCGGGTAGAGGATGTGGGTAACAGCTGTTAACTGTGGCTTCTTCACCCCAAATTGCTTATCCCTGGAAAATTTAGCAGGGTGTGGGGGGGGGGGAGAGGGGGAAAAGTGTAACTTGTAAAATTCAAGGGCCATTTACAGGTCTATACACACAAGCTCCTTTCTTGCTCTTACCACAAGCCAACATTTATTTTTCCCAAGGAAAGGGCAGCTTGCAGAAAGTTTTGCATGCTTGCTATTTCCCCTTTTCACAGGGAAACTATTAAGAGCTCTTGTGCATTACAATAAAGGCTTACAGGTAAGCAGAACTCCTGCCGTTTGTTGTCATGCTGAATTGCCATTTCATTTTATGATAGGATACTGAGAAAATTTGTTACCTCACATTTATGGAGAAAAAATGTGTTCTTTTTCTTTCTTAAATTCTGGATGACAGAGTGCAGCAAAGAATCTCCCTTATTTGTATTTAAAAAAGAATACTTTTTATTCCATATCTTAAGGATTGAAAGACAAGTCATGTGAAAAGTAATTTCTTCAAGATTTAGGTTGTAATTGGTTATTTTCTGGTAAGATAATAATTTGAATTTCATCAAAACCATCTTTTAGATCCAAGTTAAACTAAAGAAGGCTTTGAGTCAGCCCTGAAGATAGCAAGCTCCAGTTTCAAATGAAACACTTTTGTGATGAAAATGCCTTATCCTTTTTGTAACTTTGTTTTTTGGGTTTTTTTTAATACACTGAATATGGTTTGGATTTTTTTAAAAGCCATATAGAAAAAAACAACTTCTGGTTTACTTCTGAGTATTTCATGAAGTCTGACATTTTAACTGGAAATGTTGTAAGTATTGAACAAACACAGTATACGCAAATTCAACATCAATGAAGGAGACAGAAAACCTTTTGAAAAACAGAATTACAGAATATTCTGAGTTTGAAAAAACTCACAAGGATTGTCAAATCCAAGTCTTAAGTGAATGGCCTGTATAGGGATCAAATCAATGATCTTGGACATATTTAACCTCGCAAGAGCAAATTGTCAAGCTTACATGGTGTTCACTATTCAATAGGATATACTGAACAGGAGAAGACATGGAGGGTAGCTCTTAAGTTCAATTAACTCACTTGTGAAGAATATTTTGAGGATTCTAAAACTACAACTGTATTCAAAGTAACTCCTAAAGTAAACTCCAAACAGAAAGGTATATTAAAATCTATTAACAAAATGATGCGCATATGGCTTTTAACTTACTAACACCCTTAACTAGTGGCTGCCAAAAGCTGAGAATAAGTACTGAGTGAAGCTTTTCTTTTTCACTCTTTCCCTAGGCATGAACTGTTAATTGTGCTTGGAGAGAGGACACAGGGTTAGAAGGACTTTTGGAAAAGCTAAACTGGTGCTCTAGATTGCAGATATTCTACTGAACAATTCAACTAAGTTGTCATAATATTTTTATAGAGACAGCTAACAACTTTAAAGAATTAAATTGCAATAAAAATATTAGAATGATAATGGCTAATTATTTCTTCTTACCATGACAGGTTTTCTTTTTGTTGGTTTGTTTGGTTTTTTTTAAGTAGAAATCGAAGTAACAAATGCTAGACCTTCCAGTAAGGCAACAATATTTACTTTATGCATTGTATTATTTACAGCAGAATATACTAAATATTTCAACACATTGTTTCTAAAAGTTGGTAAGTAACATTATTGTGTGTGGCTTGCTATTCAGTGATGTAAAAAACTAAATTATGGATGGGATAGGATTTTGAAAACTATTCTTTAAAAACCCCATTTTTAAGCATTTCTCTGTTGCTTAACAGTGGGGGGTCATACAGGTCTTGGAAATACTATTTTCAGAAGTTCTAGCAAGGGAAAGTGATCAAAAATGTCATCATTATAAAACTGAAACAATTTTCATTCTCTTGTGTAATTATTTCTCACACATGCTAACACATCCACCCACAGAACAAACCCCCAGCCCACCTTCATTCAACCAAGCTCTTTCTCCTCAGGGTTTAGCAAGATGAGAGATGATAACACTGTTTTGTTTGGGGTTTTTTTTGTATTTAAAAATGTTGAAATGTTGCTCAATTACCATGGAATTCACCTTCACTGAAGCACTTAAATACGCAGGATGTGGGCTTTCTGTAGATGATTGGTATGAAAAATTACACTGAAACTTTTTTGTTGCTTAATTTCACAAAAAGCATTCTATTTTGCATATTCAGTATCACTCTTTTTTAATGTGGACAGTAATTGGAGACCTTCAAATTCAGCATTGAAATTATTATGAATTACTCTAGAAGATAAATGTTGCAGAAAATAGGAGCATAGGAAATGCATTTGAATTGTGTTCTAAAAGAAATGTTGTAGCTATGGAAGTGTAAAAATTTAACAAAGGGAAAGTTTCTGCAGAGAGATAATATGATTCAGTAATTTAAAATCTAATTGCTTTGCCGAGGCCATAGGATATCACTGAAGGTGGTGGTAAGGAATGAAATAAGGCCAGCATGCTCTGGGCTCTGACTGTCTTCTGTCAGGTCCAAAGAGAGGTCAAAAAATCCAACCTAAATGTAAGACATAACTTTTTCTTTAATTTTGTTAACTTACTATGCCCTAATCTGTATTAATTTTTTTTCACCAAACTCACTGCAAAGCTTCTGTGGGTGATATAAAACTTGTAAATCTTGTAATTTCTTGAATAAGTGCTATAGCTTCCTTTAATTTAAGAGTTTATAACCAAAGTTATGTAGTTTCTTTGATTGTAGGTTATGACAAGTAATTGACAGTATGTTCCATTAACACTTCTGAAAACAAAGGGTGATGAGTTCCTGATAAGACAATAACTGTACAGATCAAGACATTGATTCCTTAAAGACAAGTGTGCTTCATCTTACACAAGTCAATAACCTCACATTAAGCACTGGAGTGAAGTCTCACGGGATACTGGAGGCTGAAGCATGTGGGTGAAAACCTTATACTTTCAGCTCAGCCTTTAGCTGCCAGCCTCTTGCTATTCTGGTCATAGCTGTTTCTAGCTGTAGATTGGGACTGGGAAGAGATCACAAAACTAATTTTCTATTTGACCTTGCTTGGGTACAGGTTACCAGAGGTGAAAGGCAGCTTCGATTATTTACTGCAAAACTTTACTGCCACATTTCTTCCATTACCCATGAGAAAGTCACTGTTGCATCTTATATACTGAGTCTGTTTCCATACTCTCTCTCACCTCTCCCCCCAAACCAAAACCAAACCAGCACAACCCCCCCTCACTGCACCCATCCCAACCCAGGCTCCAAAATACAAGTACTGTAAGATACTTTCTTCCTAGGAAGGTAGTTCTGTATTGTATAGCACTGGAGTTTCAATAAGTAGTGCTTTCAATGAATTGTGCTCAAAACTACTAAGAAAGATACATTTATTATTATTATTATTATTATTACATTCTGTTCCTATAATCCTAGTGAATTCTCAGGTGAACAGTTCTTGAATTGTGTTGTATTGTGAATGATAACTGATATCTCTTTATTGATTAGTTATCAAAGGCATGTGATAACACTGCAGTTTATTTCTGGACTGCTTGTTTGTAGAAGTCACCTAATAGGGTGAGAAACATAAAGGTTAAATAGCAAAACAAAAGTAATGGCATTTTACTGAGTTGGTATTCTTCTTTTTAAAGAATATATGCTTTAGGTAAAAAAGTATCAGATACACAGGTAGACAAAGGAAAATGATCCTATGCCTATGTCTTCATCTGCTGTTACCTTAGAATAGGCTTGTGGAATACCCTGACTTTTGCTAAATTACTTTGACAAAAATGCTTAACCTTCTAGTTTAAATTATTTGACTGCTGAAAATCATGTCTTTTAAAATCAAATTTACACCAAAATTCATTTCTGTGTGAGCAAAAGTCATGTGATATTTGTTCTGTTCTGTAACTGTATGAAACTTCAACTACCACTGAGTTGTTTTGTTTTATTTTTTTTTTTTTTTTTTAATTTCTGTTTTAAAAGGTCAGTTTTATGAAGGAAGATGCTCTTTGGTTTCCTGTCTGTTCTCTCATTAAATGTCAATGGTTTTAACTTTTTTACAAGGCAGTGCCGTGCTGCATTTCATTCTTTACTGGGCATAAATAACACTGCATCTACTGCCTGTCCACCAAATATTTTCCAACACCTGTTCAAATTTTCATAAGAGGTTTTTTAATCTTACTCTTTCCTTCCTAGATATTACACACCGTGGTGGCTTTAGGAGCTCCATTACAGCATTTCTTTAAAAGGATGGATAAGTACATACACACACACACACACTCAAATATCTAAAAAGACCCTTAAAATCAAGAGCACATCGTAAAATCTTCCACTGTGGTCTCTGTTAACACATTCCTGTTCTTGCTTGCCATGGCATGGAAGAATCCACATGACTGGAAAAGAAAGTGCTCTCATAAAGTAGTGACACATTAAGCTGTAGTTACTTCTTTGTGAAAGTCTGAGCACACTTCACTCAGTAGCTTAGTTGGGAATGTCTTACAAATAAGAATATGTTTGAGAAATGCATTTCAGGAATGGATTCAGCACAACTGAAAAAATAGGATTGGAGGCATGGAAAAACCCCAACAATAACAACACGGGGCATTTTGGTAATTTAAAATTACTTTTCTTTGGAAAAAAATATAATCACTTTGTGTTTCAACACAAATTTGAATTTTAATGTTGAGCTAGTTTTATAAGAATTATATATGAAAATTACATTTTTCTTTCTTAAGATGCCTTAACTATGTTTTGAAATCATATCAAAGTAGGAAACGTGGAATGTCTTGAAATACTGCTTTCAAATTGCATAAAAACTTGACTCTCCTGATTGGAAGCCAACGTTAATTGAAGTCAGCAAGAGAAAATTCTTAATTCCATAAAACAGAGTGATGAGGAGCAGTGAGATTTGAAATTTTTAATTGATTGACTAATTTACAAAGGCAGCATAAATATTCTGTCACCTGAAGTTAACACGTATTGTTCTACGTTGCAAAGAGACAGAGAGCAAAAAAGTCTGCACAAACTGCTAATCCTTGAAATATTTACTGTCTACCAGTATATTGTCTCACTTTTATCTATTCTTGTTCTTCTCTATTCTGTTTTACATTTTTAAAAAATTGAATAGTACATGCTCTGTAATCTAATTTAATGCAACTTTGAATATTATGTTAAAAAATAAACAACCCTCAAACTTTCTGTATTCTCCACAGAGAAAGAAACGATGCTGGAAGAAAGCTAACAGTACATTGTTTTAAGTAGTTTCGACATGCAATGATGTTACATTTCAAGTGTGAGATGAGAGCTAACCACCTCTCCTATAAATTTAATAGACTTTAATCCTTAGTTACTTAAGATGGTTGTGCCCAGGTAGTTGTAGGAGCATAGGAGAGTATAATTACCCATCTGCAGACAAAGGCAGATATTTTTCAGTTCAAGGATAAGACTTTTATCCTTGGAACTTACACTAAGGTGTGAGTGGAAGTCTCTGGTTTTTTTAGAAAGCAGAAAAAAAAATGTTAATTAGCTGATCAGTTAGTTATTGAATGGGCTGAGCCTTGTGATTGAAAAAAATACAGTATAATTTGGAATACTTTTTAAATTTTTTTTTAGTTTTGACTGGCATCTTTCTTGCTTCTTTGGACTGTAAAACAGAACCTGATAGGACAAAGGTTGACACATAGATATCCTAATAATCTATAAAATATTTCAAGAAAAGACATCCTATCACTGTAGATGAACAAAGGCACCGAGATGATATGTCTGTGTGATTTACAGGATTAAATTTTATCTAACCTGAAAGATTCTAAGAGAATTTTCAGTCTTAAATTACTCTGATTAAAACAGGAATGTCTAATCCAAAGATAGAATATGAAAAGAAATCTATGCTTTGGCTGTAATCCAGTCATGCCCAGGATTTACCACCCATATTTTGAAGAAGGACAAAAATAACCAGATGACCTTATGATTTCTTGAGACAAAATGTTACAATAGTAATGTATTTTCCCTTCCTCTTCCCTCTCTTCCTTGATCATCGTCAGTCATTTAGTTTTAATGTTGCACAAATAATTCCTAAGTCTTTCTTTTTGGAAATTTTTGTTCACTGTCTGCTGCTACAGCTTCCTAAATCTGGTTGGGGCTGAGCCAGAGCTTGGGCTGCTCCAACAGGAAGGGTTAGAGATGAGGTATTTTGGGCAAGGGGAAGTTTGCAATTCCTCTGTATTGCTCAGAGAAAATGGAAGTAGCCTGCCATGTGAAGCCATAAAAAACTGGCTTTAGGGAGAATTGCTGCAGTGCTGCAGTTCCTTCACCTTTAGAAGAGGAAGGAAGAATTGATCTCTGTCAAAAGGGGGCATTGCTAGCAATTGAAAAAGCTTATCTTTCCAAAGCCTATTGAGTCGAAATGTCCTGTATGTTTATAGTTTTGTAGAGATAAAAGAAGCAAACTTTGGACACAGAAGAAAATTACACCATTTGGTTTGAAAAATGGCTCCTGTCTAGATTAATCCTAAAGGTACAATAAAAGAGATGTGGTGTGTTTGTTTTTTTGATCTGGGTGGGGAGGTTTCATATTTTTTTTTTTGTTTGTTTGGTTGGTTGTTGCTTTTTTAATTTTGGGATTTTGCCACTACAAAATCTATTATTTTCATTAGCTTGCTTTGGAAAAAAAGTTAGTTGATTAACATATACATAAATACATGTATGTATACCTTAAATCTCTGTAGTAGTAGAATCATAGAATTATTTATGTTGGAAAAAACCTTTAAGATCATCAAGTCCACCCGTGAACCTAACATTGCTGAGCCCACCACTAAACCATGTCCTTAAGTGCCACATCTACACATTTTTAAATATCTCCAGGGATGGTGACTCAACCATTTCCCAGGGCAGCCTGTGCTAGTGCTTGAATAACCCTCTCCAAAGAGAATTTTTTTCCTAATATCCAGTCTAAACCTCCATTCGCATAATTTGAGGTAATTTCTCTTGTCATATTGCTTGCTGCTTGGGAGAAGAGTCTGGCTCCTACCTCACTACAACCTCCTTTCAGATAGTTGTAGAGAGTGATAAGGTCGTCCCTGAACCTCCTTTTTTTCCAGGCTAAACAATCCCAGCTCCCTCAGCCGCTCCTCATATGAGTTACTCTGTAGACCTTTCACCATTTTTGTTGCCCTTTTCTGGACATGCTCAGGCACTTCAATGTTCTTGTAGTGAGGTGCATTCACAAATAACAAAATACAATTGTTCATTTTAAGACACGGACAGACTTCACAGCAAGAACAATAGAGTAAGCAAAACAGTTATCTTTACAGAAATAAAAATTCTCATAGACATTGTGGAATAAGCTGGTGAAAGGAAGTGCATAGAATAAAAAAATCCAACATGAACCGGACCACACAAAAATATCTACAAATCACAAAAAATGAATTGACCTTAGAACATTCTATTAAGTTGAACAACAAAATAATAGCTACTACCTTCAACTACACAGAAAAGAATGAACTTTTGCTTCAAGGTTAGCAAACTGCTCATAATAAAGTAAGCAAGTTCCCATGAAGTTTTTTCCCCCATCTAAAGAACTAGAATATAGAAATGTAGCAGAACAAACACTTCTGAATTAGTAGTAGAGGTTACCTTTGACTCTTCCTCAGTGGTCCATTTATAACTGAGAATTGCAAGCAAACAGGATACAAATCAAGAGCAATTTATCAACTTGTTAAGTATGATTCTGTTTATGGAACAGTAACTGCATAGCTACAACCATAACACTGCATAATGAGGTATTCAAAATATCAGTAATTTTAAAAAAGAACTTATAAATATCTATTGTTTAGCACTTATTCATGAAGTTTCCTAGAAATCACTAGTTCTTTAGTCTGATATTCTTTATTCTACTAAACCAAATGTTCTAAAAAAATCTTTAGCAAGGTACAAAGATTTATATACGTATTTAGCCAAAGAAAGCACTATGAGGCTTTGTCAGCCTTATGTTTTCCTAGTTGATTCTGGCAATCTGGAATATTTATGGAATAAGTCCCAATTTGCAGATGGAAAGCCAAGTCTATCCCTTTGTTATTTTGTATTTCACATCTCCTTTTTGCATGTAGCCATGACAGTGCAATTTAATAATGCAAACTTTTCTGACAGAGTGCTTTGTAATTCTGTGGAGTTTTTCCTTGCAGAAACACATGTGATTCTCTCAAAAAATGGCAGTTTAAGAAGTGAGAAGTCCTGACAGTAGTCTTAGTAACTTTTTCAGAATAAGATTTTTCAGTAAGAGCAATAAAATTCAATCCAGTGAGTGTAGTCTACATGGGGGAAATTTACACATCACCTTAGAACTTCAAATATCAGGTCTTTGATGATCATTGACACAAACCTGTGTTTCCCAGAGCTGAGCCCCTGCTGCTGTTGGTATTGTCATGGCCCTACTTTTATTGTTATTCTGCTCGCATTTACACAGTATTCCATTATTGATTTTTATTGTTCTCTAAGGGATTACGTCAAAGTCTAGTTTATTGATTCCATTTGTACATAAGTCTTCTAAATTGCTAGGCATTTTCATAACCTTCCCCTCTACCCTATCTACTACTTCGCTAACTGGTATTGATTTAAAAGAATGGGAAAAAAAAACCAAACTTCATAAGGTTTTCTGGAGAAGATTAAAGTTTCTGCATCTTCTATATGACCATTGATGGATTTTTCTCAACAGGTTTAATGATAAAAGTTGAAAAAGGATGCCCTTGGATTTTCCTTTAATTGTTTTTATAGTGCATTTGTATTTTTATTTTTTTAATATAATTGTTAAAATATTTTAGTGGATTTATTAGATACAGTAGTAACAAAAGCTGTAACTATTCATGCCTAGGGCTGTAAAATCCAAAAATCCAAAAGAGGGAATCCAGACTGGTACTGACACTTCCCTAGATTCCCTAGATTAGTAGATTTACCTACAATCTACTAATATATTAATGAGATTATATTTAGGTCTTTTTTGTTTGAGTGGAAGAAATTTCACTCATTTTTCTGTTTTGTAATGCTAAGAAGATCTTCTACTTCTTCCAGTCCATTCCATGTATGATGTGGATACAGAAATGTCAAACTGTTACTACAGTGAGCAAGCATGATACACTCAAACCTACCTTTCTCTTAATTACTTTCTTTAGATGGTCATTGTTTTGTAGTATCAAAGTATCCTATTAATAATTTTTATATTATCTCATTGAAATTGCATTCTTTAGGTATCACATCAAAAGGCCTTGAAAATAAGTTGTCTTTAATATAAAGTTATTTTAGAAATTGGTCTTATGAAATGCATAGATTTTTTCTCAAAAGAAGTGAAAACTAATTTCACCTTCAGGATCAGAAATCAAAACTCTTTACCAATGCAATCAGAATGGCAAATGAGTTAATTTGCCTTCAAGCTAAAGAACATTGTTTTGTATTATGCAAATGCTGTGGTACTGTGTAAGAGGAAGTATTTAAAAATCAGAATTAGCAGCAATTTCAATGATAGTTACTGACTTAGATTTTAACTAGTGAAATTAAGATCAAAATTAATTATCCTATTTTTTAATTTTTTTTTCTTTTTAATTTCTGGTACAGTAGCAGAACTCTGGTTTCCAAATTATCATGCCTTTTGACTGCTGAACAGAGATCTTTAATGTATGTTAAAAACTGCTGGAAGTGAAGGATGAAGTAGAAACTCAGCAGCAATAATTTTGCTTGTTGTGTCATGAGAAATACTCAGTTAATAATAAGGAGATTGTTTCAAGAGCATTTTAATTAAGAAAATTTGGAATACAAAGTAAAACTCCCTAGGCGTTCAAATTATTCAATATGAGAATCCTACAGTATTTAACATCTAGTATATGAAATGTTTCTACATCTGTCTGAAAATGAAGTGAGCCTATTTTCATGGTGTTAATCACTTTTATTGCATATACTACTTCACAGTACCCAATTTGTCAAATAGAAGCGTGTGTTTTACAGTGTATGGTAGATTCAAAATAGAAAAGAACCTTTCTTGGAAGGAGAAATGTATTAATTTCTGCGAATTTAACTACCATATAATTATCCTTCAATACTGTCTGAAAGGTAAAAAATGATAAATGGTTGCAATAAAGAGGCATCACACATGCAGAATGAAGGTTCAGAAGGGCTCATTCGACCTCCATTTTACCAGAAGTTTGTTTCAGGAACTAAGCATTACTAATAGATTTAGTATAATCTAGATAGATGCTTAAAATAATAACTTATGATTCAAAGCGACTGAAAAGAGACTTTGAAAACAAAAAGGCATCTGCATTAAAACTGTGGTGAGATTTCTGGCTGTGGAACACCTAGTAAAAAGCAAATAGTTATTAATAATTACAATTTATTTTCTATATTGTCAAATATTCAGTCTTGCTTTTTCTGAAAAGCCAAAGGCCATGCAGGTGTTTTGTTTTAGCTTCTATCTTGTAAATGACATAGACAATTTAAACCACAAATATGGTTCTGTTTTCCATAAAGAATTATACATGTGAGATTCAATAACTGTAACAATGGTACAGGATTTTTTCCTTGCCCTTCTTGTCTCTGCACCACCTTGTGTAAGAAGCAGTGAAAAAATATAATTATCTTCAACTATTCTATAATTTACAAGACATTACCATTTATCCAGGTTAAGTACTTGATTTGTAGTTGGGTAAGGAAGGAATATAGATAAAGATGAATGAGAACTGTTTATTTAGAACAGCTGTTGTCACCACGGAGATCTTGAGTGTACTGCTAATTTTAATGGAGGATGCACATTATTTATGCTGAGCTCAGTGGCCCCTAAGTTCTGCTTTGTGGGGAGGGTGACCACTTTATTGCTATAATTAGGTGGATGGGGGTTTCAGGAGGCAGAAACCTGCCAATGTGTTCAGGAGCTGCCGGAGCTTCATATCTCTCATTAGGAATACGATGATTTAGTCCAGCCTTGGGCTCAGAGAAGGCGCCATCTTTCAGGAGTTCTCTCCCTCTCAGGTTGAAATTTAGCTCCTCAGCAGGGTTGGCCATGTAGCAGTTGGTGCCATCACCACAAACTGCTGCTGCTGCAAACAATAACCCCTGGGAGCAGCATGTCCTCTTTGCTCTGTAATAAGTTGGGCAAACAGAGAAGTCCACCTTTTCCACGCCTTACCAAAAGCATGTTTGGGCTGAAACAGGGATCACCAAGCAACTAGATTTTGAGGAGTGTTTCAAACTGGTTTGTGGCTCTTGTTTCAAGGGAAAAGGTTACTTTTGCCTGTACCTGTTCTTCTTTATATTTAGCTGTTATGACTGAGAACGAAAGGTCAGTGGGAACAGCACAATTCATCTTTTCTGTATAGCTAGAAACCAAGCTGCATGGAGGGGAGAGCAAGCAGCTTCTCTCTTAATATACTCTTCCCCATAGTGCCTTATGTGAAATAAATGTTGGAGTTATTTCTTTTCATACCTGAAAACCTAGGATAAATGTTTCACCCTCATAGTTTTTACTTTTGCTGTCATCAACATGCATCTTTTTCACTTCATTTAGTGTTCCTTCAGTCATTACATCATTGGTATGAACTGTGAGTGTCGAGTAAAGTGCAGTATGTCTCCTTGAAGCAGTACATTCTCATTCTTGCATCTATTTACTTCTAATGGTCATGAAAATTTTATTTTTCCCCCAAGTTACTGAATGACCTTGTTTGAAAAGGGGGAAAAGGATTGGAGCTTAAAGGTTATTTTTTACATGCCTCTTTTATAACTTTATCTACTAAGTATATATGAGACCATCTTGCCTAATAAGACATCTATTTAGTAATCCACACATGTTGTGTGCTGTGGAGTTAAGATTCATTGGCATGTGTCTGATATGGTGGCATTAACATATGAATGGTGAAGAAATGGTGAAGAAGCAGTGTCAGAAATAACTAGTGCTTTAGGGAATACCATGGCATTTTTTATTTTTAGAAAGAGTTCATTTAAACCTCTGGAAGGGTGATAAGGGCCAACTTCTGAAACTTTGTCTCAAGGCTTATCCTTCACATAACTAATTAGATTCAAAGGGATTATTCATAAAACTAAGGATCTTCAGAATTTGTTTTGAATTTATTTGAGTGGCAAACAACTAGAAAAAGCAAAGTTGGTGGGTTTTCTTCATAAGAATGTCTTGAGTTTTGAGCCTGTGTGGTGCAAAACTTGTATAATGAAATGTTAAATTCTTTTAAATACCTAAAAATTAGATGCTATGAGCTGTTTGCTCCCTCATGATAGAGTCTAGTCTTCTATTGACCCTTCCTGTGTTGTGTCATCACAACAGCTTTCCAATGTAACTTAGCAGTATGGTATTTTTTTACCATTCTCTTCTAGACCATTCAATACACTGTCCTGTTTGGAAGAGAAATCTCTAATTGGTAAACATAGCTTATTTTACCAAGGAGATTCTCTAGTGAAACTCAGGAAACTGGCCTCTGAAGGAGACACTCCTGTCACTCTAAATAAATACAACCTTCTGCATCTGTTCTTTGATAGTTTAGACTGTAAAGTATCCCCAGTTTCATAAGCTTCAGCTCTAAAAAAAGTGCCTTTCAAATATTCAGAACCAACTGTTCTATTTCTCAAGTCAGAAATATTAGATCTTTGTGCATCTCTATAAATGTGTGCAGTGCAGTTTTTCAGTTGATCATTACTTAATTTCAGCATTTTTTTTTAAATATTAATGAGACGGAAGACATAAACTATGCTTGGTTGGTAAGAGTAATTTGTATTATTTATATATATCTCTAATATTTACTCCACATATATTTTTATCCTGGTTTCTATCTACAAAGTAAGTAAGTAAGTAAGTTAATGTTTGCCTTGTAATCACTTTCTCTATCTCAGTAAATGCCCTTTTAAGAAAGCGAATAAGGTCAGGCTAAGCATTTACAAAATCAAAGTGTCCCTGCAATAACTTATAGTTTGTACTTTGTGTCTTAACCTTTAACAGTTGTTCAGATTAACCTAAACTAGTTATAAAAGTTTTCTTAAATTTATGATTTATAGCTTAAAGACAAGGTATTTTAACTTTTCCATAAAGAACAAAAAAAGGAATAATATAAATTCATATAATTCATAAATAATTCATATTAATATATTTAATAAATTAATATAATTCATATGAAATGTTGATTTATGTTCTGACACCAGCTAGTTAAACATTTTACATAAAGTCTTTCCAAATTATACTTTTATTACCCAGTGTAGTTTTGTACAAGTTATCCAACCCTGCAGTGCTCTGAGCTGATGGAATGTTATTGGACATGTAACAGCATGTAACCATCAAGAGATTGGCTTATATTAGCCATGGGATGTGTGTTATGGCCATCAGAGTTATCTGAAAAGATGAAAGACTTGTTCAAGAAGCAGAGATACCTGAATTTGGTTAATGGGGTCCTACAGTAAAAAGGGGTTTGTTATTTTATATAGCAGAGGTACAAGGTGTTAAGCAGGGTAAACTTTGACCATATGTCAAAGTACTCTTGAAAGTACTTAAGGAATTGTATATGCTTTTGGTGAAAATTTTGTTTGTTTGTGATCCCACAGCTAAATTTCAACAATGTTTGTGGCTTGATTATCAAGTGCTTCCTTTGATTAATTACTATTCGGCTTCATAGAAGAAAGAGCAGTCTCACTTAATTTACTGGGCTATCTGATGACCAGACTTTACTGAATTTGGAACCACTCCATCAATGTCTTATGGGCTGTTAAAACTTACATTCAGCTCAGCATTAGATATGGACAGCTGGCTAACAGGAAAATACAGGAGTAATTGCCTACTAAGAGGAAACCATTCTAAAGTCAAATTGCTTGGTGAAACAACTGAAATAGCTCTTAAGGAAAATCCCTAAAGGATTTAACAGGACTTAAGCCAATAATGTCCTACAGAAATTACTCTTACTAACCAGTAGGACTGAATACAAAGCACTATCCTTCCTGTTGCATTTTTTAACCACATGCTTAATATTGTATACAGAGAAAGTAGGATTTTACCTGAAATTACTGAAGGCTGTCCAAAAGAAGTCAGAAAAAGCAGTAATTTCTTGCTAACATTATGTATGTCTTTCTGCTAGTATCTTTCCTGTTTAGGCAAAAAGAAAAAAAACAGAAACTCAAGAAAGAAACTGCAGATTGTTTTTCATTTTTTAAAGTGAAACTAATGAAAAGATTGTCTTCTGAGACTATCCCTTTATTCCCAGCAAAAGGCTCAATTTTTAATTACTCAAAATTTTACCTGAAGTTAGCCATTTTCATTGACATTTCATTGCAAGATATTCTCATGAGGCTGTCTTTGAAAATATGATGGTCAACATAGTTCACCAATTTGAAAATGATACTGTTTTTCAATGACAGACAAGTTAATTTGGAGGGAAAAAAAAAAAAAAAAAAAAACAAAAACCCAAAACCAACCCAAACCTAAAAGCTAGTAAGCATGGAAGATTTTAGTGAGGGTAAGAAAAATGGAAGCAATATATGAGGAGGAAACTAGGACTAACTGGGTAAAGCTTGATGTGAGAACAGGGCCTATAGACTTGGTCCTATATTCTGGACATGAATCCTGTGATGATAGCATTTATTGCTACAGTGAAGTGTGCTCTAGTCAAATGGAATTTGTGTCATCTTGTACATCATAACTACAAGTCTTGACCACAAAAACATAGAAATTACCTTTGTATGGTTTCTCTGTGTTCTTATGTGTGTGTATGTAATAAATATCTAAGACTGAAGTTCTTGTTGTGACAAAGGTCAAAATGACATTTAGGTCCCCATGGACCATAAAATAAGTGAAAAAGCTGGCTTCAATGTAAGATACTTTTACTGGCTTTGGCTTATTCTTTGTGAGCCTCTATTCATACAATGAAAACTACGTAGAATATTCTGCAAATTACAGAAAGCTTCCCCTGAAGAACCTCATGGTAACTTTTAAGCAGTGGTATTTCCCTGTCTTGTAGGAAACAAAGTAAATCACAGTAAATAGAAGACTGATCATGCAAGTAATACTGAAGTAATACTCTATAGTATACATATCTTGAGATGACTGCTTATCTCTTCCCATGGGCTGAGAGAGAAGTATGTTTGCACAGAAACATGGAAAATCAAACAAAATGTCAGTTAAAGTCATGCTGGCCCAATCCTGAAAGCCCAACTTTTAGCTTGAATATTTTAATATTTGAGAAAATATTCTTATTTATGAAGGATTTAGATGGGGTTATGTGACAGAGTACAAAGGGAAAACAAGTGTTCTAATTCCTTGTCTGGTGTTACTATCAGGAATTTATCTTGTAGTTGAGTTATAATTGAATTATGAGAATAATTTAAATTGCTATTGTCCATTCAGAATGAACAGTCTTCCTTTGTATACTGTTTGGTTAGACAGGGAATTTAAAGTTCATTGCCATTGCCTACGGGAAAGGTCTCTGCAATCATTTTTCAGCTCTTTTCAGAGAAAATATGAGAAAATCCTCTTATAGAAGAAAAGTCTAACAAAGAGTCTAACAAATAATACCAGTCCATTTCAAAGGGAAAGAGTGCAAAAGGCCTTTTTTTCTCTTTCTCCTTTTTTTTTTTTTTTTTTTTTTTTTGATTGAGGTCGAGACGTGAGTTTGCATTATAATTAGGGCAAGGATGTTCTAGCTGTTAGATGTGCTTTGACATTGTTGCTGTGCTGTATTCAGTGAACTGAGTGTGTTTTACATTCTCTGAGATTGCTTTTTGGTAACATTAAATAACAGTAAAATCAAAGGACCAAACTACAAGTGATAATGAATTATAGAATCCTTACACCTTTTTTTTACTATGAATTTAAGGTTTGTTTTAGATTTTTCAGTATCACTGCTCTGAAAAGGAATCTAATTGGTGTACCTTGCATATTATGGTGATGGAAGGGAGTGTAATGTGTACACAAAAGTACATTTTCTATGTAATTCATGTCTCATTTTCATGTCTGAACACTGTTTTGTATGGCTAGGCAGTCTTGAATTCTCACTGATTTTCATTAGTCAGTCTTTAAGAGAACAGTATGAATGTTGATGTCACTGACTTGAGGGCCTATCTACATGTTAAAGTTCTATGTTTATTTCTGCAAATGAGATGGCACGTGTCTTATTTGTATGTGATAGGAAAGGGGACAGAAGGTTTATATTCTTTGACACAACAACAATAAAGCCGTATTTCAAGGGGAGAACAGTGAAACAAGATGACAAAATGTATCTACCATCTTGCCCAGAAAGAGGTGATAAGATTAACTAAGCATAATGACCTGAAGGGTTGGTGTGGTGGTTTGACCCAGGATAAATGCCTGATGTCCATCAAAACTCCTTCAAGGCCTTCCCC
>JAWWMO010000083.1:82992978-83003792 GCA_035047845.1 Dendrocincla fuliginosa | reverse complement strand
CACGAGAGAGATCCTCTGCTCTCTCGTGGGTCATTCCATGGGGTGCAGTCTCTCATGAAAAGCTGGCTGTACCTGCTCCGTGTGGGCTTCTTCCTCCATGGGTCTTGGCTGCAAATCTCTGCAAGACTCTGCTCCACCTTGGGAGACTCTTGCTAAGCGTGGACCTCCTCTCCGTGGATCTCAGCTGCAAATCTTTGCAGGACCTCCGTTCCATCTTGGGGGCCTCCCACGAGGTGACAGCTTCTTTCATGCCTCCCCCTGCTCTGACAGGGGGGTCTTTGCACCCCAATGGATCCCATGGTCATCACCAACGTATTCAGGGAATAATAGTTTTAAGTCCTCTCCCTGATCCGTGGGGTCCCTCCCCTTCCTTCTCCTCTTCTCCTGCTGCACTGACCTTGATGTCTGCATTGTGATATTGTTAATCCATGGCTGCCAATTTCTAACTGCACAACAACTTCTTAAATATGTTTTCACGCAGGGGTGTAACTTAATGATTCAAAAGCAGGAAGTTTTCCTCGGAGCTGGCTCTCATTGGCTCTGCTCTATATGATGGAGGGAAACTTCCGGAGGCTTCCAACAGAAGCCAATCTTTCTCTTATTAAAAAAAAAAAAAACCCAAAAAAAAACTAATCAGAGAAACCCACGACAGGTGGGAAGACAAAGATTAGGGCTGATGGCACTGATGGGTTGAGGATGTCTTTGGAAATGAGATAATTAACCCTAAGTCCACACACTGTGCCATCAGACCTCTTTCAAATGGAATGCTACTGTTCTAGGGACTTTGCAAACACTGATATTGTTCCAGAGTACTTAGAAACAAAGCACCTGTCAGGAGAGAGAGATATTATATAGGTATTTGACATACCAGATCATTTGTTACCAGAAGAACATCAGCAGGAACAGCAACAGAAACTGGAGGGTAATCCCTTAATGTAGATGAGAATGAAATTACTTCACTTTGCATAACCTTTGCCATAGAGTTAGTATTTGATGTGTCCTTAAAAAGGAAAAGGTAGTAAAACCATGAAAGAATTTAGTCACAGAGCTTTGTTTGAACATCAGATCTATGAATGAATAATGTAACTGTGACCAGTGAAGATAACAGTCCTTCTCAAGAGATGGAGACATCGCCAATTAAAAGAAAGCCCAAAAACCAACACCCACTCCCACAAAAAAAAACAAAAAACAAACCAAAACAACAACAAAAAAACCCACCCCCAAAATAAAACAAAAAAACAACAAATAATAAAATAAAAAAAAACCAAATCCCTCCAACAACAAAACCCCCAAAACCTAAAACCAAATACAAACCACAACCAAAACCACCCACCCACACAACTAAAAGAATAAATGAATGCAGATCAGAATTTAGAGTTCCAAAGACCATAAACTGAAACAGAATGCCCTGAAAAAAGAGATGAGCACGCCTTTACCAGGCATCCTCCCCTTTCTAACTGGTCATTTCTATCCTTGCACTTTCTGAAAAAAATCTTGACATGAAGTGCAGAATAGTGACCTGTGGGAATGACTGCTTGTTCCTCAGTGTAACCTGCTGATCTCAGAAATGGGTGAGTTGCAGGGGAAGGAATAAAGTCTGCCAGATTACAGCTCTGAATTCTTTTTTGAGGAAAAAACTCAAGCCTCACCTTCATTTTTCCTGGACCTCTAGGTCATATAACGAGTTACTTGTGCATGTTTCATGGTGGTGGTGATTGAAGGAGAAGACAGTGGTTATGACTGAACAGAAAGGCCAGCTGCTGTACTCCATTATGCTTTAGAGCTCTCCAGCTATTTTCTGATGCAACTAATGGATCTGCCTCTCTTCTGTTATTTTTAGTTAGTAGGTAGCAATTGCCTGTGCTAGTAAACTATGTTAGCATTCCTAATCCATTAAGCTCGTTTTTTTGGGGGATGGCACATTGAGTCTGGCTGGGATAGAATTAACTTTTCCCACAGCAGCCCTCATAGTGCTGTGTTTTGTATTTGGAACTAGAATGGTGTTGGTAACACACCAGTGTTTTTCCTACTGTTGTGCAGTGATTACTGTCTCTCCAATCCTCCCCAAGCCAAGGTGAACCCATCACAGATTGAGAATGGCAATATGGTAGTACAAACATCTAGGGTAGGTAGCTTTTTTCTCTTGAGAAATACAATTAATATTTTTCAGCAACTGTGTTGGCTTATGGAGAAATATTAAAGCAATTCTACCCCAGATGAAGTGCTAATGAGGGATAGTATTGCTCAACAGCATTTCAGTCCCAGAAGATGGGAATCGTCTTTTTGTGCATTAAAACTGTTTTGATTTTTTTCTTTTATTGTTCTTTTTAGTCCTTCTCAACTATTGTTTGCTGTTCTCTAATATGTTATAGGGAGGAGAAGGACCACCTATGTGCTCTAACATTACCCAGGCTTTATTTTGGAAATTTTTTCCTATCTACTTATGATATTTTAAGCAGCCTAACAGCCTGATATCTATGATAACTCATCTGTAAAACAATATTTCAGAAAGATTTTTATTGTGCAGAATTATATTCAGAATGAATCTGAAGGAAAAAATGCATTCAGTTATGAGTTTATTTGTATTTTTAAATTGACCTAGAAATTTATTTTTTTAGACCTACGTATTCACATGGATGAAAAATGAGAGTTGCAAAACTACTGACATATCTCAAAAAATTACACTGGTAGAGTTACTTCAGCTCTAATGTTTTGACTAATAATCTTTGCAACCTAAGGAGAAATTGCATGGACAATACTATGTGCCCTAAACCCAAATAAATCAGAACCTATTTAATCACACTATAATTTCATACTCAAATGTTTTCAGTGTACATAGTGCACAAAAAAGACTGTGACCTCTGAAGGATGCATAAAGATGTGGTGTTAATTGATACCTTCCTGCCCTGAACAATGATGGGAGGGCCAATCTAATTCTAACATTGTGAATGCTACAGGTTTCTGAAATTTAAATTATATCTTTCATTCAGATATAATCCAGATATTTAGGACAGAGGGAAACATAAGCAAATTTGCTGTTCAAAACTAATCCATTTAAACCATAATGTATTTGTAACATAAATTTCTGATTGAACAGTAGGCAAAGACTTAAAATCATTCCTACAGCTTTCCTGCTATGAAAATTAACAAATTGCTAAAAAGATAAAATGATTGCTTATTTCTCTCTCAAAGGCTAAAATGTAGTTTCCTTAAGTCTTTGTGGCAGGATGAAAAACCTTGTTTTTCAAGAGAAAGTATGAGGTCATTCTCTGATCTGTCTGTGGTGAAATGGAAAGTTCTTCCAAAATGTTTGTCTCCTGGGATCTCTGGGAGGTGCAAGATAGTAAGGGAACCTTTTCTTATTAAAAGACTTGGTTCTTGTGCCCTTTTTGTGAGAAGGGCAACACTGAGTCAGGGATGAGAACTGGAGAATCCCATACCCTCTGCCTCTCTGTCTGATTAGACGCTGGTATTTCTTCAGCCTGAAACTGGCTCAAGAATGTCAACAACTAGATTACTTATTTCACGCTTCATAGAAAGCCTCTCATCTCATTTAAACTACTGTGAGTTGTACTACAGAGTAACTCCACTGTAAATACTCAGAGGTTAAAATGTTTTTAATGAATTTGATCACTATTACTTCCTGGAACTTATATAGCTTGCCAAATACCATCTTACATGGCTTTTGTGAAGCTACATTATTTTTTTTCTAACATGTTTGGCTACTGCTCTGTTAATCCAGTGACAAAATATATCCAGGAAATCCACAGGGGAGAAAACTACATCCTACAGTTCCTTTCTAAATCACCATTAAGAACTGATCTGATATTCTCTGTTGTGCTTGGAATGGTTACTTTCATATTACAGGGATTTAATACCCCAAAAGCTGAACCGCTTGTTTAAATTATTTGTTTATTGTTAACCATCTGTCATGTTCAAAATAATAAGAACTTTTCTCTGGAAAATCATAAATCAGAGTGAAGTCATTGGACTGTACAAATATGTACCAATATTTGTTTTGACTGAACAAGTTGCATGACTTCAGGATTATAAGGATGAATGTAGAAATGTTTAAATGATGCATACATCTCAGGTGCTAGTGGTCCTGAAGATGAGTAATCAGCCTGGGAGCAGCTCTGAATGAAGATGAAGGAGCTCATGTTGGGCTTCTTAGAGGTTTGAAGTAAATTCACTGGCTTCCTAAAGGAGGCTGTGGAACTAGGTTGGGGCGTTTACAGTTCCAGATACTTATGAAAAATTCAGTGTTGCCACACATATCTGTCCCTGTAGAGAGGAGGGGCCAGTCTTTCTGCTTGATGCTAGTCTTTCTGCTTGACAGCAACTTTCCCCTTGCACGTGTGTTACATCCCGGTCCAGCTTTATCAGGTGTGCATTTTAATTTCAGGCGCCAGGAGATTTCGCTCAAATGAACTCTTGTGGAGCCATTTGGTTCTTTGATACTTTGAATCCATGTCTGGAGAAAAACTACATATTTGACCCTAAGAGAGTTCTTTTAATTTGGTGACAATATAGGCATTTTGGCAAAAAAGGGTTTTACAAACATGCAACTTCACAAAAGCTTTACAACAGATTACCACGACTAAAAAGCATTGTTATAGAGAACTTTTGTTACGCCCAGCAAACACAAACTCCATGCCACTTAAGCAAGGTACCCACAAGTTACAGAAAATAAGTGTTTAAGTTACCCACAAGAGGAAGAAAAGAACAAGGAAAGAGAGATTAAGAGAAGAAGAATAAAGAGAGAAAAAGGGGAGAAAAAAACTATAGTTATAACCTAGAATGTCACATGTTGACAGCTTTAGGAGGGCACACCACGACCTGATGGAGACTTTGTACATGCCTCCTTATCGACTTTGGTCACTATGGGCACTCCTTCCAGGTGGGACCTTTGGTTTACTGACCATTCAATGTCCTCTTAGCCAAAATGAGGAGTGCCTCAACTAATCAGAAGCTCCAGGGGATGTGGTGTGAGTGGACTGCAAGGCAGGCCTCGGCTGCCAGCCCAGCCACGCAGCTCCGTGGCCATGTGGCTGCAGCCCATGTGCTCTCGGCAGGGCTTGTCGTGTCCCTGCAGGCTCAGGCCCAGCCTTTCCCCTACACACAGCCTCACAGTGAGTTGGCTATGACCAATATACAATTATATAATTCTGTGTGATTCGAATCCAGTCTCTCACAGTGTGTCAGGGGAGCCACAGAATTTTTCCACAGAGAGGAAGAGGGGAGAAGAGAGCGACTTCACAGATTGGTAAGCTGGAGACTTCTCTGTGTTCTACTATTATGAACTGTAATGTGTTTTGATAGTTTCTGCTTCATAATACTGTTATCCTAATATATAATAATTTCCTTAGTTATAAGGTTATTGTATTCTATAGTATTATTGCAGCTTAAATACAAGAGCAAAATAATTTTCTAAGCCTTTTTGTCTTTCAACTAATTTTTCAGTCACACAGTTAAACATCATGAAGAAAACATGTAAACTGAAATTTGTAGAAGCTGATCCTTTCCAAATGTAAAGACATTAACAGAAAGCTTAACAGATTTGGAGTCACATCCTAACAGAAGGTAAAACTTCTATAAAACTCTTCTTACATTCGCCTTTTACACCTTCTTCATGTTACCTTGAACCATAAAAAGTGATGTGCACTTGTCAAGAGAGTCAGTCAGTGTGCTAGGAGCACTATATCTCCAGCAGCGTCACTCTTATCATGTACCTGTTTTGGGTGTTAAATAGAAACAGGAACAGAAAATCAAAAACACCACTCAAGAAAACACTCCATAGGAAGTTGTGCTGTACTTCAACAGGATAAGCAGTTTACTTATATGACTATCCAAGTTTTCTTCAGATTAGTGTGGTTAAACTATACCTCTGGCTAGTAGTTGCAATTAGGAAGGGAAGACCTAATTCAGCCCAAAAATATTTAGTCCAGAATGCTGGAGGGGGCACTTTTGGGCATACCCCAATATTCTGGTCATCTTTGCTCTGGATATGGTTTCACTCGAGTACATAGTGGAGCTCCCTCCTGCATCCAGGCTTCCCTCCTGCAGATACCAGGGCACAGAGGAGAGAGAGGCAATACATGTTAGCCTACCTCTAGCAGGTAGGCAATGTAATCATCTGAACTTGGCCATTGAAAAAGAATTCTCTGGCCCTGCCTTTTTGATGTAACTTTAATTTTCTACAGTCAAGGTCAAATTTTGCACTTGAACCCAAAACATCTTTACATGCATGCAGAGCCCAAAGGCAGTGTTTTCATCATAGAACCACATTACTTCAAACTGAACGACCATGTCCTGTTCACCTCCTCTTCACTCTCTCATCTCCTGTGGCCCTAGAAATGAGTTTCCAAGCCCCCACTGATGTCTGCTTATGATGTCTGAGTCACAAAAATGTGACTTTCGTTTTAAGTCATCATCTCTGAACTTTGCTAATCCCAAAGTGTAGGAAATATTTTATTTTAAAATGATGTGACTACTACTTGTTGATATGCACAATGCAGTCTCACTTTAGAAGTCTGAATAGTTTTGAAAAGCACGTGCAGTAAACATTCACTGAGAAGGCCCAGATAAGAACTGAGCTGTCTCTTCCTGTTACAGTGGGATCACAACTCACAGGGTCAGATTTCTTCATCAGTATGTCTGTTTTATAGCAACATAACTCCGCTAATTTTTATTGTTTACTTGCATATGAAAGGGATAGGATGTAGCTCAGTACAGTATTTTGTAAGGCAAGGTATTGGGTGTCCTCTACCTTGCATGCATAGTGCTCAACCATAGAAAGTCTAAAGTTAATATAAAAGTAGCAATGCACTCACTTTTCCACACAGCATGAAAGCTAATCCCAAGGAGGTGAAGTGAAAGCCAGAGGTAGCTCTTTGTAAGCCAACCCTTTAAAGGGACAAAACTTCTCTCAGTGTTTTATTTTGCTCATTTTTTTTTTTAAATGCAAACTGGTCCTTTAGAGAGGTTTAAGGAAGAGAAAAAAAAAATAGAACTCCTACTTTGGTCTGACCAGATTTTGAAATTGAACAGAAGAAACAAAAATCAAGATATTCACTTAGTATTGATAACTTTACACTCTGTGTCCTTGCTGCTGAAAAATTACTGATGTTACAGAAACCAGAATTGATTTACATATATCCCTGGTTGTCCTGAAATATTAAAAGGGGTGATTTCAAAGTTAAAAAAAAAAAAAAAGCTTGAAATGAAAATGGGTAGTGAAGTCTACCGATGTGATTCTGAAGGAGTGCTAACAAAAGTCAGATGAATCAAACTCTTCTGAAATCAGTGCACTTCACTTTATTGCTAGAGTCAACACAACCATACAGTAGGAAACCAAGCATTTAATATCTTTGTCTGGAATAAAGTAGCTCCAATTTGGTTAGCCTTAACCTTTGTGATATTTCAGTTCAGATCTATTTTAACTTGAAAGTCTTGAACTGGAAAGGACAGATGGCTGTTTGATGGAGTGATACCAGGGTGGAATCTGACATTTTGCTAACCCCATGGCATTCAAGTTGCAGCACCTTGTCATTCAAATCTCACTTGTCAAATTTAAATCTCAGCCAACTCTTGCCTTATTATTTATTTCTCTGAGAGTTGATTAAAGTTTGAACAGTGAGGTCCAGGAGGGTGCCGCATGACTTTTCACCTTACCTCTTGGTGAATTCTGCTTCTGATCTCAGTTGTTAGAAACTGCAGAGCCAACCACAGTCCAGATATAATGAGAGGTGATTTTTCTAAATATTGCTCCAACCCCAAATATTGGCACAAGAAAACACTAGCTAACAAATTAAATATTTATAATATGGCCAGAATAAATATGAAGTAAAGGAACAAGCACATTTTTTAATGACTTTCTGCTCTGGGGGAATGGGAGGAAAGCTATTGAAAACAACATCCTTGTTAGCTGTACTCTTTTAGAAAAGCATCATTGTTTAGGCAGTGTAGCTTATGGTTTCAAGGCAGTGGGAAGGGACTAATGATATTTATTATTTAAATATGAATTATCTAAAAATATTGAAAAAACATAAAAGAGAAAACCCTAAAATCAAGAGCTATAATATTTTGGGAATCAATCCATAGCACTAAACTGTGGTGTCACTTATGCTGAGGTAATGCCGCAAATCACAGCTCCTGTACTATGATTTAAATGTAAAATTGTCAGCTGTAATTACCACAGAAGTGTATCAGATATTGCAGGATAGATGAGAAAGGTGCATTTAATTTTTCATAGTATTCTCAGCCTGCTGTGGTGCATATTTAGCCAAATTAGAGATACACTGTTACATCAAATTGTGTGCAGCCTAGTAGAGTCTATAAAATTCAAATCAGATTTGTGTTGTTTTTCACTTGGTAGCAAGTTTCCTGCAAACCTTGTTCATTCCTTGCTTTATAATATTAGCACTAGTTGCAGGAGGCGCTGACATGTGGCTTGGGTAGTAGCAACATAGACTGTCAGGTGACACCAAGTTTTGAATTCATATCTCCTCAAGCTGAGCATTTTTCCTCAGTGACCAACTGCAGTTCAGACTGTGATTTACTGAAAGGTGGTTAATTCACAAACATGAGAGAAGTAAAGCTAGTGACACCAGAGAAATATGTAGAGAAAGTTATGTTTGCCTCATTCTGTTTTCTCTGTCCTCAAAGCCAGAGAATATAATTTTCAGTATGCCTTGCATAGACTTGAAGCTTACAGTGACAAAATAAGCTGCTCTTTGCCTTGTTGAAATTTACTTTTATCATTAAATGATACATGCTTTTCTCTTTTCAGGATAATTTGACAATGAAGCAGACCTTTTTGACTTGGAATTTAGAACATTGCAATGTGTTTTGAAGATAGCAGCACTTAAAGTCTAAAGCTGCATCTACAAAACACTCAGATGGGGGCTGTTTCACCTGCTAGGTGGAAGGAGTGAGAAGGAATACATTACTCAGTACTCCAATATTTGCTCTAACTTCCCCTTCTTTTCTGGGTACAATTCAAAGGATTGCATTTGATCTGGTCCCACGGGGGATTAAAGGAGAATTAAGGATGAACAAGTCAGCTGATGGGAATTTGCCATTGATTTCAACAAGGCCATGGATTTCACCTCCAGTGATTGCCTTCTGTAATCAGAAAAATGTGCCTCCTCTTGGGCCTCTTAAAAAGGACAAGATCAAGAGGATTAAAATTTTGCAGTTAAACAATCAAATGCCTATAGAGTAGAAAACTCAGTATCAGATATGAAACCATTCCTCTCCTCCTTTATGGCTGTGAACAGGAGAGAAGCCTGGCTATGTAATTGTGCACAGGCTGGTTTGGTATGCAGGAGGGAGAGGAGCAGTGGGACCCATGAGCGTTGGAAGAAGGGAGTGTTGCCTCTTTGCAGAGACTGCCTTCATTCCACAGAGAAAATCCCAGGCCCAGTTACTGACTAAATATGAGTCCTTGGGCTATAACAAGAGCAAGTGACAGCAGATGACATAGTTGACCTGATAAAATTGGATGAAGGAGCTGTAACAGAAGTACGAGAGATCAGAGTTATTAGAGACCCAAATAGCTAAAATGCTCCTTTGCTTCTAGGACATATCACTTCTAACCTCCTGAGAGCTGCTCGATACAAGACTTTATCATCCCAGAGGCAGAGGGGCTAAACCAGTCTCCTTCTTCACCTCTTGACTAGCAAGAAAGCTATTTTCATGTAAAGTGAACACATGGCTGCCAGGAAAACTTCATGGATGATTCCAACTCATCCTGCAGAAGGATCATCGTCTATATATCATCGTCTTCTGGGTTTTTTTTCCTTTTTTTTTCCTTTTGATAACTTATGGTGAGGTGTCTCCCATAGGTGGCACCAAAAAAACATAACTTCCTATAGTTCAGCCAATGCTTTGTCCTAACTACCTTTTTCTTTTGAAGTAGAATATTATTTTAGGTAATGTGTTGTATTGCATTTCCATAATAGAACAGCCCTGTCTTAGATTACAACATTACCTGATATCTTGATGTTATAATGTAACTTTAACAAGTGAAATTTATTTTTTTAAACCTTCTCACAGAAACAGAACAAGATTAGTTACAATAAGGTTGGTTGAAATGGGGTGACAGGTCCTTCTGGTCAGTTGTGAAATGTAACTATTTTAGATTGGCAGCCTAGAGGGCCTGCTTTTTCAGACTTACAGAGGTTTTTCTTTTTTTTTAAAAAAAAAGAGGGTATATATATCTGTTTTTAAAGAGCTCATGAAATCCTGGTTGTACCGAAGTGGGTGACAAAACTTCAAAAGAGACAAGTTGTACCTTGCTTTAATTTGATAAGCTGGCACTGTTTAACTTGTAGAGTAAAGCCCTTTTTTACCTGATTGGAATTGCATTTTTATTATTTTTTTTTATTCAGTTTTAGTTTTTCTGTGAAATTTTTGCTTTTTACTTGATTTGTTTGATAGCAGTGTGAAGAAAATTCCAAATGTCAGGGAAAACTAGGATTGCTTTGTCAAGATGGCAGAGGGAAAAACTAGTTCAGTCATTTATGCCTTTTAAAGGAGCACTAGTCTAATTTGTATTCGTTATAGAACAAAGATGATACCTTAATTGAATGTATTGGTGGGTTAATTTTCTTTATTTGTGTAGTAATAAATTAAAACCTATTTTTTATGTCCATTAGTAGAAATGAAGGTAAATGTACTTTCAGATTTATAATGACATCTTAATGCTTTTTCACAGTTTCTCTCCTTGATTATGTATGAATATTTTCTTTAAATGCAAAACATTAATTAATTAATTAGAGAAATATTATTATTCCATTGAAGACAAATAT
>JAWWMO010000083.1:82958348-82992947 GCA_035047845.1 Dendrocincla fuliginosa | reverse complement strand
CATGTTGTTTAAGCTCATCCAGATACAAGGTGTATGACATAAAGTCTCACATGTGTTTCTAACTCTTTTTCTGTAAACAGATCCAGAATTTTAGTGGGTTTTAATTCCTGTGAATTTTTTACTGTAATTGTATTTCTTTGTAAATCTAAGATAAATTCCTTTGTCTAGTTGTTGCATTTTTGGCTAAATTCATCCTGTTATAAATAAGTAAAGATGATTACTGAGGCGAATTATTGTTGCAGGTCTTGAGGCGGGGCTTGTGGTTTGTGTTTTGACAAAATTTATTTGATACAGAAACTACTGGGATAGTTATTCACAACTTTTTCAAGAGCTGATCAAGGGTAAAATTAAGAACAAAGTCTAGCTGGTTACAGATAAAGAAAGATTTCCAAAAATGTGATAATGAGATAGGCATACACCCTCCGTAACACGTTTAAGAAAAGGGAACATCTATGTAGGTGTACATATAGCTATCTGAGTGTATTTGAATATCTTGCCTGCTCATTAAGCCAGCAAGCTCTCACATCTCCAAGTCTCTCTCTGACAGTGAGACTAAGCCCTCAAAACTCTAAAGTTTTCTGGAAGTCAAATTAAAACAAACCCACAAGTAACACACGTGGTAAAGGATACTCAAGGTGCAATGGTTTCAGAAGGAAAACTAGGTGGAACTTTTAGCAGTGAAGTATCTCAACATCTTTGTGGGAATGGACCTTACAGACTTTATGCAAAACTTGGCCTGGGGACATTTTTAAATTATTCTAACAGCGTGGGGCACAAACATGCAGTTTCTGCAGTTTTCTCAGTCTTATTTGGGTAAATACGCTTTCATGAAATAAGATGTAGGATCTACGGAACTCTGTGATCTTCACATGGTCTTCTAACATCACCTTGAACCTGCACTGAAAATTTTTCCAAGTTAGGAGGGAAGGAATTTGACCTCACTTTTATGAGGTAACAGAAAGCCCGTCTGTTCTTTGAGACCTTAAAGTTCAAAAATTTTACTTTTTCTTTGAGTTTGTCTTTAAGTAAATTAAGTCGTGTGTGTGAAGACAGGGGAAAAACACATATGAAAAATTCAGAGATGAAATTAGTAATGTAAAGACAACTTTTTTCTGCCACTGGAAACTTCAAGGTTTGAGAAAAAGAGTAAAAACATGAATAAAACAGCTGCATTTGTTTCATAAGGACTTTTCCTCTAAATACCGTGGAAGTTATGAAAATGGAGCCATGCTACTAACAGGCCTTCATCACATAATTCATTGTCTTCTTCATTAAGGTCAGGAGAAAACAGACAGCATACAGCATGCTAAATACATTAAAAACTCCAACAAAATCACATTAGACAAATGCATTACAGGGAGGAAAGTGATTTGAGTTGTACATCAAGCAATACTGTGAGAAAAAATACTATTGTGCTTCTCAACCTGTCATATAATATACTGCTACTGTCAATGCACACAAATAATTATGGAGTCTTTACAAAAATCCTCCCCATACCTCCCCGGATTTGCTTACATCCATAATTAGTTGCATGTTAAGACAAGGCAGAGATTTCTGCTATGCCTCTGTGAAAATCTCAAAATCACAGCTCCATGTATTATTTAAATAAATGAATGGGCTTCAGTAAAACAGGAAACATGAAAATAACTCCATCTGGATCCTCTTAAGATAATAAATCATATGAACTGTCTGTATTTTTTGGAAGTGTGATGTCATCACAACCCTTCAAGAGAATTATTTTGTTCTCATCTATTATTCTATATATTAACAGAGAAACAGCTGTCATTCTGATGAATGTTCTCAGGACATTCAAAATAATGGTATGTGAAAGTATAGCCAAAAATACTTGGCATCAACTGAAACTCATTACTGGAGTTCAGCATCTTGATCAACCTTTAATGAATTATGATCAATTTTAAGCGATCATTTATCATCTCATATTGACTAGCACACTAAATCTTTGACAGAATAGCAAAACAGGCCTAATGCCAATTGTCAAAGTCTGTCATTGACTGAAGACTCTTCTACACCATGAACAGTCAAAATACAGAAAACGGTGACAGGCACTGATCCTCGTCCAAGGGATTGTTCTAACTCTTGTTCTAAGTACAGGAAAGATACTGGAGTCCAAAATGGAAGTGTTGAAAACTATTTTGCTAATATTCAACATGTTCATAAGATAGAAGTAATTCCAATTTTGGAGTAAAGGGCATTAGTTTTCCCACTAAAAAACCAGATAATTTTATCCAGCCAATATTCTATTGACATTGAGTCATTCTCTTAATTTGAATGCCTCTCTGTTCTTTTCATATTGATGTCTTCTTTATTCATATGTGCAACATGAAGACTGTTTGATTTTATAACCTTAGTCTGGTTTGTTTCACAACAGATAGGTGGATTCCATGACCTATTGCTACCATTGAAATAAACTAGGCTTTTAATAAAGAGGCTCACCTTTTTCCATACATCTTTTGAATTACTCAGGTAAAGGAATTTGGTCTTGGAACAAATAGTTGCAAAGCACTTCAACATTTGTTTCCATCCAGGTGAATATCTATAGCAAATAATACCAGATTAAGGCTAGACAGACACCTCAGCAAAGAGAAAATCTGTCAAAGGCTCTTACACACGCTCTTGTTGACATGGTGGTGATTTTTATTCATGTTACACATATATAAGATAAAACTTTTTGATGAATAAGTTTAGAGTTTATATCTTTATTGGAAAAAGCTAAGTGTGCCAAAGCCAGAGTGCACTTAACTTGATATTACTGCAGCAAGTCTATCACACTTGAAAATTGATGATGGCAGTGATTTCTATAGCACTATTTATGGTTATGAACAATCTAAGTCCAATCCAAATTCCAGTATATTCACTCTGTGTATTCCCTCCTAAAAGACTCTTCTTCTAATGCAATATCTGAATCCAAAAGAAGTTTAATTTACATATTTTCTTAACAATATTGCCAACAAAACCACAACGTTCTTATAAGGAAGTTATTGCAAGAACTTAAAATGTGCAAGAGAGAAGACTGATGCACACTGCAAAGGACTGACTTATATGTATATTTATTTGCACAGCTCTAAAGTGTAGGAAACACCATTAAGGATGAGACCATCTAGCCAAAAAAGCCTACCTGAGTAGCTAGCAAAGGAGAGGAAAACCAACGATAATTCTTCTGATTCCACATTGCCCATAGTATGCACTTTAAGAATATACTAGTTTATAAGAGATCTCAATGCTTTCTTCCTTCCTGAAATTGTCTTACTGCTATTTAAATTCATATAAGTGTTTGGAATCCACAATACCTTTGACAATGAGTTTCCATGAAAGTAGGAAAAAAATACTCCTTTTCTTCATTCGCAACCTGCTGCCTCATCACTTCATGTGACGTTCTCTTCTGTCTACATTGTGGAGACAGTGATTAATGCTTCACTTTTCTTCATCTTCTTTATTCTGTTTGTAATTTTACAGCACTTTAATTTTTCCTCAATCGTTCTTTTCCAGCCAGACCATTACAGGTGTATTTGCTATTGCAAAATCGGGAAGCACCTCCTTTAGCTCAAATGGTTTTGTTTGGACACAATACAACGGCATGGAGTCAGATCACTAGGTGCAGTTTAGCAACAGAGGAGAGAATTTCATAGTGCTGGACTCTATTTTTGTGTCCTCTGAACTGTCAAAGATCAGCTGTGGCTCTGTTATATACTGTTGGATTTGATATTGTATGACTTACTGCCATCTATTGCACTGTGAGTTCTCTCTAATTAATGGCATGCATCACTGTGTCAACCTGAGGAGGCTGCCATAGATTTGTTAAAATATCCATTATGGATTATTACATGAAAAAGCATGTGGGCCATAATGTTTTATTCAGCAAAATTATCTCACGGGTGCCTGGGGTTTGAGCAAGGTGCTTAAAGAGAAAGATTTGCTTGCTGACAAATATCTTCCCTTTTTTGTATGTATTAAATTAATGGGAACCATATGGTAAAGTACAAAAAAACCCTGTGTTAATATCCCTTGCTAACTACAGCCACCTGTTATAATGGCCAGACTAATAGCAGGCCTGTTGGTGGTTGCTATTAACATATTCAGAGCCATTCTCTGCTTTTTTTTGGCAGTCATAGAGAATTGTATGTTGTTCTCAAAACTGAAAATCCTGTGGCTAGTTGTTTTAGAGATCCTCAAGGGCAATATGGGACAGCCATACATAACCTTCTTACTTAAAAATCTACTTGCTTTAGTATTTAATAACCTCATTATAAGTAATTTTTTTCTGTTTATATGACAGTCAGCTTAGGAGGCTCATGCTCACTACCTCTCAGGTTCTGACATGAATCTTTAAGGCAATATTTCTTCTCCCACTGCCATTGTATTTCACCTTCTTCTCTTTCTCTCTGATCATTCCTTAGCAAACTTGGTTCTCTAATTTCAGTTGCTTGTTGACATGCCAAAAAGCAGTACAGGTGGATTGACTGGTAAATTAATAATTGGAACCTATTGAAAATGTTGAACTCATCCTTTATAATCACATCTGTTCCATCAGTCTTGTTCTTGTGATAAATAGGCTGCAAAATAATTATGTGTAATGGGTTTCCTGTACTAGTTAACCATTATTATTAATGTAAGCAACACCTCCTGCCCTATGTTTTTGCAGCAGTGGTTGTGCTTCCCTATCAGATTTAAAAGTCACAGGAGTGAATCTGTAAATAAAAAGGGTAAAACCAGCTTGTAACTGCTTTTAATCTGCTTGGTTACCTCTGCTCCCTAAAGGTCTACCAAAATTCTATTTTGAAAGAAAAGCAACAAGTTATGAATTGTTCAAACTAGCAGGATCAAGAGTGTGGTTGGATTATAGCCTTACCTGTCATTCAATGACTGCTCAGACACTCCACCTTGTGAGCAGCAGCAGCCAAGTGACAATATTGAGAAAGAAACATTTCAGTCACTGTATAGGATGCAGCTGAAGAGCTGGGGAAGAGATCAAAAAATATCCTGAGTGTCTTGAGAAGAAGATGTTAGCTCTGTAGATTGCATGAAAAAATGTATTCTTAGGACTCAAGCTAGGAAAATACTCACTTCCATGAAAAATAAAACCAGATTGAAACATACTTACCCCTAAGAATTTGCCACATTACTACTGAAGGTCAAGGGTATTGGCACTGTTGAGCTGATCCAGTGTGACTGGATCAGTTTTTTAGTCCTGCCTCATGCAGGATCTTCAGGATCCTGATCTTCAGGAGCAGATTCCCAAACATTGTGAATGTTACCGAGGTTAACCCATCAGCTTTTTAACAATTTATTTCAAGATACTGCTCTTACAGATTATTTAGCTCATTGAAGAAGGACAATTTTTCAGAAGTTTTTAGGGAAAAGAGCATTCTTCTATTTAGTTTACATCAGAGTATAGGCCTACATCTAATGACCTTTCAGTTCAACATCTGGAGTTTAGGATATGGTGCCACTTATACAATTGTAATTGTCATGTATAATAATTATTGATTGCAAATATGCCTTATTTTTTTTTTTTTTTTTTTTTTTTTAATGCCGGCATAGCAAAGAGGCATGAACTGGAAGAGCGGGGCAGACAATTCTGCATAGCTGTCTGCAGCCTTGTGTGAATGGGCCAGCTCAGGTTTGGAAGCCCAATATCTTCATTTAGATCAAACTGCACCTCAGAAGGTAAACTTGTGTAAGAATACATGGGGAAGGAAGAGAATTTCTATTGGTGGTTTCAGCTCCCTGAACTATTTATTCTTTTTACTTGAGCTGTAAGAGAGAGATCTAGAGACAAAGACAGGAATCTAGGTTTCTTATCTCCAGTTGTCTCTTTTCACCCTGAAACTTGTGTTACTTCCTGCCTCAGAACTGCTGCTGTCTAGAGTGATCAAAATTTCAGTGAGACCCATAGTGACAATTACAGGTAGATATTTAACTGTGTTAGAGATAATTTTGTTCAAATTTTCAGCGTTAATGATTGTCTGCCTTTGTTGTTGTCTCTTCAGCATGCTGGAGACTGCAGATAGCTTTTCTTAGCATGTAATTCTTGCTTTTTAATGTACAGAGGTGTTAGATGCTTAACTCAGGCACATAAATTCCACTCAGTAATGAATATCCCTGGGTTATGACCCCTTTTTTGAGCTGTCCCTATGTATGTACGTACTAATGCTATTTCCCCACCTTAGGGAGTTATTATGAGTATAAATAGATTCAGGATTGAGATTTGCTCAGATAATAATACAAGCTACACAACACAATAGGTCTCTAGAGGAGAACTGAATGAAATAATTTGTCTGCCATTTTTGCATTTTGTTATAAAAATAAATGAACACATCTTTGGTGATGCCAAAATACTTTCTGAATCAATTTCAGGTCATTGAAATGTTTGCATCGTGGAGAAGTGAAACATAGAATAAGTTGAACTTTTCAGTTTGACATGTCCAACTAGAATATCTAATTTACTATTAATTTGAAAAGTAGTTTTTTATCTTCCAAAAGTTTCAGTCATGTTTGTACCGAAACAAAGGGTAACAAATAATCTCCTTTATCTGGAAAAAAAAAAATAAAAATTCCAATTTGATTTTTTTTAACTGCTAGGGAATCAAATATATAATGTATTGTGAATCCCACTCAGTCGCTGACATTGTTTGGTGGTTGTGCTGTGTAGCTTGCTGTCCTTCTAAGGTCCATTATTTCCTCTGTTTTCAAGCATGTGAATTTATGACAATGGCATATAGCTGCTAAGGACAGATAATTAAGAAATGAAAAGTAAAACATGCCTCCTTTCCATGACAGTTAGTAATATTATATTTGTGCTCCAAGCCAAATTCCCTAAGGAGTGCTCCATTTAAAACAATTATAAGATAAATTATTTATAAGTGTCACTGTCTTCCAAAGTAGTTTATCAACAGTCATCAAAATACAAATATGGTAGATAGCAATACTACAACTTTGTCTTCAATGACATTGTATAAAATTTTCATGGTTGTTATCAATTCAACTCTGCTTCTTTTTATGTATAAACAGAACATTTTATCACATCATATTTTCTTCACATATTGCAATATTTTTACATGGGTTAGTTTTAAATGTATATTTTCACCTTCATTTTATCATCAACCTTGTGTATGCAGACAGAGACTATTATTACTGCTTTCAATTTCTTTTCTATTTGCTTAATAGCGGGTTTCAGTTGATGTGACCTTTTACTTCAGAAAAAGAAAATACAGCATCAATGGATTGCTATCATCAATAGGATACAATTAACCAGGCAATGATTTAATGAAAGAATAATGTCAGAAGAACTGTGTTGGAAAAGCTATTTTAAGACTTGGAGACAATTTTATGCAAAAAGCATATGCAGAAGGTAGTGATTTCATTAGCATAGTGCTTAGGAGTTGACAGCAACCTTGATTTTCTTCTCTTTTCTCTAATTTTATGCTTAAGTGATCATTGAGCTAAGTGATGTGGAAAAGAGAAGTACCTCTCCTTTGTCTTTAAAAGATGAAGCAAAACATTTAAAGAGTAAAAAGAGGTTTCAGTTATCTACTTCCACAGATTACTGTAGTTGCCAAATAATGAAAGTTGTGACCTCCAATAAATGCATTGTGACCTTTGGATGCTAGCTAAGTAGTACCTGATCCAAGACTTCTAAGCAGGCAAAGAAAAGATGCCCTGAGTACTGACTTTAGAGACACTATTTTGTGAACTTTATGACCTTTCTTTTGAATAAAACAGCTCAAAGAAAGTAATCAATGGTGACTTGACACCAAGGAAAACACACTTTATTATGGAAGTATTTTGTGCTGAAATACTGCGTATAAACACTACATATAAAGCTTTCACTTTCAAGTTTTAATTCCTTTCTTATCTCATCTTTAACATTACTTTGTCATTCACATTGAAAACATCCCTTTCCTCATATTCATCTAGAAAGACTTAAGGTCTCATCCCACAAAACCAAAATACATCTGGACCAAAAACTTATCAAACATTATTCATTCATTCATAACCTTGCCTTAAATTACCTGTGCACTTATTAAACTCTTCTTCAGATATATTTCCTGTTACTTTTATATTGTGTGTATATTATGGCCAGATAACAATATTCTATGTTTAGGCTTTGGTTATAATAAGAATTGCAAGTAAGCATAGTAAGTATAGTTTTAGAATCCAAAAGTTTGCACAGAAAGAGATTGAATGAGGAAACATAGCAGAGATACAGGACGATAAAATTATATACCTCTCTGTCTCTGAAGAAGAGTCAAAGGTATTTTGTGCTGGCTTAGGGATTGTGCCATTGGTCTGAAAGGGACCCATTACCTCTTCTGTAAAGCAACATGGAGACACCGAGAAAAGAAAGTAGATTAAGTGACTAGTTTCATTAATAATGTCAAAAGCCAGACTGCAGAAAATCACACTCCAACTAAGTATTAATAAGACCATATTTTAAAATAAGAGTAATTTCAGGAAACATATTAGGAATTATCATTGTTCTAGACTGTTAACCAACAATTCTTCTTTCCCCTCTAAAGGTATTGGGTCCATTCTGGGCTTTCAGAGCAGGGTGGCTTTCAAATGCCAATTTCAGACTTCCTAATCTGTACATAAACTTATGGAAAAGAAATAGAGGCAGAAAAATATGACCAAGCCATCTCCGGGCACTGTCTTGTGTGCATTATTTTGCCTCTTCTACTCCAAGATAATTTCTTTGGTTGAAGTAGAATTAGGACCTCTGATAGGATTTGAGTGAAGATATCTTAACAGGTTATGTATAAATACTGAAGTTAAAGCTCAGGAAAATTTCTTGCAATGAAATTTCTGTTCATATAGAGATCAAGACAGCATCCTACAGAGGCATATAGAATTTACCCTAACTTTCTTCTTTAAAAAAAGATGTCAAAATATTCCTTGTAACTTACTTTTCCTGTTCACACATTACACCTTGTGGAGTGGTCCTCCTCAAGTTACTTTGTTGTGCTCATGCTATTGCTTCTATGAATACGTAATGTTGTTTTGTCCCAACAATTGTAATGCTGTCTCTTGAAGATTCTAGTGCAGTATTAAAAACAATCTAGTCCGTATGAGCTTTGTTTTGTGAAATGATTTTCTATCATGTTTCGATAAATCTTATTACTGTGTACTTTTTTTTTTTTTGGTTGGTTGCTGGGTTTTGGTTTTCTCCTGCTAGGCGTGCTTCTGTCCTAACTTTATAAGCTACTTGTTTCTACTACAGGACTCATGATTTTCATAATTACTACAATCATGCAGAATCGAGTTTGCTAACTTAGTTTAAATTATAGAATCTCCTTTTTCTTTTTTTTTTCTTTTTGTTCTCTTTTCTTCTCTGCTACTCTATATGAGCTAAGAACTTTTGATATATTGTTGACAATTCAAGTCTGAGAAATATCTACAATTCTGCTTTCCAGATAAAACCGCAGATGAAAGAATCAGATAAATTATTAAAACAGACAGGCAATGTCCTCTGGTTTACACTCAATTTATTTTTTTGTTACTGACCATGTTTCCATGATAGATTAATACCATTCAGCTGGAGTTTTATATAGGACACAGCATGAAATATCATTCTTATGGGAACACAGATTTTGACTTTATACTAATATTTACAACATATCAATAACCAGCACAACTGGCACAGACCAAGGAGTCATTAAAGTAAGTATTCAGCACAACACTAAAGAAAGAATGAAAGAACAGTAGCTTATTATTCTTTTATACTGCCTTTACATTGTTGTGACTCAGTGTCAGGTGAGTAATTCTTTATTTATGCCTAAAAAAGAAGAAATACATTTATAGTGCTGAGTAAACTTTTACTTCCCAAATGTAGGAATGTAATTCAAGATGTCTGCATTAAGAAACTAATCTCTATGGGCATCTGTGGGATTAACCATGAGAGAGAAAAGCTGCAATAATGGGTGATTGAGTCATTAAATAGATGTCTCAAGAATGCACAATTTTATTTCCATTTTTCTATTCTAATTAATATATACATGAAGGGACTCCATTTTAATGATGGTGCTCTTTTTATTTTCTTTCCAGTACTGCAACTTAAATGTGATAACATTCCTTTCTATTTGTTTGTAGTCCACTGGGAGAAGAAGATAAGTTAATCCTACATAAATTTTTACCACATTAAGAGCCAGGGGCTCTCTATTACAGCTGTATGTTCTGAACTCCCACTTGACCTGGAAGAACAGTCTGTTACTGAAGTGAAGAAAATGTAAATTCCAAAATAAAAAAAAAAAAGAAAAGAAAAGAAAAGGGACATTTAATTATCAAATTTGCTTCTGGCAAAATGATTTTCCAATTTTCTTCTTTTTTTCATTCTCTGGCAAACCTGCAGAAATAAGATAACCCTTAATCCCAAACTCATTTTCTTTATTTACTCCCACTGTATTTACCTTTCTTGTCTTGAATTTCTGTATTTTAGCAAGTATTGCATAGAAAGGATGGAAAAGGCTTCAACCCTAGTTCTTTCAAAGGGGAGGTGGTTATCACTTTAACAACTGTGGCATGAGAGCACAGCGTGCCAGGGGAAAGGAAGCAATGTTTTATACCACCCTCAGTAGCGTGCTTAATGAAACACCATCTACTCATAGGTTCATAGGTTAATTTAGGTCAGAAAAGACTTTTAAAATCAACAAGTCCACCCATGAACTCAACACTGCAAAGTCCACCACTAAACTGTATGCCTCAGTGCCACATCTACACGTCCTTTAAATAACTCCAGGGATGGTGACTCAGCTGCTTCCGTGGGTGGCCTGTAGCAATGTTTGATAAACCTTTTCATGAAGAGATTTTTTCTAATATCCAGTATAATTCCTCAGTGATGCAACATGAGGCTATTTCCTCTAATCGTGTCACTGGTTACCTGGGAGAAGAGACCAACTCCCACCTGACTGCAACCTCCTTTCAGGTATGTGTGGAGTGATATGTTTCCCCATGTGGAAACAGCATCAGAGGCTTTACTGAAGTCCAGGTAGACCACATCCACAGTCTTTCCCTCAGGGAAAGACTGAGCAGGGTCAATTTGCCATGGAAGAAGATCAGGTGAGTCAAGCGTTATCTGCCCTTCATAAACCCATGCTGGGTCTGATCCACTGCTTGTCATGTTAATGTCATACACCTTTCATATTTAAAATAATTTAGACATTTTTATAGATGTTTGTCTTAATATGTCCTTTGTCTGAATATACTTAATAAAATGCTAGCATGCAAATTCCTGTTTGAATTACATACTGCATTAAAGTTTGGCAAAGTAATAGTTGTCCAGTAGGAAGAGCAAACTGCCATTTTTTCCTGGTGCTTTGAAAGATTCCTGCACTTGTTCTAACAAACAGTAACTTGCTCCTGATTAATTTTATTTTTTTCAGTCAAAGTATCATATAAGTGCATGATTCATGCAGTTCATTTAGCACTTACTGTTTAATCTTGGAAATAAAGGGGAGTCCTTGCAAAATGAGCTGAATAGCATGATTCAAAAGGCTAATAATCAGATTGTCCAAAAAAATTGGGAAGAAACCCAGAAGCTTGTAATTCATTCTGATTTCAGTACTGCAAAACTGCTTTTATGATACTTTTTGAGTAAACCCACTCTATTTTTATGAAAAAAAATTGCTTTTTCAAAAGCATATACCTGGAACAAAGAACAAAATTGAAAGCTTAAATTTGATGCAGATGAATTTATGTATCTTTTCTTCAGTAGTTCATCTCATATACCTTATTTCTATCCTCTGAGAAGGTCCAGTTTAACCCTTATAATGGAATACATATGCTATCTCTAATGTATTTTGAAATTACTTCTTAGTCGTCATTGACAAACAGCTCCTTATGAAATTCATGTTTATGTTTGCATTTCAGACAGCTCATACTGAACGTAATGCAATTCTCATCCCGTATTTGAGGAAGGAAGAAGGATATTCAGTGAACAAATCAAGAGTATTTTTCCAAGAATTGTGTTCTTTCTTTGGCATAATTAAGGAATAAGGTTTGTGTATTTTTTTTAATTGTTATTTTAAAAGGCAAGGTTTCTAAATTGCCTTACCATTACTTCTTACATACCTGTTAGGATGTATACCTCTTCTTATGGAATTGTATCTCCCTCATTTAGGGTGTTTATGGGGAAGAACTGTCTTGGAAACAAGAAGAAAATTCATTGTTTAACTACTAAGATGCCAGTAAAATTTATTTGGAAATCTGGTCATATAAGACACAGTTTGCAACTCTAGAGTTTCTTAAAATACTAAATCTTGCTGCAGATTAAAAGAGCCCAAAAATTCATTTAAAATCTCATGACTGCATTGTGTCACTTGTCTGTATTGCCAGAAATAGCATCAAGGATAATTTTCTATCTGCAAGATTAGTAGCAATAATTAACTGTAAATGAATATATATGATTATGATTATATTTTTGTAGTTCAATTATTGCTAATATAATTGTAATGTTAAACTTGTATTTGCAAGAGATAGTCTATCATTAGAGATACTGTCAAGTAATGGTTCTTCAGCACTGTAAATATTTTTCCTCCATGCCTCAATTCAGTGAAGCACTTTTTAAGACATTTTCCAGGGGTCCTCCATTTTCCAGTTCTGACAACAGTTGTTACAAACTCAGTGAAGCAAATAGATATTCCTATGGCTGAAACATCAAATTTAAGTCTCTGTCTGTCATCTGGGGGATAAGAAAAAAAAAAAAAGGATCAAAAAGCCCAAAGTAGACATGAAAATTACAAGGAAAAAAATGTTTAAATTCTGGTGGTATTATCCAGATAGTATAAGCCAATAATTTATAGTTTCCATTCCAGAGTCCATGTAAATAACATTCCATTGCAACTATGCATTATTCCTTTTAAAGAGTTAAGCAGATAAAAACTAGCAGCCTAAAAATAATAAGGGATTATTTAAAGGATTCTTTGCTGTTTGCCAGGAACAACAGCATATCTGAAACTAAAATATATTGCATGAAAATGTGGATTTTAGTGTGTTTAAACTACGTGATTTTTTAAAGCTACTAACATTCCTTATTTGCAATTTATCTGTTCAGTTCTAACAATGAATGTATGGGTTATTATCTCAATAAAGCTGAAAAGTTCACCTGTATTGTGTAAATATAAATGAAATAGCTGCTCAAAATTAAACAAGAAATGTTAGATTTATTTATATAGCATATACGGTATTCTTGCCTTCTTGTTAGAATTTGCCTTCTTGTTAGGATTTGGGCTATAGTTTTATATCTTTTTGTAGATATACCAGGAGATGTATTGATGCAGTGGAGGCAGGAAAACAGGGTTAAAATGCAGTTTGAGGAACAATGAGACTGTATTTGAAAATAAAAAGATAATCAGAAAGCATTCTGTGTTAAAATATCAAAGTAGAGAAAAAGTGCAATCTGGTCTACGTGCATGCATCAAATCAACTTTTTTTACTGTTGTTTTCTTAACTCTTTTGTTGCTTGAGGGGAAAATATTTCCCAAAACCAAGATCAAATTATTTAAAATAAAGTCAAATTGTCTGCAAAACCTGAGTCCCTCTCTAGTGATATTGCATTTATCAGATTCCAGTCTTATGCCTACCACTTTTAGCTAGGTAGTGTATAGCTACCCTAGAGTTTCTTAAAATCAATTGCAGTGTTTCTATTCCTAAAGCAAATGCCATTCTCTGAGGTATAGCCAAACTGACATGTAGCAAAATGAGGAATGATGGTATCTCTGCAACATGACCACACTGCTGAATGTACAGTGAATGCTTAATGGTTTACAGGATTGCAGAATATGTTGAGTTGGAAGGTACCCACCAGGGTCACCGAGTCCAAGCCTTAACCCTGCACCATCCCCAAGTGTCACAAGAGAGAAATTTTTTGGAAGTGGGGGAAAATAATCTGAAGTGTTTTGTGATTAATGGTAGTTGTACAACTTACGTATTTCAGTGCTCAAAATATCTCTAAAAACTTTGGTCTGAAACATTTGCTGAATCCTGATCCCAAGGCCAGAAATTATTTAATGAAAAAATGAACACTGAGACACAGGAGTTTTCTAGATCTCTCAAACTGAAATTGGATGTGTTATTTTATGGGTTTGATTATCAGAACAACATTGAGACCTTCCTATTTACAGGCCATAAAATCTGATAAAATTATCCATCTCCATCTGCCACTTCTCTTCAGAGTTCTGATTGACCTTGTGAAAATTGATAGCAGTGAACTAGGGAAGAGAATGGAGAGGAGGAAGGCTCTCCACAGGCAGAAGGAAAGGAGAGCACAAGGTGGATGGTGCTTAACCTTCCTTGTACTCTATGGTAGCTCAGAGAATGCTATGTGGATGTCTGAGCCCAGATTTATGCCCTTTTACTGTCTTAACCTTTGCAAGTTTGACTGCAAGGTCTTTGAGGACAGCCAGTTGATCCTGTTTAAAGAATTTTTGCAATACCTATAACTATGGGAATTCCCAATTTTCTATGATAAAATATAGTATACAGTTGGGGTGAAAGTAGTCTAAGAGGAGCGGGCTAGTTGCTTTAACCCTTCTAGCTGTGAATATAATCTCAACCTTTTGTTTTGCTCCTCTGCTATGCTGAATGCTGGTTTGTGAGAGCAGTGTGGCTACACAATTCTGCTGTGTGGCTGGCATCTTACATGTCCTGATGGAGGGAAATGTCTGACTTCTTGCCCAGATTAAGTTGTTGTGGATCAGCCTAAGGTGAAACATTAGCTTTAAGATAATTCTGCAATTCACAAGCATGAATTCCACAGAGTCTCACTGGAAATTATAGGAAAATATTTCCCACAGTGTCTTTTTGCATTTAGAATATAGTAGAATTTGACAGGAACCCAAGGAACTAAATCATGTCTTCAGCCCAGATGAGCACTCTGCCTTAGGCCATGGTTGGTTGCTGAACACCTGAACGAGCACTCCAAGGTCTCCTGCAAAGCACATTGAAGACAAGAGTTACATTCTCAATAATGCAGTGGGGTTTGAACTATTCTCTAAATTTTCTTTGCTTGGTTCACACTTTGACAACTCTGTGGAAAGACCTGGACTTTTAACTTACCATCACAGCTATATAAAAGCGTTTTATTATGAGAAAGGCAAAAGTAACATGAGTCCCTCTCTTCCTCACTTGTTTGTTCATAAGTCACACACAACAGGCAGGACTTGGAGTGGAGAGATCCAACCTTCGAAAGCAGAAAAAAGGATCATTGTTGATGGTGTGCAAATTATTTTAAATCTGAAGTCTAACTAGATTGTGGACTAGATTGCAGACTAGATTGATGGAACTTTTAGCTCAAGTTTGTTTTTCTAAATTTCTTCTTTAACACAGAAAGCAATGAGGCAAGGAACCATTGGATGTAAATGCAGATATATTGGATCTGGCATGCTTTTTGACTGTGAAACAGAAACCTCAGAAGCAAATCTTTTCTTCAGCATTATTGTCAATCAGTCAAGAGGGGAAGCTGTCCAAGCTGTTGTTCACCTTAAATGAACATTCTTCAGCAGTGCATTGAAAAGCAATTCAGTTTCAAGAATTTCTGTCAGTAAAACAACAGACCTGAAACAATGTTTAATTGCTGTTCAGAAGAACAATGAGGAAAGAATGAATATATAAAAGATGTTGAGAAATGCTGCATTTGATGAGCAGGGCAAATCTTTAGAAATGAAAAATATTTAACAAAGCACTTTTAACTTTCCAAGATGTAAAGAAACACTGAGTTTCCCCAAATAACACTACATTAGTTCAAGTGCTGCATTTTTAGAAATGTTTGGTGTGCAAATTTCACTTAACAAATTACTTTGTCTGCTATGATTAAAAAAATATTCTATTCATTTTTTTCATTAAGCTTTAAGTTCATTTCAAAGTTACAAAACCCTTTTTTCTTTCTTACTGAACTCTCATCTGCTAATCTAGGCATTTTAGTACAAGCTTGTGAAAACAATCAACTTCAAATACTGTGGTGAACGCAGTATTTTTTTTTTTAATGTAGGATCCTTCATCAGTGAAATTGATTAAGAGCTTTGTAGAAAAACATCATGATTAGTATGTAGTGTCACAAACCAGGGTACTGCTCCTATATCCTGATATTAAAAAGACTTATCTGGACTAAAGTAGTAGCTAGTATAGCATATGCTATATGCTGATGGTGCTGTTATTCTGTTTTCATCTTATGATGATGCAACCCATATTCTTCATATCATAAGCCTGATAATCCCTAATCCTCTTTCACCCCGATCTTGCACTCAGTCCATTACCTAAATCTTATGAAGTGTCATATGTGCATCCCATGTGGGAAAACTGATGACTTGCTGGCTGCCAGGCCCCTTTTACACCAGCCAGTGTTAGTTCCTGAAGGCTCTATTTGGACTACTGTGAAATGAGCTCAGAGTATAAAATACAAATCATCGTCAGGCATATCAGCAATGGGCAACAGTTTTTTGTGTGTGGTTTGCTTGGACTCTTCAAAGGAGTTTTGAATGAAGGAGGAACTGGATGCAGTGTTTTGGCAGGTTTAGGATTTTATTTGAAAAAGTCAGGTTTTCTTCTTCATTATCTACAGGTAAGATATTCAAGAAAGGGATTGTATGTCAATAGTCTATATTAAGAGATGGTGCAGACTGACTTTCATGCATAAACCCAGCTATTAACTATTGAGAAGCATTAATACTATTCTTACTATTCTTTTTCTGGTATTTTCTATTTTTCCTGACTGAATGGCAACACAATAGTAACATTTCTATGTGGTACTGCTGTTCAGTAGTTTTCAGCCTTGTGATTTGGGGGGGAAAAATAAAAAATTAAAAAAAAACCCAAACCCCACATTTTATAACAATGAATATTCTCTTTGGATTTCCTAGACCTGCTTAAATTTTCCTACATTCCCCTTGTCAGATGCATTATTATCTCTTGTCCTCAGGAGATACACTGGCTTAAAACCAATGGTCTGAAAGACTGCACGTTTTGTGAAATGAAAGTTTAGAAATTCTGAAAAGTCTTTTGTAAATGAGTAGCTGACTCTTAAATATTAATCACAACAGGAGCATTAAGCCATACTTTCAGAAGGAAATGGACAACTGAATTCCAAACTACTTTGGCAGTCCTACTAAGGTCATTGATATCTGTTATGTAGGCAGCTCTATTTTGAACACAAATGCTAATCACAAATGGTTCAATGATGCATAGCAACAGATGTAAGAAACCTATTCTGTCTGCTAATGCTGATTCATCACAAGTGCAAGCAAGTATTAAATCAGTACATTACAAATTTGAAAAGTTCAGGCTTATATCATCATCTTCACAGGCCAAACCCAGGCATTAATTTAGCTGCAAGTCTGGAAAACTGTAAGAAAAGAGAAACTTTCTGAGAAAAAATATAGCCATGTGAGATTTTTTTTTTTTTTACTCCAAGCCTAAAGATTAACACCTTTAAAGTAACATAAAAGTTAAGGTTTATTGAAATTGTGGGTTTTTTTCTGCATAGAGGTATCTATAAGTATCTTGTTGCCACATTTTAATTACTATTTTTCCAGTTCTTATAAATTCCTGCTCTTCCACCTGGCTCCTCACATTTTCCTTTTCCCTGCTGTGCTAATTTCAGACTTGTTGTCTCTTTATACTTCTGCAGTGAGTGAAAGTCAGTCAGAGAGAGAGAGAAGAAATAAAAAGGTTAGATAAAAGCAACAAACTATTCTTGAAACTATTCACTAGGTGAAACTATTCACCTGGAGCCATTCAAGAGCAACTGCTTTGAATCCCTTTGAAATGCCATTCAAACTTTTAGCTGCACTTGCGTCAGTAAATAATGCTCTTTGAAGCCAGGCTCTGGGCACAGATGAACAATGAAAGAAGATGATACCAGGGAAAAAGCAAAAAACTGTCAAAGCAGAGAAAGACAGGGCTGGAAGGGACCATTCATGCCATGTAGTGAAATTTACTTCCAATGTATGCAAACAGCTCTTATAATTCTTGTTATGTGCAATTGAAAATTTGATTTTAAAATCTATATATTTTCTTGTCCCCATCACTTCTGTTAGAAAATTGCTCTTGATATTAATTTATTTAAAAAAAAAAACAACAAGTAATTTCCATTGTAATTTGTATTCATCCCTACAGGAAAAACTGACTATATCCCATTTGGCACTACATACCGTGCCCTTTTGGCACTTGGAACTGAACAACTCCCCCAAAGTAATAATTCTGTTTAAGCACCACAGAAGTACCACACAGTGCCAGGAGGAGACCAGGCTGAACAACAAGCAGTGTGGACAGGGCCAGTCTACTCCAGTCGCCTTGGTCTTGGAGGTGCTTCTCTCCGTCCTTTCACTTGGGGATTTGGAGGTGACTATGGGGGACACTGATCTTGCCAGAGAAGATACAGCTGGAATACCATCCATCTACCAAAGTGATTGCCTCTAACCTAATAAACAGACTTCTGTGCTTCCCTGTAATTGTTTTAGGACTTCATGCACATTTCCCTTTCTTTTAGTACAAACCTTTGACAAAGGCCATTGTCATTTTTACATGGCATGATATTTTATCTGTATAAAAAAAAGAAAAGCAAAAAGGTTAGTTCCAGATAATACTGAATGTTACAAATTAATATGCAAGTATATTTAATAATCCTTAGTCTTTTTTCCTCTTGCCTACAGCTACATTTAAAAAAATGAAGTTATGAGACTGAAAATAATGTCGAAGCAATTGGCTCCAAATTTAAGGGAAATTGTGTCCATATTTGGCTTATTTCAGTTAATCTAAATATATTTTATTTGTGATTGTCACTCTCCTCACTAAAACTTATTCAGTTCTTGATAATGTTACTGGGAACTCAGTCTTAAAATGAGTAAGTGCTGAATAAAGACTTCAGAAAATTTTCTGTGGATCAAGATATCTAATGAATTACCACATCGATAACTTGTCAATTGAAGTAGTTTAACATAACTTGGTAGGTAAAAAATAGGAGGGATGAATAGAGAAATTGATTTTTTTGTTTTGTTTTTAAAGATAGGCTTGGTAAATTTGATAATGTGTTGCTTGTGCCAGTTGAAAAAAGGAAAACTTTCCTTAGATGGATTATGATCCATTCAGCTGATTGCGACAGGTTTTTTTGCATCCATCAATTAATTCTCTTTTCAAGCTGTGGTCATCTGTGTTTGAACTGAACACACCATCAATCAGTCAGCCAGTCATGCAGTGGAAAGGCCGTTTAGGAAACTGCCTACCACTGCAATTGGTAAGCAAGCAAGTTAAAGGTTAGGTAAGAAACAGAAGTAGAAAAATACATTCTGCATTTGGCTAGGTATTAAATAATACAAGAATTTAATTGATATAAAACCCAGTAATTGTAGTTGTTTAAAATTAAAATTTAGTTGTAGAAAAAAGAATTGTTTAGTTGTATTGAATTATTAAAACATCCCAATGATCAAGATCCTGAATATATAAATTGCTTGTGCCTAACACGTTATATCTGTTCATTATTTATGTAAACATATTTTTGTGGTACTTGTCCTTTGTCTGTGTTAACATCTGTGTTATATGAAGCAGTGGAAGATGACAGCAAGACAGCCAGTGGATGTCCCAGTACAGTGGGGATGGGGCAGAGGATCTCATTGCACCTAACTAAACCCATGGTTGCTGTATTTAGTGGGGCTTTACATCTGCCTGTGTCAAATCTCACTTTAGTTACAGAAGGTGGGTTCTGGTGATTTTTGTTTGAATTAGGAAGTGTAAAACAATTTGGATCATGATCAGATCATGACTGTATGGGCCGATATTGTAAATGCAGTATATAAAGACTATTGTTTGATTCATATTAATGCAATTAGGAAGATGAGCTGGTTGGGCAGAACATCAGCTTTTTATAATCTATAGACTAAGTGGAGAGAAAACTATTCATACTTTGGGTTTTACTCTTCCAGAATTCAAAAGGACACAGCAGGGCTTAAATGAGTTCTTCAAGGCCATACACCAGCTAAGGCTGCAGCTTTGCACAGACACACATGTAAAGTGGAATACCAAGAGTAGGCACCTCTGAAGGAACTTGCTTTAGTCTAATCCTGCAGACCAATGCGTTTCAGTGGCTGTAGCCCATTAATTCTGCTCCTGGAAAGAATCTCCATGTTTAGTTTCACATGAAATAAATCCAGTACGTGCACTGAAATGTGAACTGAAGTGAGACAAGGGGGGACATTTGGGACTTACACATCAGAAGTGTACTTCTGATCTGAGATGAAATATAGCTTAAATGCACCTATAGCCAGGTAGTCAGTAGTGAAGTTTCTTGCAAATGTAGTGTTTTCAGAAAGGCAGTCAGAGGATTGCAAGTGCCATTAATGATTTCTACAGTATAAGCCAGAATCCTTATGCATGAAAACTGGAAAAGCTTAGGCAACCTAAACAAACCACATGTCCAAACTAAAACAGCTTGCAGAAGATGCATTCTTTGTCAGCACTAGCTATTTTGCTTCTATTGAATCAAAGCCCTGCAGTTTAATATTTTACTGACAATCTACCTCTTTTTCATTTGTCAGTCTACATTTTAAAAATTATACTTCTGGTGCAGAATCAGATTTAACCTAAGCTTTTAATATTTCAGTAAAATGTATTGATTAGTTAAAACAAAAGAGAATCAATTGTGAGTTAAATAAGGATGAGATTGATACACATAGATAATTCAGAACTATTATGCAAAGAACTGGTCCTGTTCATGGCCGTTCCTCTAGTGCTGAAGCTAGGCACAATGGTATTTTGCCGCTGAAAATATGACCCATAAACAGAGGAAAATAGAGGAGGTTCAGTAGAAAATTCAGAATAGGAATGACATAATTTACATCTGGCAAACAGGTGAGTTTGCTGGTTGAACTTTCCATATTGTCAGAGCGGGTGTGGTTTCTCAAGAGATTGTTCAAGGTCTTTCAGAGAAGTCGTATATCAGCATTTTGCTTATCATCTCAAAGAAATCTGGTTTGTCAAAATGCTCTGGGTTTTTTTTGATAAATATAATGAGTTTCATTATTTAGTGGAGGAGTTCTCAAAACTTATTTTTATAATCCATTTATTTCTCTAAGTGTAAATAAAGATCTTATTTGATATGGCAGAATGTCAGAATGGGAAAAAATGGGCATTCACATATTCTGCAAAGTACAATGTATATATATGGATGTTATATTTTATCCTAGTCTGTTTCAAATACATTAAATCAATCAAATAAAAAAGTCATAAGCACAAGCATTGTCATTCAAAGTTTACTGAATTAAAGATTCTTTTATCCAACCTAATAACACAGAAGCTGATGATTACTCTAGAAGGTATATGTATACATAGATGAAGGAGTTCTATCTACCTCTATTATTTATGAGAAAATAAAATGTTTTTTTCAGAAAAAAAAGGTTGCTTTTTCTTAGATCTGTAGTGGATTACTTCTCTTGAACACTACTGATGTGTGACACTGCAGAGTGATGATACCTCTATTTGTCCTTTAACTAGTCATAGAGCTAAATCATAGCTGTTCTGAAATGTTAATAACTGATGTTATGGGATTAAAATAATAAACATCTGTCAGTCTGGGGAAGATATCAGCAAGGAATACCTACCCTACAGATGCTGCTACTGCAATATTCACAGGCAGTATCAGTCTACTATGTGAAATGCATGGAATAGAGTAAAATATTTGTCTATTTGTGTTTTACTAGAAAAATGGCTAAAATAATTGCTCAGAGAATCAGCGTATACTTTGCTGATGCACTCACATATTAATGGCAAGGAGTTCATTGTAATTTAAGAAAATCGTTGAAGCATCTGCAGGTCACACCTGTTTCAGTGGAAAAAATTTTTTCTTCCTCAAGGATCTCTTCTTTAGTTTATAAACCAGCAGGTCCTTGGAAGAGCAGTTTCATCTGTTCTGTACTGTATTTAATAAGATGAGCTCTAATCAAGGCCTGAAGTGAAATTGTGTACTGTTGCTACCATCAAAGGAAGAAATATTTTTGATGTTATATCTGTAAATGAATCTGAATTGCTCTGTTCCTAATTTCCCATTATAATGAAGAAAACCTGGATTGATTTGCATATGCATTTATGCATATATTGCAGTCCTCCCATCTTTAATTAGTGGTTGAGAGAGCTGAGTTGAAGGAGTTAAAGATTTGCATGTAATTAACAACTATCCTCTAAAAATGGACTATGTGGCTGGGAATAAAAGTAAAATGCTGTATTTGTTTACTTGTATTTGAAAATAGAAAATCTGTGATGTTGGTGTTTTTGTGTCCCATGTCACCATCAAGCCCAGAGCACTCATATCCTAGTACATGTGGCCATTGATCAATGACTGCATTAACCATACCTATTTTTCTACAACTATCTTTGACAACCTATCATCTGTTTGTGAAAGCCAAAGAGGCAGTAAGCTCCATGCCATCATAATTGGTTCTGATCGGTTATTTCTAGATCTTAGAGAATTAGCGGTGGAATGAATGGTGAATATGCTCTCCTGTCCTTGGAACTCACACAACCCTAAGTACAGCCAAAGGACAGAGATATTCCATGGGGCCTCAGTAAAAATGGTCCCTGAGAACTAATGCATTATCTTGGGTCCATGTGATACTTCCCTCCTGTATTTATTTGTCTTATTTGTGCAAGGTTTAACATCTTTTCAAAACACTCCTTTACTGCATCCATGTTGTCATTGCAATTTATTGTCTATTCACCTTTTCCAACATTTGCATCAATGCCTAGGTTGTGTTTCCATGTAATATAATTTGCCACTGTGTTAGTACTATCATTCTTGATGCTTGTTTTTAACTTCTGTGTCTCTCTTTGTATATTTTGAACTGAATATTTGTGCGTTGTGCTGATTTATATGACGTGTTTATCCTTCCATTTATCTGTCAGACCTGGATTACTTAATTTCTCCTCCAAAAGTCTTATTAATGTCTCATTTTTCCCACAATTTGTTTCTTGTTTCCTCCTCTATTTTTTGTATTATATAGTCTTTGCTCATTCTGTGTTTTATATACTACATATTTGTAAATAAAAAAGTGGATCCTAACTTTCAAGGTCAGCCAATTATATCACTCAGTATGAAATGCTGTGTTGGTTGATTTCACCTAGATAAATACCTTGACAAATTGTTGAAGGTGTTCCACAGACAAGGCTCTGTATGACTAATATATCTCACGAGGTATGTACTTTTGCTTGCTGGAAGTTGTTCCAAATTTATAAAAAAAATGTCATAAGCTGTGTGGAAGAGTCAAGCTGCAGGACATATTTTGCTGAAATTAATGGTTAGGACATAGAAACAAATAGGGCCTAGTCTTTTGCAGGTATTTTCTGAAAGTAGGTGGGAAGGAGTATATAAAATAATCTCTTCAGCAAAACGGGAGAAACTACAGAAATATGTTGTAGTGGGGCAGGGAGAAGAAGTGAGAAAGAGAGTGAACAACATGAAGGAATGGATGAACATTTACCCTTATTTTGCTCTAAAGGGAAGAGCAAAAATCTTTAAAAGATTTTCTCATGTAGGCTGTTTTTTCCCAAGATACCCTGAAGGCATTCTAGCTTTCACAGAAGACAGTGGGAGAGGAATGCATCTAGAATGGTGCCCAACTTTTTCAGAAAACTCAATAAAAATAATGAACAAAATTACCTTGCCCTTTGCGAAGTGCTGTTAAATACATCACAGCAAATGTCTTTGAGTTTCTAACACGTACACAGTTCTGTTGATAACCCAGTACACCTCTGTTCACAGGGTATCCATCAAGCCCTCTGTAAAACCAGCAGAACCAGAATCATCTAGGCCAAAATAGTAATAGGAATTCAATTTTAACAACAGGCAACCACTGAACTTAAACATGAATTTGTGTAATTTATCAGAAAAAGTACTTAATTCTCAAGTCAGAAAAAGAGAGTAAATAAGCTAAGAGGGTTTCACTGTATCTGTTACTGTTCCTGTTACTGGCTCTACCTCTGCTTAGCTGGTGGCATAGTTACTCTGATAAAAACATAAATATAAGGCAGAGATGCCTGAACTGATTATATCAGTGGTCTACATCACTTTTCAAGATTCTATTATGAACATTAGAAGAAATAATACTTTAAAAAAAATAAAAAGAAGGCTGAAGTTCAGAGACTTTTGAAAGTGAGGACTGTATAAGGTATCTATTATGTCTCCAAATATATGGTCAATATTTTTGTTCTTTTACATCCAATTGCAGAGACCTCTCTTCACTGTTTGCTGAGTCTGCATGAAGAGAAGTTTCTGGGGATTCAGCTCAACTCCTAATGATGCCAATGGGAGTCCCTTCACTGCTTCAGTGGGAATATGATAGTACCTTATTAGAATATAATCTTTTCCGTGTTGGAATCATATCCATGGCTTGTCTGTAATGTTCTGAATGTAAACGGATCATGTGTGTGAGAGAGAGAGATATGAGGAGACTGACAGTGGCAGGGTGTAGCTTGTGTTTCCCAACTGTGTAATTTAAACCTTCTTTGCTTCCAGTGAATATTTTTTCCCCAAAAAGGATGATAAACCACCACAACTTTAAAAAGAATTTCTTAAAACATATACATGATTCATCAAAGAACAGAGGTGCATTGGGTGTGAAGGCCTACAGTCCAAACATCTACTGATACTACAAGAATAAAATGCACAACAAATACTGTAGCATTTTTAACTAGAAGCATCATCTGTTAGTTACTGATAAATGTTTTTTGGATTTCAACAATTAGTTTGGCATCCAAAAAAAAAAACACAACAAACTGAATATTCTATATGATGTTACACTGGATTGTTTCCAATGGTATGGCCTTGGCTGTAAATCAAGAGTCATGGCTGCAGAGTGTCTCAATACAATGTGGCAACACATTTGTTAGTAGGGTTTGTTTTTTTCCCATCTTTTTATTTATTTTGATGCCAAAAACATCAGCTGTTCATTTAGGTAGGCGCTATCACACCTGTTTTTCATAAAAAGAAGAAAAAAAAAATAGGTAAGCACAACAGGAAGAATTTAAAAAAAAAAACCATAAAAATAAAAGGAAGCAAAACTCTCATCTCAAATTTACTGAGAACAGAATGTTCCAAGATTGCTTTCCTCTAGTTCTGCCTTTCCCTTCTGTTCTTTTGTTAGATGTAACAATTAAAGTGCTTACTCTCTTCTAGCTGTTTTCTGGATGCTCTGGTGCTTCTCGAAGGTGTGATTGCATTTGTGCCTCAAATTCCAGTAACAGAACATATAGTAAAGACGTAGCCCTCAAAGAAAAAAGGATGCACATCCCATAGAGCCTCACTGCTTTACAGGGTTAATTTGAGAGAAATGTTGTGAATGGTTAATCTTGAGGCTGAGATTTTAAGCTCAGTTTTAAGCTCTTTATTTTGAACTATTCCTTTTCTTTTGTTATGCAAAACATCAGTCATGACAGACTGCTTGAATTCTGAACACCTACTTCTTTCAGCAATATTAATATGAGACCAAAAGATCTGACCTGCTTAGATGAATGACTGGTTTAATCCATTACAGCAGTTCCTAAGTTCTAGGCAATAATTCTAAGGCACTGAGACAGCTATTTGCCAGAAACAGTCATATGCAGAGGACATAAGGCCCTTGAACCAAAAGCCAACCAATAATTTAGGAATGAAATATAGACAGATATAAAAAAAGTCAAAATAAGCTTCCATCTAATCAGGTCATAAAAATGAAGAGAAATATCCCACAGGCAAGTTCCCACCAAAGCCCCTTTGTAAAGGACAACAGCTTCATGGCTCCCACTCATAGCATCAGGGAATGAAGCTTCAGTAAATAATTTTTCTAAGGCAGACTAAAAAATAACAACTTGAATAATGGAAAATATTATCTCTAAATATTGACTTGAATTTCTAAATATTTTTAGTCAGAGGACATTTATTCCCCTATTATGTTTGCTATCAAGAATTATCCTACTGAGACATTTTAACTGTACACATATATGTATGAAGTAAAAAGAAGGATTTCAAGGAGAATTTTTGAATTTCATTCACCAGAACATCAAAAGTAGTATCATGTGACTTCTCTTGCAACACAGTAATCTACTTTTAATTCTCATGCTCCTAAAACATATGACCAAACCCATTCTGAAAGTTACTTCCTGAATGGATTCACTGAATCAATATATTATTGGAAATCAAGAGCTACTCATGAGCCTTTTGTAGGTAGAAGGCGGCTCTAAATTTGTGAAATAGTTGTTTCTTATTAATTACCCACTAGACATTTGCTTAAAACCATGTTTTTAGACAAGGAAGGTTGTGTGGCACTTTTACCTGAACTGAATCCTTTAACTGTCTTGCTTTCATACTCCTGTCCCTCCTTAGCTCCCAACATTAATCTTTTCTTCACTTCCAAGGAAACCGAAATTAATATTCAATTGAAATAATTTACAACTGAAAAATTAGCAACCTAAGAGTAAGAAATGAAAATAATTAGTAGGGATAGGCAAACCTCAAAAGGTTCAGAAGAGTAGTTCTGAAGAGCATTAAAAATCTAACAGAATGTGGGCCCTATTAGAAATGTTTTCTCCCTGAACTTCAGTTTCTCATTGCTTAAAAATTGTCTCACATGTACTTCAAAGGAAGAGGTGCTGCAGATATCTCCATAGTATTTTCTGGCTTGTGAGTCTTTGAAATGCCAGGAAGAGTCTCTTATATCAGGGAGAAAGTGGTTCTACATAAAAACCCCCCACCAACCAACCAACCAACCAACCAACCAACCAAAAGAAACCCAAAAGCCTGCTTCTGATTTGACAGAATCTTTTTCTTTCAGGTATTGCAAGTAGTTGGATTTGGTGAAATCTCTGTAAAAAAAAAAAAAAAATGGATACAGCAAGCAGATGAGAGAACACCACAGTAAAGCCCTAATGAGCAGTACTGTGTGACCTAAGTTAGAAAGTGTATTACGTATCAGTATATCTGCAACAACAGTTGTGTTATAACTGATGTTACTTTGAAATGTTTTCATTTTCTTTTTTTTTTTTTTCCCCTTACATAGTTATGCATCTTATTTACCATAAATGAGATTCCTTCATCCCTAGAGAGAGGTCACTGACTTCTGATAAGAAATCTTTCTCCTGAGCTTCAAGTGTGCTATCTTGTATCACCTAGGTTCAGTGTTGTTATTTCTGTGTTTCACAGGATCACAGAATGGTGGAGGTTGAAAGGCACCCAGATATCATCTGATCCAAGGCCCATAGGTTCACCTAGAACAGGTTGCACAGGATTGTGTCCAGGCAGATTTTGAATACCTGCAGATAAAGACTACACAGCCTCTCTGGGCAGTCTGTTCCAGTGCTCTGTCAACTCAATGTAAAGAAGGTTTTCCTCATATTCAGATTCAGTGTTTCAGTCTGTGCCCAGTGTCCCTTGTCTTATTGCTGGGCACCACTGAGGAGAGTCTGGCTCTGTCCTCTTGGCGTCCTCTTGACATCCTCTCTTCAGATACTTATAGGCATTGACAAGGTCCCCTCTCAGTCATCTCTTATCGAGGCTGAACAGGCCCAACTCTCTCAGCCTTTCCTCATAAGACAGGTGCTCCAGTTCTCCTTATCTTTGTAGCCCTTCACTGGACCCTCTCCACTAGTTCCTTTTTTTTTTTTCTTCAGTTGTGGAGCCCAAAACTGGACACAGCACTCTGCATGTGGCCTCATCAGAGCTGAGTAGAAGGGGAGGATTAATAACCTTTGTCAAGCTGCTGGCCACACTCTTCCTAATGCAGCTCAGGATTCCATTTACCTTGTTGGCATAAGGGCACACTGGCAGCTTGGACAACTTGCTCTTCACCAGTACTCCCAGGTGCTTCTCCCCAGACCTGTTTTCCAGCCAGTCAAACCTTAACTGGATCCTGGGGTTACTCCTCTCTAGGGGCAGGACCCTACACTTTCAACTTTCTAACTTCTTTGTCCTAAGACACAATGTCATCAAGCATTTCCCTGCTACAGCTCTCAGAATTTTAAAAGTGCCTCTCCTTATCTTTCAAGTTCAATTGTGTCTCTCCCGGTGTGTAAAAGAGTATGTATAAAACCAATGTAAATCAGATACAGAAAAATATGGGCTTGCTGTTTTTCCACCAGTGAGACAGATGTAGAATAAGATAACAGAATAAAACGTGAATAAAACTCATCTTCTGTCTCTGTTCTTACCGTCCAATAAACAATCCACATTTTGAAATTCACATTTTTGTAATCTGTCTCCTCAGCTAGTGTGAATCCTTGAGTGATTCAGGAAAGCTGCATTGCTTTGTAAATAGTGTTTGGATCTTTCCCCTCACTAGTCCTTTCATATTCTCTTTGTATAGTGGAGGTTCATTAATGAATATATTTCTTAAAATTCTTGAAATTTTACATGAAAGGTATTGATAGATATTAAAATAGCCTTATAAAATTTATTTTTCTGATATTACTGTCTCTAAAACCTAGGCTTAAAATAGTCCCTTAGTTTTGTTCTAGAAATAGGCTCTCATTCTCCAGCAAAAGACAAAGGTAGAATAATTAGAATGTATTTAATTGTTACAAGATAAATCTCTGAAAATACCAAAGACAGTGAGGAGGTGAGGAAAGCTACCCAAAAAGTGTTGAGAGGGAAGAGATTGTCCAGCTTCAGCAGCACGGTCAACGTTTCCATTGATAAATTCTGATTCCCTGCAATTATATTACATACAGTTCTAGAATGTGTAGTAAGAGACTAGGAATCTTTTCTTGACGTGAAAGTCACACAAATCTTAAATGACACTAGGAAGAATTCTAGCATAGTTATCTGTAGGAACACATGCACTAGTAAATTGTGTTTTATAGTGTGTTACTGTTTCATCTATAAGGTTAAGGCTAAAGATCTAACCAGGTGCTTTCATTTCACCTTCCAACAAAGTGCCTGAACACTTTCATTGTACACTATGTTAGACATCCAATAAAACATCACTGGCCGAACAGTATTCTAAGTCAAAGGTTAATATCAAGCCATATTATAACTAGAATGCCAGATGAATAGCACTATAACTGCAATTATTAACAGAAGAATCACCTGTGCCCTTAGGGTTGGGTTGTCACACAGTGGTTTCTACTCTTGCATATTGTAGTGCTGGAAAAGAAAAGGGACAGCACAGGTCTCCAGTAACTTCAGTAGATAAAATCTATAAGGAAATAAAAGTGCTTGATAGGAATGATATTTCCCCAAGTTTTCTGTATTTATTGGAATAGGACTACACAAACTACTAAATGTTTAAGAAGTATATGGTCTAGAATACTGTTTAGAATAGGCTACTTTAATGCTTAATCACAGTGTGGGTCACATACTGTTCTCTTTGCCTTTTGAAACTGGTACAACTGGAAGTTATTATTTCCATCAATAATCTTAACATTTTAATCCATAAAATGCTAAAATTCCATTGCAATACCTATAGCCTAAAGTGGATCATAATGAACAGGCAAGAGAGCCAGTATTTATCAGCTGAGATGGGTATGATGGAACATTACCTAATAAACAATAATAGACAGTTAATAAGAAATAAGAATCAATATGCTGTCAAACAGGAAGCCCGTGCAATGCAGCTAGCTTGCAAAAATATGAGTCTTTTTCTTTGAATCTGAGTGAATACCAAAGCAGTTGCATCCCAAATGAGTGAGAATTTATGGACATCATTCTGGGAGAGACCTATGCATAGAGAATTGTTATAATCCCGTCTGGGCAGTAAAATCTATAGATCATGAGTTGCTTTTGCAACCATTTAAAAGCGGGCTACGGAAGGTATTTGAGAAAAAAAGCTTTTTATAAACAACTAGAATAATGCTGGTAGGACTGTGTTCACAATTCATATCCTCCTACACCCACGTGCCCATCCTTCTAAATGGAAAGGATATTCAGGGAGCCGTACAACAGCACTGAGTAATGTAAACCCATGGATTACTGTCATCCTGCTCTAACCTATGGAAAATCAAAGTCATCTGGTAAAATCTGGATGTACTCTATTAGGTGATTTCATTCCTTGGTAAAATGATAGTTTCTCTCATGAAGTACATCACTTGTTCTTGATTTCAAGATTTTATTAACCAAACTTTTAAATGGATGGAAAAGATATAGTGAAAACATGTTTTTTTTCTGAAAAAAAATCATTCATCTGCAGAGAAACAATGGATTAGGTCCTACAGAAACAAAGTTTTTACTTTGTTGTTGTTGTTGTTGTTGCCCCCTGGATTTAAAGAAAATAACAAATAATGATTGTCATAAAATACAGAAAAAAACTTCTGTAATAATTTTGAAATTAGACTAGTAGAAAAAATATTTATCAAGAATGACTAAGGGAGAAAAAAATTGTTCTCCTTCATTCTGTCTTTCCTAGTATCTCACATTTTTTTACTGGAAAAAAACCCAGTATGGTTCTTTAATGGAACAAAACTTTCCCAATGGGAGTATTCCACGTGAGCTTACTTCTTCTATACATTCCCACAGGAGATGTTTTTATGACTGGCCTCACTGGATCTGTGAATCCATGAAACAAAGGCTAGTTTTCTTCAAGAAATATTTCACTTACTACATATGCCCATTAAGATTTAAAGCCTTTCTTCAGTGTAAATATCAAGACTGAAAGAATCTTTCTCTGTCATTATTATATTCAAAAAACCTTGAAGTTTCTCTGTGCTTTTTACTGGAGTGTATACAACTCCAAATTCTTCAGAATATGGTGTTGTTTTTTTTTTTTTCTTCCTAACATAAAAGTGCTTCCTTCCAAGAAAGAGCAAGGTTATAGAGTGTGCAGCCTATAACCTTTGAATTCACTTAATGGTTTTCAGGATCCCACAGAGCTGAGGTGATTTGATTGAGGAGATATACTTTTTAGCTCTCATAATACATATAGAAAAGTGAGTGTAATGTGAATAACTACTTCTGATGAGCAATTTAGTTATAGAAATCGTCTAATTAAACAGGAACAACACCACAGGACTTACAGAGAGATGTTGTGCAAATGCCAAATGGCAGTTTTTGCAAGCAAATACACAATCCAGAACAGGCACTTAGTTGGAATATGTGTTTGTATATATATGTCTGTTCAATAGCCTGTGTTTTGTAAATCTTTGTGTTAATTAGGTGATATCACCTTCAGTTGGCCCAGAAAACAAGCCACTAACATTGCTAAATACGATCATATTGGAAATGACCTTACTGGTAAGTGCTTATATTGAATATGTTACAAATGCATTATTCTGATCATTTGCTCTGTGTACCTCTCAAGCATCTATTCAATGTAACATGATTAAACGAGTTTAAATACAGAATAAATTATATATATATGCTAGTGGCATGCCACTGTATTAGTAACAAAAAAATAACACTATCTAACTGATCTTAGCTGTAATGAGAAAAAGTGTAAACAATAAACAGGAAGAGGTCAGAAATTCAATGAGTGTAGTGCTTTAAAAGTCCATTTTCCTTAATGGATTTTCAAATTATTTTCTCAAGGACTGAGGCACTTAGAATCCCTAAATAGGTACCAAATCAAAGATTTCATTAAATATAACCTGTAGCAATAAAGAGGAGCATCCGGTTATATTTCACTAGGAGTTGATTCAAGGTGCGGTAATTGGAAATGGAAGAAAACATCACCAAATTCAGGGTATATGGACTTTCTTTTTTAAATTATTATTATTTATTTATTGCTTTTTCTCTATCTCCCTGCTTCTCTTCCTCTTTCTCTCTCCCTTACTTTTTCTCTTTCCAGATGCTGTGACATTGAGTTAAGTTCTACAAAACTTTGTGGAGGTCTTGAGCAGTTCTGGTAATTTATCCTGTAGAGCTGCACTAATAAAATCAGGCAAGACAAGCACGGGCAAAGGGGAAAACATAGTCTAAGGTTTATATGAATACTTTATGCATATGTTTGTTACCAAGAAGATAACATAAATCAAGGAAAGAGGTAGACATTAGTTCATTGTATAGGGATTTGAGATGGCATTTGCAGCATCATTTACATTTACTTTTTCTTGGAAGTTGTCACCTTATGTCTGTATACCTCAATTTCTGCACTGAGGAGTAATGACACTTCAGACTTTCTTTTTCTATGAAGCACATTAAATTCTGTTTTGAAAAGTAACAGCTAAGTGATATTTTCTGTATATTATGCCTAGTGCATTTTTGACTTCCATTTGTTAGAATAGTGATGATTTCTTTAGAAGGTAATCTAGAGGTCTGGTATTGTTAAGCTAATTAGTATCTTTTTGTCTTTTCTTGAGGGAGAAAGCCTTAATATCCTTAAAATATCATGTACAGAAAGACAGCATATTGAAAGAGCATTGTACTATTCACGACTGAATCTGCTGTTGCTAAGATTTGACTTTGTATGCTCAGTTCCAAAGTTCATATTCAGGGATGTTCAATTGTGTACTTAAGCCCACTAGGATATGAAAGCACTGTTTATTTTCGAAACCAAAACAACTTTTCTAGAATAGGTGTATTTCCAGTACAAAAGGATGGTGTGACAACTTTGAAATAGATTAGTGGAATATATAGGTCCAGGCTGCCAAGAAAAAAAAAATTACTAAGAAGTTAGCAAGAGGGGGAAGGATTATTCTTCTGCAGAAGCTTATGCCTCAGTCATAGGAGGCCGTTCTTCACACTGTGCCAGAGGAAGAGAGTAAATGTGAGCAGCAACTTAACGTGAGGTGGTTTCATGTACCCTGTATATGTGCTTCTTCTCCATGGACCCCTTCTTCCCCCCTTGTCATGGGGGAGAAGCTTGCGTGCCCTTATGAGGTTGCGAGCTGTGCTGGCGGTGTTACATGTCTCCGATAGGGTCTCCCATGCTAGTCAGGTCTCTACTGAAGGGTCAGACAAAGTGTGTCCATGGGCAGGATGGGCTCGCTAGCCCCTCAGCAACCATCCTAGGAGAAGGAAAACTCTAACTCCAAACCTGGGCAGATGGAGCTCACTTAGACCTGTAAGGCCATCCATCTGAGAGAAGGACACTCTAACCAAACCTACATCCTGAGGACTTCGCTGTCACCAAGCTCACTTGGCCCTGGTAGATGAACCTTAGGAGTAAAGGGTGGGGCCAGTTCTTCACACGCTGCGCCTCATCTAAAAAATCCATTGCGCAGGCTCTAGGGATTCTCCCACACTGACAAAGCCCTGTAGCGACAGGTGAGGGACGAAACAGCAGGTGAGAAGGTGCATTGGAAGCCGCAGCCCCAACCCTGCGTGCAGGCGGTTCAGGACGTTGGTCGCTCGAGACTGACCTGGAGATGAGTCTGGTTTGGCAGCATCCTGAATGACCAAGCAGCCTTTTCCAAGGAGAGATCTTCGTTCGCGAAGCCTAGTCATGATGATGATGATGTATATGTGCTTACTTCTTTTCAATGACTTTGAGGAAGTCTAAGCAATTAGTTGGCTAATGCAGATAGAAGGTTTGAATACAGTGAATATTTCTTTGAGTCTGCACCCTGAATGATGCCTGAAGGACTTATTTGTTTCCACTGTCTATATTGAGAGTGGAGACTAGCCTCCTAAATTAGGCGTGGATGTGTTGGTACTGTTAATGCCTTTCACAGTCTCAAGACAAATTTACTGCTGAGTATATTTTCAGGTAGCAGATGATAAGATATATATGTGGAAAGTGACACAATCTTCTCTTACTATTAAAAATTCTATTACTAGAATTCAGGACTCTCAGACACTTCTTTAGCTTTTTCAAGATATTTGCTCTTACGTAAGAAGAAAAAAAAAAAACAAAACAAAAAACCCCCCACACCCTAGCAGTAGCTTTGCTAATCGCCTTGGAGAACAGGCAGTCCATCTGAAGAGACTTGACAATGATAATTTGTTCTGTGGCCTGTACACTTGCATGGATACAATGTGTTCATTAGAGAGGAAAAGAACTATAATTTAAAAGTAGGTGTAAAAGATCATCCACTTGATCATGTTGAAAAAACTCCTTTTAAGCTTTTCTGAAAGAACTGTCATCACATAAGAATCAGCATCATTGCTCAAAATTGATTTTTCTTAAAACATAAAGAGTGCCCAGATAGTAAAGAACTTCAGTATGACATGTATGGCAGCTGTGTTATTTAATAAAAACACACTTGGATTTTAAAGCTTGACATTAAAAAAAAAAAAAAGAAAAAAGAGAAAAAAGTATTTCATCTTGATCTTGCTCTACCGGCCTTCCTTCAGAAAATTTCTTTTCTGGAATTGATTACTATGAGATGTCACCCTCATTTTCTGATTAAATTGGCTGATATCAATCAACAAATCTCTGAAGAGTATAGTATTCATCACAAGAAGTGAAGGTGGCAATTCAAACCTACATTATAGCCTGATTGTGTGAGATATTCAGCATCTTCAAATTATACTGACACTAATGATAATAAAGTATGCTAAACCTTTGACAGCTGTGTTCAGTTCTTTTCAAAGCTGTGTGTTCTTTCCAAATATTATTTTTCAGTGTTTATAATGAATGTAAGAAATAGGATGGAATCAAAATATGGAAAATATGTTAATGTAACAGGGCTCCTTCCTTCCTTCCTTCCTTCCTTCCTTCCTTCCTTCCTTCCTTCCTTCCTTCCTTCCTTCCTTCCTTCCTTCCT